>CM055968.1:5520000-6007500 GCA_029531755.1 Holothuria leucospilota | reverse complement strand
ACGGACAGCACTATCTTCAAACATGCGGAACTGCCCATGGGTACTAAAATGGCCCCCAGCTATGCTGTCGTTTTCATGGCCGATCTTGAAAATAAGATGCTGGCGGGCTACCCTTTACACCCGTTACATTTTTCATAGATATATTGATGATATTTTTTTTCATTTGGCCTCATGGCTTACCTAGCCTGCATTCCTTTGTATCGTTTTGTAATGCTTTTCACCCTTCTATTAAGTTTACATTTGATTTTTTCTGACAAGAAATCCCTTTTCTTGACGTACTGGTTAAGTTACATAGCGGTTCCCATAGCAACTACCCTTTACTGTAAACCAACTGACACCCATGGCTACCTGAATTTTAACAGTTCCCATCATATCAGTTTGAAACGATCTATTGTATTTTCTCAATGCATCAGAATCAAGCGTATCTGCTCTACCAAGTCTGAATACGACAAACTCGTCGGCAACCTTGTGGAATTTTTTCTTAATAATGACTACCCCCTACCCGTTATCAAAGAGGGAATTAGTAAAGCTTCCGTTTTACCGCAGGGATAAATTGTTATGTTACAAAACTAAAGTCGAAAATTCACGTATCCCACTTGTCTTTGACTATTCCCCTAAAACTGAGGGCCTACATAAATGTATACGTTCAGATTTCAGTATTCTTCGGACAGACAAGTCCATTTCCGAACTTTTTGATGATCCCCCTTTAACTGCGAGACGGCAACCCCCCAACCTCAAATCTCTCCTTACATCCTCCAGGCTTCTTACTGTTGGGAACATAGGCAATAAAAAGTGTGGCAAGCCTAGGTGTCAAGTGTGTCGGTTCATTATCACGGACGAAACATTTACTCCTCCCGGCACTATTTGCAACATCCGTCCCCCTCCCCTGGATTGTGACACGCCTAATGTAGTATATTTATTATGCTGCAATTTGTGTGACAAAGGCAACTATGTCGGTCAGACCGGCACCAAATTTAGGCTGAGGTTTAATAACCACAAGAAAACTGTGCAGGATAAATCAATAAGCTATCCTGTATCAAAACATTTCAGTAGTGAACCTAACCACTCTTTATCTAATTTAAGATGTATTCTACTCGGTTCTAATTACCCGTCTGTCACTCAAAGACTCAAATCCGAAAGCAAGTGGGTAATAAAACTGTCCACACACACCCGTGGCCTAAACAAGGACCTGGGCATCCTAAGCGATTTCCCCTCTGTGATTTATCACCCTCGTCAAGGGGTTTAACCTCATTGCTGTGTCTGTTATTTGTAAATTAAACTTCACTTCACATTTTGCGCTGAAGAAGGACACAGGGGTGTCCGAAATATACGCTATTCTGTTACCGTATCTGTGCTCTCGTATTGTCATCTTTGTGGTGTGTTCTACTTATTATTATTATTTTTATATATATATATATATATATATATATATATATATATATATATATATATAACGCTAATTCCCACCCTAAGGTCAAATTCTTTATGTCATCCGACGTTAAGGGGAAAAAATAATAAAATACATAAGCATATATTTCGCCCAACCGTCCTCAAGATATAATCAGCGTTATTTCAATGGCCTGCCATACGTACATGGTAACAGATAGGTGTCCGTAAATTTGTCAACATTGGAGTAATTACTTATAGATTGCATGTCAAAGAGGGCGCTTTCATACGTTCCTATATAAAAAGTGTGTGAAAACGTTAAGTCGAATCCGTTTTTTCGCCCCATTTTTTCCTCGCCCTATGGTCGACTTTTCAACAACTTTTTTCCCCTTAAGGTGGGAATTAGTGAAATATATTTATATATATATATATATATATATATATATATATATATATATATATATATATATATTTCACTAATTCGGCACTTACGGGGAAAGTTGTTGTTGAAAAGTCGACCTTAAGGGGAAAAAAATTTTCGGGTGAAGTATAAGTTTCGCCTTAACGTTTCCACACACTTTTTCTATAGGCATACGTAAACTTACAAGGGCGCCCTCTTAGATTTACAAACTAGATGCCATTACTTCAAAGTTGTCAAATTTACGGACACCTAGCTGTTAACACGAACGGATGGCTGGCCATTGAAATAACGTTAATTATATGTTTAGACGTTAAGGCGAACTTATTTTTTATGTATTTTATTATCTTTTTTTCGCCCTATGTACAAGCAGATATAACAATTTCCCCTTAAGGTGGGAATTAGCGTTATATATATATATATATATATATATATAATATATATTATATATATTATATATATATATATATATATATATATAGATAGATAGATATGTAGGCCGCTAAAGGTGGTAAAAAGTGCTAAAAGTTTGCGGAAAATGAAACGACGTTTCGAGTATAGACTCTTCATCAGGTGGCAAAGAAATGCAACTGAACAAAAATGAAGTAGAAACAGAGAGGAAACACAATGAAGAATTTTATGGACAAACCGGTCATACAGAACGAACACGGTGTAGAGGCGCGAATGGAGGCTGAATAAAATTTGAAAAAGTAATGAAAAGGGGAACAAGTTAAAAAAGGTCCATTCTAATGTTAAGACCGTGTGGGGAGAGGGTCCCGAGCTTCATGATAAGCCGGTTTTCGGCGGTCTGACGATCACGGTCAGAACTTCTGCACATTTAACGTGATCGTCGTGCCTTGTAAAATTGTGACAAATATGGGCGAGTGTCTTGACAAAAGTGGTGGCTTCCGTTGTTACAAATGTGGGCGATGATTGTGACAAAAGTGGTGCCGTTGTTGTGATAAAGTAGGCAATAATTATGGCAAAAGGGGGTTCAGTGGTGAGACAAAAGTTGTATTGTGACAAAACTAGTTGTTACCAACGTCGCCTCGCAGACCAAGTCACTGAACACCTGAGGTCCATCAAGTGTAGCCACACATTTTAATCCCCCATCACCCATACTCGATAAAGGACTCGGCCATTAACGCAGCCATAATGTCCCGAGGCTCTGACCGTGATCGACTAACTGCCGAAAACCGGCTTACCATGAAGCTCGGAACCTTCTCTCTACCCGCCTTTAATGTTAGGATGAACCTTGTATAACTTGCTTCTTTTTTAATTCTCTTTTACTAGTTTTAGTGCTTTCATCATCTATGTATATGGTTCCAATGCAGATTACACGCACTCTAACTAGTTGGAAGGGATGTTAAGAAATATGAAATAATTTTAAGAGTATCGGCTATGCATATCCTGAAATCCTATTGGCTCAGATTCTTTATGGCTCAGATGCTACGAATCAAAGCAGGAACTGCACACCAATTGTTTGAATATTTTTGTCTAATACCTTAAGCCCACCAATATCTGTATTCGTAACTCCATACCTGACAAAACGAAAATGTTTACTTAAAGCATTGTTAACTGCGGTTTCCATATTTATACGGTCGTTATTAAAAGACGTGTTTTCACATTTACCCTTTTCAACCTAGGTTTAGTCTATTAGAACACAGATAGTTCCCAGTAGACCTACAGTGATAATGCTTCCCTTAAAATAGAAATGTCTATTTTACACAGAACCCTGTTGTAAGTCTGAAGCAGCCTGTTCCACTGAAGGAAAAGAGAACTTGACTCACACACTGATGACAGCAGTTGTAAAGGGAAAGCAAAACACTTTTTTTACAAACTTAGTTTTGATTCTCTTGTATACTACAGTGGCTACGCTGAGACTTAAACTATGAAGCAATATAGTATCGCCGCAAGTTCTTTCGAATTTTTTTTAGAAATAGCACTAACCGTGTACCATATTTTTGAAAATGTTTTTTCCACCGTTGGAAGGTCGAAAGCAGGAAACACCACGCTTGAATAAAGTTAAACAAATATCGATTGAAACTGATTTTATGCTTACCATGCAAGAAGAATTTAGTTTCATATTTGCAGCTTTACTGAGTCTATTTCAAAGGGATCCGAACATACAGTATGGCTACAGATATAGTACGCAGTTTTGTATTCACGTAAATCTTTATAAGGCATAATTTTCAGAGGTGCAAAGATCAGGTCAGGGTGGGTCTCATTCTACTTGTTTATTCTCTTTCAGTCTACAAACTAAATATAACTTGAAACAAAAAAGCACTTCGCTGACATTCGAATCCTCAACCTGTTTACCTGCAATGACCTCTGGCTGGCTCATTGGGGGAGCAACTGCTTATTTGTAATTGAGTAATTTAGCCTTAAAGGGAAATACTGCGTTTGTTTCACAGAAAATTGTCATGTTTTTTAAACCAACATTTACAGATACAGAATGATGTACAATTCAAAATAAGGCAGTATCGTAGCCTTCTTCTCAAGAAATAAGGCTCTCACAGGAAGTAGTTGAGTAATTACATCCAAACAGATGGCTGTTCCACTCGGATCATGCAGAACTTTATGAGCCTAACATATTCTGCGTCGACCTTGAGCCGTATATTGACCTCGTGTGGACAGTCTGAGGGAGGTGTAAGATTTGTCTGGACGCGAGTCTTTTTACCAGAAGGCTGTGTGTGTAGCAAGGAGTTGTAACAGATTTAGCCTGCGTAGCGCCTCTGTGGCGGCCAGTCTCTTGGGCTACCCCCTATCTGGTTAGTTTTTCGTAGCGAAAATATAAACGAAGGAAAAAGCTTCGTCTGTTCCACGTCAGCAACGATAAATGCAACTCCCTGAGCTTTGAGACAACCATCCGATGGATTACCTACTGTTTTTACGGCACACCGAGAAATGTGTGGGCACATTACCTTCGTTAGTTAGTTAGTTAGATGGAGTTTTACGGCCCAGTTTCCAACCTACTGGTTCAAGTCGAGCCGGCTACGGCCTTTTTTCCAGTTGTGGCTCTAGGGCTTGTTTTCCCTACTCCATTCCACATTACCTTCGTAGCAGGTGTCGAATATGTACTCCTCTTTGGCGTACGGCATACTCTAACGAGTGCAGCCAATATAGGTCAAGGAGTAATACACGTCCGCCGGGCGGGCAAGTGGGCACAGTTCCTTCAGTTCTAGTTGATGACAGGAACGTAGCCAAAGGGGGCACGAATGGGGGACGTCCCCCTCATTTCGTTTTAATAAATAGTCTCGCACTAAAGGAGGAAAAATTAATTACGAAACAAGCCTTTTTGGAATACAAATAAAAGAAGAAAACTGGAAACCCTCCATCATTTTGCATCTAGATTCCTTGAAATATTTGGTCGCCCGTCGGCAAATTTTCGGTCCGTCGGCAAAAAGAGGAGAGGGAAAGAAAGAGAAGAGTAAAAGAGGAGAGGAGGAAAAGAAGAGAGAAGAGAAAAGAAAGGGAAAGGAAAGGAAGGAAAGGGAGGACGGAGAATGAAAAGAAAAAAAAAAGAGAAAGAGAGAGCCAGTCTGTTATCGGCTATGTCGATTTTCGATTTCGATTTTCGGCTCTTCAACTAATTGGTCCATTCAAGTTGAAGGCCCGTTGGCAAATTGATTATGCATGTGACGGCCTTAATATACGGCCGTATCAACGGCCGTCGGTGTAATTGGACGAGTGACTGAGAACTGGGAACTCGGGAAAAGAAAGGAAATTAACGGCTTCCGTGTAGGTTCACTATTTCCGGTCATATGACAATCTTGAAAAACCACCTTCTGCACATTATTCCTCACTTTTATCATCACCATGGGGAGCAGCACCCGATTACCCATGGAGAGGGTATCCTTAGCCCCTCTTCTAAACAATAACCTTGACTTCGAACACATTTTGCAAACTTCTGAGGATCCGCTTTACCCACAAACATCCCCGGAAAAAAAATAATGCTTGCTGCGTTTGTCTTGCCTTCACTGCAATCTCAGGCTTTTAACTTTTAAACACCGAAATGAAACAGATAGATACAGAACCCATCTTCAGATCATGGCGTTCAAAGCATATTATGAACGCTTGTGTTAAGGTTCTGAACACTTTTTCTCCCTTTTTGAACGCCGGACGCCTATCCACTTATCGTATTTGAACGCCTGACGCGTCTAGTGTTCAAATGCTGAACACATAGTGTTCCAGTTCTAAACGACAGGTTCAGCACCTGTAGTACAGTGGCATGACGGGAGGAATAGCCTACCACATAAGAATTAACCGGAATCTTTGCATTGAATAGTGCATTATGAACCAAAATATACCAATCCTGCATGAGACTTAATTTTTTACCGAGAAATTATGCTAAAACCTCAGAGCTTCCGGGGGCGAAGCCCCCGGACCCCCACCAGGGGCCTTAGAGCCGGCCCAGTGTTTTAGCCAGTCCCTATTTGTGGGACACTGTCGCATAAACGACAACAAATGTCGCACAAAAAAGTCTGACACGCAATTTCTACCCGCCGGGTGTAAATTTGAGGTTCCTCATTAGGGCAGAAATCCACTCAAATATTGCACCATTTGCGATCTAGGCACCTTTCAAATTCCAAAAATGTCCAAAGGGGAGGAGGACACCCCCTCCCCTTAGGAAACCCCTCCCCCAGGCCACAGATTAATAAATGTCGCATTGAGAAAACGTCCTAGCTAAAGCACTGGCAGACCTCTGGATCCCATCCGCTTAAAACTATTGCGGCCTGACGAGAGGAATAGCCTAATACATTAAAATTAGTGGAATCTAGTTTGTATTGGATGATACATTATGAACCAAAATATATCCATCCTGAGACTTATTTTTTCACCCAGAGATATACTTAAACCTCAGAGCTTCCGGGGGCTGCGCGCCCTGGACCCAGCGAAGGGTCCTTAGGCGGGGCCCAGTACCCTGCCGGCTAAAGGTCATTTTCGCGTTACTTATTACCAGATCCGTCGGCAAAACATAATCTCCACACCCCCCTAAAGATAACACCTTCGCTACGCCCCTGGACTCGAGCAAAAGTATCATAATTTTCCTCATAGAAATAACAAAATGAATCGATTCACTGACTCGACTCGAGTCACATTGAAAGTAGTTAATGACTCGACTCGACTGCAAAATTAAGTGACTCGTTACAACTCTGCTGATAGCCCCGTCTTCCTCCCAAACGTAAACAGTGAACCCAGGAATATTTTTCTATTAACCAGCGTAGAAATACTTTTTCCGATGATAATGGGACCTTGATACAATTTCGCACGAAAAACAAACCAACAAGCAAATGCTCTCAGCAACGCAAACACTTACACTCTCCGTAGCCATATTGGGCCCTAATTGGGGCCAAATTGGGCTACCGATTGGGGCCCAATCTGTTTTGCCACACGGTTTTCAACTGGCCCCAGTTGGGCTAACTTAGCCCATTAATCCCAACTGGGTCCCACCTTGACCCTAATGAGTTAACAGCATCTCTCTCATCCCCCTCATGAGCCCAATTGGGCCCCAGTTGGGACCCGAGGTTAACACCAACCTCAAAATTCAAATTCAAATTCTCAAATTCACTAAGTGTCAAAATCCGAAGACCTCGAAAAAGCACGATATTTCAAGTCAGGGATAATGTATAGTTTTAATGTTTTGTGTATAGAATTATTACTTAAATAAAGAGATTGGACCCTATGGGTTTGTTGAAGGTCGAAGGTCATCTGAGGTCATTGGGGTAAAACTACAAAACCATTAAACTAAATGGGCAGTGAGAGGTACATCAGATTATGTCCAGCGTTTCGTGACCAACGAAAAGTAGGGGCTGAGTTTTCGTACCATTCCAGAGAAAAAATTATAGAGAACAGTAGCTATTTTTTCACAAGCATAACTGTTACAGGAATAAATCTAAATAATTACCAAACAATGACGAAGTGTAAAGGATGTCGTGACTATAGAATTATTAGAATACTACACGCTTAACGAGTTATGTAATGGCGTAGTCGAATAGCCCTCGGTTTCTCAGAAGGATGACTCGGATTTGAATCCCTTGCAAGACATTTGCTTTTTCATTTTTTGTTCTTCAATTTTTGTGGAGTTCAAAGATCATGAGAGGTCAGCAGAGGTCAAATTGTTAAAACGTAGAAAATGTACCCCACAAAAAATTCTCACTTCATTTACTACTATGGCTTACTGCTTATACTGTTCATTATTTCAAAAATTCTCTCATCTTTGAAGAGAGCGTTTAATTTAAAAAAAATATGAAAAGATAAAAATTCTCTGCATTTTTGGACGTCATTGAATTTTGTCTCTGGCAAATCTCTTTAACGGATTTTCTTTAGCTAATTGATGAAGACAACAGTTTAACATAGTTATATGTTTTCCCAATCTTAAAGCAATGAGACAAAAAGCCATCAACATGTGCTTGTGCTTCTTTATTGATATTAGCAAAATTATAACTGAAATAGACTGTGTGAACTTTAGAATTACATACGAGAAGCAAATACTTGTATTTGCTGTACAATATGAAATAGAACAGCTGATTAAACAAGTAAGTATAAGGTTTGCAACAGTTTAACGCAAATATTCCTATTACAATTCTAATTTTTGTAAGTTCCTTAATAAATCGTAAATAGTTCAACCTGGCTTAGTTATTGATAATCTAAATTGTGAGACATTTGGATATTACAGGGGGTATGGCATACCCCCAAACCAGGGAATTACTAGCAACTCTCTGCCCAGACATATTTAGGAATATCTCCAGAGTTCTAAACACAGTTGATAGCTGCACTTTGATTGACATTCATTCAAACAATACAGTTTTACTTTGGTTGGTCAAATATGACTTGTACAGTCTGCTGCAGTGTTCCCAATTAAGTTCACACACACTGTGCTTGCCAATATTGCCTCGAGCAATGTAAACTCAGTGCAGGCTACTGTGGCTCTGTCTTAGTAGCTCCATGCTCTGTCTTAGACTTTTAGAGGTGTACTATAGACAGAAGGCTTGGTTTAAATTGGAGGAGGGGCTTGACGCTAACTTAGTAGGGAGAATTGGTGCTGTCTGGGGTGAGCTTAGAGAGGATTTAAAAGAAGGGTTTAAGCAAAAATTTACTTTTCATATGTAAAATAACTTAATCTATGCATTTTGGTGAAACTTTCGTTCAAATCGGACTTATATTACTCGAGATATAAGCAAAAGAAGTAACATTTGTGACCCAAAGGCAAGTGGAAGTTATATCAGTAGGCAGCTCCCTGATATCACCTCCTCACATTGATAAGGAATGCTTTGTTTCCTTTGTTTTTTCAGTCTGTTGTGTTGACCTTGAAACTAACAGGGATAGGACCTCCCCATAGGAAATGTAAAGTTTGTAATTTTCCCATGCCTCTCATGCAATCGCATTACGATAACAGTCGATTGTTGAGGAGAAAATTGGTGATAAAGTTTAAAGAAAAACAAACGACTGCTCATTAATGTGAGGGTATGACATCACATGTGCTTGCTTCAAGTTCACTTTGTGTTGAAAATGTGAAAACTTTATCTGCTGATATCTTGAGAACCACATATCGGATTTCAATAGAAATGTCACCAGATTGCCTAGAATAAGTACTTCTCTAATATATTAAAGCTTAATTGGAGCGTTGACCCTTCTTTTAAGTGTACATCACAAGACTGAACATTGTAACCCTCTAATGCTTTTTTGCAGCAGGAACATTTTTTCAACTGTTTGAACAAGCATACTAAACCTTTTGTTAGTATTGGTATTTGGAAATCAATCGCAATTTTAGTTCTAAACTCTACATGCCTGAAGGAGAGGTCCATTATTGTAAGGTCTATAGAAACTATGGTAGACTCACCGTAAGTTCTCGTCCTATACCCTTTTTTAATATAATCCACAAATTATGGACAAGGAAAGTCCAGCTGTCAATCACTTCTACAAGTTTAATATAGAGACTTCCATTATCGCCTGCACAAACACGGCTTCCCCTTTTATTATAATAGGTAGTTCTAATATGTGGTGAAAACTCCATACAGATAAAGCATAAACAAAATTATTTACCCGTGGTTAGCACTGTTTGTTCAACGAGGGAGGTCCTTTAACATTGTATTAAGGCACACCCATGCGCATTTCATAGAAAGATGCTTTACAGTCTATGAGTCACAAAGATATTTTTGTTTCTTTAGTGTTAATGAACGGGGGTTCTCATTGGGAACTTAGAGAACGTCAATGTTTTTAAACCTCGAAGACCTTTTTGTCTTGTGTTAACTTATTTGTCTCAACGATGTAAATCGTATCAACATGGACCTACCATGTTACTGTTAGCAACTAGAACGTAATTCAATATGGAGGACATAAGTCATATGATTGGGAAAGACCTAACTGAACTGGAACTTTCGACGAACCTGCTAGTGGTTCCAACCTTGGTGCCCCCACTTCTTAGAGTGAACGTTACGTTCACTCTTGTTAAACACATTCAATGCATAACGGGAAAATAAAACGTGCGAAAAACGACCGCTTTGAACCTTCTGGCTACATAGAAGTAACATTTTCATATTTTTTTTCAATCCTTTCTCACATCTTGTGACATTAGCACCCTTGGGCCGGGATTGGTTTAATGCCTTTTACGCCCCCTTTCCCATCGGAGCCGTTGGCATCTGTGCAGAGAGGATTGTCATTTTAGGTAAAAGGTAATCTCATTCTCGCGGATGAAATCAATGAAGGTCGGATTTCGAGAAAAAATTAAAAGATAGATACTCTTCACCCCAAGAATGACTTTTACTTGGGGGTAAGCAAAAGTCTCTGCACTTTGATTCATATTGCACAGCATGCACAGAAGGTGTTTTAATTACACATCAGGGCCTTGTATGCCTGGAGGATGTGAGGAGAAATTCACACATGTACACATATGATGTATCAGTGCTTCGCACTGCTGGGAGCACAGGCAACAAAAGGTGTGTCAAAGCCTAGATGTCAAGTGTGTCGTTTCATTATCACCGACGAAACGTTTACCCCTCCTGGCACTACTTGTAACATCCGTCCCCCTCCCCTGAACTGTGACACACCTAATGTAGTATATTTATTGTGCTGCAATGTGCCAAATTTAGGCTTAGGTTTAATAACCACAAGAAAACTATACTAGCTACGTCAGTAAATTATCCTGTGTCTAAATATTTTAATAGTAACGCAAACCACTCATTGTCTGATTTAAGATGTATTCTGCTCAGTTGTAATTACCCATCTGTCATTCAAAGACTCAAATCAGAAAGCAAATGGGTGCTTAAACTGTCAACACATACCCGCGGCCTAAACAAGGACCTTGGTATCTTGAGCGATTTTCCCTCTGTGGTTTCCCGTGGGGCATCCACTGTGTACCATCATCCTTAAGATTTTAAGTTCTTTCTTTATCCGTTGTCTGTAATTAAACTGTCACTTCAGATTGACGTTGATGTTGAACACAAGGTTTCGGTGGAATGACCACCATTTACCATCATACATTTTTTTTTCTTTTTCCTCTCTCTCTCTGATGTCTGTAATGTAAAAAACCTCCACTTCACTCAAAGCTGAAGACGAAGACAGGCGTCTTCGAAATATACGTTGTCTTGTTATCTTTTATGTGCTCTAATATTGTCATCTTTGTAGTGTTTTCTACCTACTTTTCTTTTATATATATATATATATATATATATATATATATATATACATATATATATAACGCTAATTCCCACCTTAAGGGGAAATTCTTATATCTGCTTGTACATAGGGCGAAAAAAAGATAATAAAATACATAAGAAATAAATTCGCCCTAACGTCTAAACATATAAAGTAACGTTATTTCAATGGCCAGCCATCCGTTCGTGTTAACAGCTAGGTGTCCGTAAATTTGACAACTTTGAAGTAATGGCATCTAGTTTGTAAATCTAAGAGGGCGCCCTTGTAAGTTTACGTATTCCTATAGAAAAAGTGTGTGGAAACGTTAAGGCGAAACTTATATTTCACCCGAATTTTTTTTTTTCCCTTAAGGTCGACTTTTCAACAACAACTTTCCCCCTAAGTGCCGAATTAGAGATATATATATATATATATATATATATATATATATATATATATATATATATATATATATATATATATATATATGTATATATGTATGTATATATTATATATATATATATATATATATGTATATATATATATATATATATATATATATATATATATAGGTTTGTTATATACATATATTATATATATATATATATATATATTGCTAATTTGGGATTAAGGGGAAATATTGTATGAAAAAACGTGCCTAATTGGGGAAATCGTCTAAAAGGGGAAAAAATCAGATCGACTTTGCGAAATCACACGCTTTTTATATAAGAATACGTAAACGGATGGTAACGTCCGTTTCACCACATGATTTACATGCTATTACTTCAGTGTTGACCAAGTTACGTACCCGTATCTTTTAACACGTACGGATGGTGGGCCATTGAAAAAGCGTTGTTGTATATCTGGTTTCCAAAAGGGGAAATATTTTTTAATGTATTTTATTGTTTTTTTTTCTTCGCCTTAACGAAACCGCGATACATCGATTTCCCCGTACAGTATGACTTAGCGTTATATATATATATATATATATATATATATATATATATATATATATATATATATAACGCTAATTCCCACCTTAAGGGGAAATTGTTATATCTGCTTGTACATAGGGCGAAAAAAAGATAATAAAATACATAAGAAATAAATTCGCCCTAACGTCTAAAAATATAATTAACGTTATTTCAATGGCCAGCCATCCGTTTGTGTTAACAGCTAGGTGTCCGTAAATTTGACAACTTTGAAGTAATGGCATCTAGTTTGTAAATCTAAGAGGGCGCCCTTGTAAGTTTACGTATTCGTATAGAAAAAGTGTGTGGAAACGTTAAGGCGAAACTTATATTTCACCCGAAAATTTTTTTCCCCTATAAGGTCGACTTTTCAACAACAAGTTTCCCCCTAAGTGCCGAATTAGAGAAATATATATATATATATATATATATATATATATATATATATATATATATATATATATATGTTACGGTACTCTTAAACAACAGGGAGAAGAAAACCACTCAGTAGGCGTTCCAAAACGAAACAGCGCCACGATAAACAGTACCGAATAAAAGTCCCTGGACAATTGACCCTGTTGTTAACAACTACTGTTTATCGTTTGAAACTGATTGACTTTAATTTGTGATGGATTTCAAAATTGATGTACACATATTTTGGTTGGACGAAAAGACCTCATGTGTATTTCTCCAGCAGTAAGTTGACTCCTTCTCCTCTCAGAGTCAACTATAAAGGAATTGCGCCGGCTTATTTAAGTTGATTCCTTTGCAGTGACTACCGTTTATCGTTGATGGATGATTATGTTTTTATTATTATTTTGTGACTCTGCCATAATGATTTCATCCTAAGAGAATAATTATCTTTACGTTTGAAAAAAAAGAACTGAAGTTCTTAGCCTATCGCTCTAATTTCTCCTTGACGTTTGAAAAACATGCTGTTAATTCTCAGACAATCTTGGACAAAACTGTTGGTACATCTCCAACCGTTGTACCATGTACAATTTGATGTCGTGCACGATTTACGAGACCCTCGTCCCCCAGTACAATGCTGTGTCCAGACGAATGAGGTGCATCTTCAATTGACATTATTATCTCCAACCTTGTTCGGGGGAGCGGGGGTGCAGGGGTGTTTCAACGAGTTTTGTCCAAGATTGTAGCCTATGTAAGAGTGAAAAGGTTACCAAATATTATTGTAGCTGGTGGTGGGATTTACAAAGGCTTAGACCCTATTTTAAAGCTTTTTATTTGTATATCCTTGCGTCATCATTCACTCTAATGATACTTAACGAATGGTTTAAGGTTGCTTTTTTTTTTTGCGTTTAAGGGTTAATACCTAGTGGCGTAAACAATAGGGGGCCAAAATACAGTATATCCCTGGCGAGATTCTGTGAAAATTGCTGTCTATTTGAAAACAAGCGAAAAATAGTATTCAACACTAAACTGACTGATTTGAGTGGTTAAAAGTTAATTCAAATCCGTTTTTGACCGATGTATTTATCAATATTCTGTAAATTCTCGGACTACGCGCGAATGTGGTATCTATTACGAATTCCATGGCTACCTTCACGACGGTGGCCCAAGGAGAAGTAGGCCTACATCATATTTTAGTGTGTAAATCCAGTACGCATGGACCTACCAGCTCTAGTTGTACACTTGCCCTACACATGCAGTGACATGTCTGTAGTGCAGTATCGTCTCCAACCAGGGGAGGAGGGAGGGGGTAGGATTTTCACTTCCGTGTACATTGTTCAATCATGTCACAACAATCATAAAATAGTTAAGTTGGTATGCAGGGAAGGTTTCACCAGAGGAAGAGTAACAGTTCCGTGAAAGTGGGAAAATATATATATATATATATATATATATATATATATATATATATATATATATATATATATATATATATATATATATATATATATATATATATATATATATTATATATATATATATTATATATATATATATATAAGGCGTGTAACATATCTAGATGTCTTCAGTGCAATTTGAAAGATCTGGGAAGGGCCATTTCTTGCGATCTGGGAGCTGTTTTGGCAAAAATGCTATCGGCGCAGTCCGTGCCAGCCAATAGAAATCATGCCACATATCAAGATGGCTTCAGTGCAATTTGAAAGGTCTGAGAATGACCATCTAATTGCGATATAGAAGCCATTTTGGCAACATTTTAAACGGTATACGCTCCGTGCCAACTGTTAGTGGCGTTCCGCTTCTATACCAACGCAACCAAACGCCGTTCACACGCTCATGCCTGTCAGTCGTCACGTATCAAGTATCGTTCGGTTCAAAACTGCCTCCAAGATCCCGAGAAGTGCCATTTCATGCACTCTGGGGGGTCTGTAGGGTGAAAATTCTCTTGTACACTTCTCATTAAACTATGATGGCGCTCCGCTCCAATGGCAACTTCCATTCTGCGCCCCTCCCTCAATAGCCAACACAAATCGCCGCCCTTGCCCGTTTGTTATGTAATCGTCGACAATAAGTGCAACAAAATTGGAAAACTGTAGTCGGCCAAATGTAAAGAAAGTTGAATTAATTACCTAGAAACTAGATTTCTCGAGAAAAAATATGACTTCAAAAGATGCAAAATATTGAACCAGATTGCGTCTAAGGCTTCCCTGTAGTCAAAAAATCTTTCACACCCCTCCCCTGAACCCCTCCCTCAGAACCGCGATCACTCATCTCATGCCTGGGGCGGATGCAGGGCCTGGGGCGGATGCATTCGCACCCAAAAAATTCAAGAAAAAACTGCAAAAACGTTTGTTAAGCTATAGTATGAGGAGGGGACAGGATGCAAGTACACTGCATCTTCGGTCTATGCCCGTCCCCTATACGTTTCTTTGCCTGTGTTTTTTCGTTTCTTCAGTTAAACGTACGTTACCTATCCGTTCATTGTCAGTTCTATTCCTTTACGCTTCCGTTACTTATGCGTTAAGGTTTAAGTCTAAATTTTACATAAATAATATTGCAATAAAATAAATTTCAATCAGTTTTTTGTCTCTTATCCCACACATGCACGTTTCATTTTAGGAGTTTAAAGTGGACCTAAAGTGTAGAATTATAAGAATATATATTTAGACGTTGGAAACGAATTTTACTCATCCAACTCTCATTTTCATAGCTCACCCTGTTGCTGAGACATGGAAAGTTAAAATTTATTCACTTTATTTGAAATAGTCGATTGCGCAATAATTTGTGATGATCTTCTTGTAAAACTCATATTACTTGATTTTGTTTCCTTTTGAAATTGAAATGTTTATATAACCTTGCAAAAATTACTGTTGTACGGAGAGGATTTGTATAGTCAAGTCACCCTATAACAGTGAGAAAGTGATCATATTTTGGCACAAGGTGCAGAGGCTTTCGAAAAAATAAAGAAAACAAAGAATGTAATTTGAGTAATTTGAGAATGACATTACAAATTATTGCGCCATCTACCATTTTCAATTGAATACGCACCAACATTTTATATATCTCAGCTCAGAAATTCCTGTAAAGATGGCAGTTAGACCATTTGGATTCATTTTTCAAGCTTTGTAACATATGTTTTTGAATATTTAGCCTTTAGGTACACTTTAAATTTAGCTAAAATTTCGCAGTTCTTTGTAGAACAAAAAAGGCATTTTCTATGCGCTTTCAATATAAAGAGTTGGTTTAACTGTATTTTCAAAGCAAAGTGAAATCAAAGCAAGCTGGAGTGATTTCACGTTCTCACATTGATGAGCAGTTCTCCCTTTTCTGTGCCTTTCAATCGTTTTGACTTACAGACCCTTAAGGGTGCAATTTGCAAAAATTCAATATCTCCTATGCATATTCCGTAATGATACCATACCATTATGAAGGACACCAAATCGGATTTTAATTTAATGATAAACATAAATCAGTCTATTAATGTGAGGAAATGACGTCACTCCTGTTTGCGTAAAGTTTACTTAAGCTTGCAAATTTGGTAACATCATTGGTTCAAAAACTCGAAAAATCATGGGTAAAAATTTAATGTTATCTCATAAGAGTTATGATTCCTCTCCCTTTTATAAAATTCAATTTTGTGTTTAACCCTTCCTCAGTGATTCGGCTTTTCTATAAGCAAGAAAAAAAGTCACATAATGAAGATTAATTTTTTCTCATTAATTAAGAAATTGCAGACATGAGATACATATTTCAAGGATGAATACATACAGTTTAGAACACTCGGAAAGTGCCGTTTACGGCCATCTGAAGGATTTGCAAAGTCAAAAATTTTCTTGAACGCTCCGCGCCAACAGATGGTGGCGCTCCACTTAGAAATATGTATTACCATTTTTCATAGATTTATTTGGTAACATCATTGGTTCAAAAACTCGAAAAATCATGGGTAAAAATTTGCAAATTTTTAATTGAGAAATTGCAGACATATGATCAATATTTCAAGGCTGGGTACATGCAGCTTAGAACACTCGGGAAGTGCCATTTCCAGCCATCTGGAGGGTTTGTGAAGCCAAAAATTTTCTCGTACGCTCCGCGCCAACCGATGGTGGCGCTCCGCTTAGATGGTCTTGCTGCACTCAGCCCCCCTCCCCATATTTTTTAGTTCCGCCGCGCCTGCTGCATAGTTGAAGCGTCTCATTCAGTGAGGGGCCGATTTTCACTGACAGACAATCAAACCTTCACACTGTTCGTATTTATTTTAGAAAAAAAGGTTTTTTTGAGAGAAAAATAAAGTCCAATAAAATGAAAACGCCAAAAATGCAGGTTCTGACACGGGGGGGGGGGGGGGGGGGGGTGGGGGGGGGGGGGGGAAGGGTGAGGCTCGGAAGTCTTCAATGCCTGCACCCACCAAACAATAAAGCTGGGTCCGACCCAGCATGCTTTGCCCCCCCTATCGAAAAACCCTGGCGCCGCCCCTGTACCTGGGGCCACAGGCGCCCCTTAACATTGTATAGTATACCATATACTATGTATTATATAGACGGAAAGGTATGTCACAAATCTCCTAACTCGAACAAACAACTTACGTTTCTGGCACAATTACTGCACTTTTCTCGCCAAATTTCACTGTGTCGAGACTTTTGATCATAAGGTACCTCAAGGCAGCTCTTTTTCCCGAATAATTTCACTTGGCATTGTCTGAAGGATGAAATTTGGATGGAGTAACAGTTTGAGGATGGTAGCTGCTGATACAGAGCATTCAGCACTTCCACACTGTATAATAAAATACTCCTAAAATATTCTCTAAAGTTCTCTTAACTTTCTGAATTTCTTCCAGAATTTGTCAATAATGTTTTGCGTTGATTATTACAAATCTTTGCAGATATATATATATATATATATATATATATATATATATATATATATATGTATATATATATATATATATATATATATTAGCATCAATATGAACAATTTTTGAACATTAAATTTCATAAAATTTGAAAATCTTTTGAAAAGTGGAAGGGCTAGAATTTTCTACAAGCACTTGTGACAGTTGAACTGTAACTGTTTTAGTCTTCAACTCTTAGTAAATGCAAGCCCTTCCACTTTTCAAAAGGTTTTCAAATTTTATGAATTTCTACGTTCAAAAATCTTGCATATTAATGCTAATATGTATCTGTAAGATTTGTAATAATCAAAGCAAAACATAATTGACAAATTTTGGAAGAAATTCAGAAAGTTAAGAGAACTTTAGAGAATATTTTAGGAGTATTTTATTATACAGTGTGGAAGTTCTGAGTGCTCTGTATCAGCAGCTACCATCCTCAAACTGTTACTCCATCAAAATTTCATCCTTCAGACAATGCCAAGTGAAATTATTCGGGAAAAAGAGCTGCCTTGAGGTACCTTATGATCAAAAGTCTCGACACAGACAAATTTGGCGAGAAAAGTGCAGTAATTGTGCCAGAAACGTAAGTTGTTTGTTCGAGTTAGGAGATTTGTGACATACCTTTCCGTCTATATAATACATAGTATATGGTATACTATACAATGTTAAGGGGCGCCTGTGCACTGGACGTGCAACGCTCATGCATGGTACTTTTTACCTCTTTGTAAAAGGAGGGACAAAGCCTGACCATCCACCACAGGTAAAGTCATTCATCAATTTATTAGACTGTGAATGGTTTGCCAGAATTCTGGACTTTGATTTATAGGCTAAAAGAGAAAATAAAATGTGTAGTGTGCCATGGAGCTTGCTTTGACAGGCGGGCCACCTTAGCGTTTTGCACTTAGGCTTAGGCTACAGTATGTGTACCAATAGCGTGAAACACATTTATTGGTTGTATTTTTCAGAACTTATCAAATTGTACATCGAGTATTATCCATATTCAGTACAAAGCCATAGTCTTTCTTACAGCATTAAAATATCTCGCAAAGTTTATTAGATATCGGTAAACACAGGTTTATTGGTTTCACGCTATTGGTACACATACTATAGCCCACAGGCGTTCGAAAGTACATATACTACACACTATATATATATAGGCCTATATAATAAGACAAGGTAGGTCATTTCTCACAATATGTAATGACAAGGTGTAGGCACTAGAGTGCTCACTCCCCGAAACAGCTGTGATCGCATGGGGGGTGGGGGGGAACTCGGCCGCCATACAGTTTGTACACACATGCTCTGATCTACATGTACATCCATGCAATCACAGCGGATTTACGCACACGGTATTAGGAGTGCGCATTCTAGTTCTTATATCCTACTCTATGGCCCAGTCGCACTTCACTGCCAGTGCTTCCACACTCTAAATGCATTTTTCCTGAAATGCAATCTAAAATTACGTGAAAATCGGCCATGTCAGGAAAAATGATTTAGAGTGTGGAAACACTGGCAGTGAAGCGCAACTGGGCCTACTCCTTGTCATTACATATTGTGAGAAATGACCTACCTTGTCTTATTATATATCATATATATATATATATATATATATATATATATATATATATATATATATATATATATATATTGTGTAGTATATGTACTTCCGAACCGCTGTGCTATAGCCTAGGCCTACGTAAAACAAGTTTTGCAGACAGGGCTAGGCCTAGGGCCTAAGTATACAGTTCAGTGCTGTGTTGTTGGTTGTTTGTACAGTAGGCTAGTTATGTTGGATTAAAACCTAGCCTACCGTAGCATGAATTAGGAAGGGGTGGTGGTGGAGGGGGGGGGAGAGTTGGGGGACGGGACCATACTGGAAAGTTCAACAGTTTTCACACAGATCTGTGGCTACTCTTGAAATGTGAGCCAAACTTTTTAGCTCCGCCTATCGCACAGGCGTTCCGATTTATATTTACACATATATAATACACTATACACATATATATTAACATAATATTATATATATATATATATATATATATATATATATATATATATATATATATATAATATATATATATATATATAACATATATTATACATAATATATATATGTATAGTGTATTATATATGTGTACATATAAATCGGAACGCCTGTGGCCTATGGCATGATCATCATTTTTGGATAAACTTAGCAGTACTGTATGGCGCACATGTGAGGATGTCATCTGGTATACAGTAGCCTAACGCAGTGACTGGCCTAGGCCCAATACAGTACTAATGTTGACCTAGGCCTAGGCCTACACCCTTAGGTTTAAGCCACATAGGCTTACACAGTGCTCACCCCTTCAGTAACAAACAGTAATGCACTGTAAAGGGGCGTTCACACCAAAATCGAAATCTGCTGCGTTTTGCGGGGCGGGAGCCACAAAGGAAATGGCTTTTTACGTATTTCTAAGGAACCATTCACACTGAAATCGTGTTGTGAAAAGCGTTTTGCGGGAAACGCGGCAGCGCCCGCATCGATCGATTGCAGACTGATTCAAAGCAGGAATCGTTGCGAATTTTTTAAAAAAAAAAATGGGATGTTCTGGTATCGATCCCAGACCACGTCAAAGAAAGATGGGTATTTCATCCGAGAGCAGTCTACGGGTTTCATTTTCGAAAAGTACCTAAACACTGAATGATTTCAAATTTGAGTTAAAATGTTGAAGCGAAAGGCACCCGACAGGAAGTTGTAGGTTAAGTTAGCTCTACAGTTCCTTATTCTGCTCATGTCGTTTGATATCGTCAAATAACTTCTTCAGGGACTAGTTGTCATAAATATTGAAGGAAGGGTTTACTGCAAAATATTATTTTCTTGTGAAAAAGGAACGAGATCTAAATATTCTGGTTAAATTTTTAATGTTTTTTGTTGTGGTTCTCGACATACTAGTAGATGAAGGTAATATCTTTCTTACTTGCAGTGAACTTGAAGCTAGCAGGTGTGATGTCATCTCCTCACAATGCTTTGTTTTGTTTGTTTCCAACGTATTGTTTTACCCCTGAATTACATCAGGCTCTGAGCATAAAGCTTTTACAGGATATGATTTAGGTCTGCCAAAGGGAATGTAAGTTTGTAAAATTCTCAAGCTTCCCATGCTTTTACCCTACGAAAATATGAAATTATGCAGGAGAAATTTTGTTGTAAAGTTTTCACAAATACAAAGGCAGTGGTAATTAATGTTATTTTATAACGTAACACGTGAATGCTTCAAGTTCACTTTTGTTGAAAATGTGACAACTTTTCTCTCGAGAACCACAAATGGGGATCGAATGCAAAGTTTACTAGAATGCGGAGATCAAGTACCCCTTTCGCATGTCAAGCTGATGTTTAATGGGGATATGTCAATCCCCCAAACCAGGGAGTCGCTAGCAACTCTCTGGCCAAACATGTTTAAGGAATATCCCCAGAGTTCTAAATACAGCTTAATAGCTGCACTTTGATTGAGATTCATTAAAGCAATACAGTTTCACTTTGTTTTGTCAACAGTGACTTGTACAGTCTGTTGCAGTGTTCATATTGCTCTGTGGTTCTGTCCTAGTAGCTCCGTGCTCTCTGTCTTAGACTTTTAGAGGTGTACTATAGACAGGGGGCTTGGTTTAAAGGGAAATATTGCGTTTAAAATGCACCAACATGGCATACAAAGGAAATACCTTAAATCATTATCAAACCATTCAGTATCACCAATAAACTCTAGTGATAGCTTTATTTCCTCAAAGTATTATACATTACAAGAGTAACAGATGTTGCATCATTTGAATTTTTGAAAGTTTGGGTGAACAAATTACTTTTATGCGACAAATAAGCAAATTACTTCCTGTGAGAGCCTTATTTCTTGAAAAGAAAATTACCATATTGCCTTATTTTGAATTGTCTATCATTCTGTATCTATTAATATTGGTTTAAAAAATATGAAAATATTCTGTAAGACAAATGCAATATTTCCCTTTAAATTGGAGGAGGGGTTGGAAGTTAACTTAGAAGGGAGAACTGGTACTGTCTGGGGTGAGCTTAGAGAGCCTTTAATCCTAAACCGTTCTTTTAAGTGACAAGCAGGGCACGATATTTGGGGTCTTCGCCGTTCGCGTATTACATCTGCGATACTGAAGTCATACACAAGAATTGTTCATTACATAATTATCTTTCCGTTTCCTCAAAGTAATCCCTTTTGTTAATAAGACGAGCTGATATTTGCAAAGAAAACATTCAAACAGATGTTTTTTATTACTAAGACGATAAATCGAAACCCTTTCTTTACGACAGATACAGCGATCCCTCTATTCAATCAAGATAGGAAGAATATTTATTAACCCCAAGATTGCAATACTTTAGAACGTAGATCAAACAAGGAACCGATGATTACAATTGTTGGGTTCCCACAGGAATGGTCCATTCCATCAGTATCAGAAAGCTGAAAATTATACTGAATAAGGTAAGTGTGGACTGTAACACAAATGCAGTGACGCCAACCGGCCACGATAAAATGTATCAACATATTGAATTTCTAATTCAAAGTGATGCATGGTTTGCGAAAACTTTTAAATTTGTTAAAATGTGCATCGAAAGAACTTTTGCTACTAATGAAGATACAATTTTGAACGTATGTGGATCTTTCCTATGCATGAAGAGGTACGTCATCTTATATTGCAAAGATCACTATAAAGTTTAAAAGCGAGAGAGATTTATGAGCGCCACGAGGAAGGCACCAAGTGTGTAACGGCCACTTAAACTAATCTAATTTCAAGTAGTTTGGAATAATTTAAATACGCAAAAAGTTATGAAGATTCATTCCAAATGTTTTGGAGGAGAAACTGGCACTAGAATTCCTACGTACTTTTTAATCACGACAATTATTTTTGCTGTTTTGCACGATACAGTTCCCCTTCCGCAATATGAGTGATGTCCGCATAATGAACGATGTGTTTTACGTCTTGAGCGGCTTATACGCCGCAAATATTACCTGACACGCTAAATAGATAATATGCAGTATTAACGTTCTCCCACCTTTTCCGAATAGCATGATAATACTTCCTGAAAAAAATTCATCAATTCATGCTAATTCTTTCAGGGTTTATCCGACAAATTACAGTGTTTACGTAATGTACCATAGTGCATAAAGCTTAACATATGCCTAATGCTGTAAATTCTTTTCTCTGAAAAGGTTTATACTGCTTTTTCTAAGACCGTACCATACAAAATCAGTCTAGGCGAACCCATTCCACCTTCTAGCTACAAAAATTCTTCCTTGCATTGTACAAGATTCTTGTGAATCAGACATATTTCTGTAACTGTGTCTTTTGCAAAGAAAGTTCTAAGAAAATGACTTAAGCTTAAAAGGATCTGTGCATACATTTAGCTAACATCCAACAGTGTTAATGTAAAACGACGATGCCAGCCTTTATGGCATTCAATAAGTCAAAACTTCAAAGAACGAGTTACAAATTAGCCAATCCATACGAACAGGAGAACACCACGGCGGCTTTATGAAAATTCTGTACATATGTCTTTATTGTGAGGTCATTATTTGTTTGTAATAATTAAGGGGATTGATTTTGATATGCAATGTCATTTATTGAGTTTCGAAGTAAAGAGGGTCGTGACCTAGTTCAGGTGGCAAAAGCTACCGATGAACTTTTGGTCACCTAAGAAGTAGAGCAAGCTTTGGGTAAACAACTTGTCGAAAATTGTGGAAGTTGAAAAGGATAACGTGGTCTGATTACAACAGAATTGGGTGAATTTTCATCCAAGCATTTCTGACGTAAAGAAAAGAATGAATGCATTAAGTTTAGATCAAGGCAGTGTTGTAAACGAGTCATGACTCGAGTCACTAAATTTTTAAAGGGAAATCACTCGAGCAATTGTATCGTAATTTTCCTCATAGAAATAATACAATGACTCAAGTCACTGACTCGACTCGATTCACATTGAAAGTAGTAAATGACTCGACTCGACTACAAAATTAAGTGACTCATTACAACACTGGATCAAAGATGGTTGATGAAACAGATTCAAGTCAATGATTTGATTTGATTTTGGCTCCTCACTCGTATCACTTCGATTTGGAACTTTCCTTGACTTTGCGACAGAGTGGCATGTGACTAAAACCAGAGTGCAAAACATTCACACTCGCGAATCCAGAGTGCAAACTAATGAAGAGAAGTCATAGATAAATGTATGGGTATAATTAAAACAATGTTTGTTAGATTTGATGTCGCAACTGAATTTTGCTCAGCAGCATTCGGTCCACGGGTCAAACCAATTCAGTAAATGGTACGTTCTGTTTTCACGTGTGTTAGGGCTACTTTTCGCATACCCAAACTCCACGTGGGAACGGAGCACATATGTGCCTCAAACAGGTCCACCTCCATATGAATTATTGCATAAAGATAAAACAAGAGAAAGAAGACAAAAGTAATTGACAAAAAATGAAGGAAAACCTGATAGCAAGTAAGCCCTGAAGGTGACCGAAGTGATATCTTTTCAAGCGAATGTGAAGCGAGGGACTTCTCCATTACGCCACAACACTTAATTTATTGGCGTTTTAAAACTACATAAACTCACTGAAGCCTTCACTCGTGCCCATCTTTAGGTGAATTTAATCAGTATTGCTAAAGAATGTACTAGAATTGATGCTTGTGAAGAGAATAGTTAAAGAGGTTAATTTTGTTGTCTATAATTTGGAACCGTACTGCAATTCAGCCCTCCCTTTTTGGTGGTTATGAAAAGACATAACTTTGAGGGACCATGTTATGATAGAAAATGCAGATGCTGACTACTTACACTAGCTGGTGTACAGTGGTACAGATGCCAGTGGTAGAAAACACGAACCTGCATCACAGTGATATATATATATATATATATATATATATATATATATATATATATATATATATATATATATATATATATATATATATATATATATATATATATATATATATATATATATATATATATATATATATAGGTCGAAGGAGGGAAAATTGTAGCGTGCGGTATTTGTACCTTGGTTCAAGCCGAGAATCACGTTAGTCACAGTGGTGCAGGCAGCAGTCGCCCGGACAGCGACCGTCCCGGGTTCAAACCCGCGTGGCTCAATTTTCCTTCTGGTTTCTTCTTTCATTCTTCCCTTGTTCAAAAGGCTATGCGAGTACTTGGGTTGAATTTAACTCAGATCGAATCAGTTACTTACTCTTCGACCTATATATATATATATATATATATATATATATATATATATATATATATATATATATATATATATATATATATATATTCCTACCATAGGGCGAAACCTGTATAGAGCCCTCACCTTAGGGAGAAAAAAAAATAATAAAAGACATATGCATTTATTCACCCATAAGTCTTCGAGATATAATCAACGTTATTTCAATGGCCTGCCATCCGTACGTGTTAACAGATACGTGTCCGTCAATTCGTCGACATTGAAGTACATATAAATGGTGTAGCTAAAAGGTAGTTTCCCTACGTTTACGTATTCCCATATAAAAAGTGTGTAAAAACGCTAAGGCGAAACCATTTTTTCGCCCTATGGGCGTTATTTTTAGCATTTGTTTCCCCTTAAGTGTCGAATTAGTGATATATATATATATATATATATATTATATGTGTGTGTAAATATTAAACGACAAATTTTGCCAGTGCAAGTGCCCATGCATGCTTCCTACTGATATACCTATGATTGTTTACAACGCATAGAGGTTCTTTTTCGAGGTGTTTCCTTGTAGGGGTGTCAAGTCCGCACCGATGCAATGTAATCAGGATACCATGAGCGATAACCAAAAGACCAACAGTTCCGTTCAAAATTTGGAGGATTCAAATAATAGATAGGGGGGGTGGCGCTATTCTTAGATCTTAGAATCAATGGACAGTGAACGGTAGATGCAGGCCCGGCCAGACAAGGTACTGAAGGGGGGAGCTTCAAGGGTGCTAAATATTTTTCAGGGAAGTGAGACATACTAAAATGCATTTAGGCAATGGTAATTTTTGATCTTCTAGGTGGGGGAAATTTTTGCAAGGAGGGCTTCACCAACTGCTCCCTTGGCTACGGGCTTGGGTAGATGGGACAAATTCCAGATTACGGTCCCACTCTTTGTTATCCATCTGAGCAGACAAACGAGGTGCTGTGACTGGTTGCGTCACACCCCACCCCCACCCAACCCGTCCCTGAATATGCCCATGCCTGTGGCTTTGAACTCAGGGAGTTCATAACTAATCTGCTAGTTAATGCAGGGAAGTGATATTAGATGGAGATACATTAGAAACTTTTAGTCCATTCTACTCCTATTAGCTGATTAGAGTGATTAGTGTGGAGAAAATCCTTTATTGAGGGACCATTGGATTTAAGGGCATTGAATTACTTTGTCTCATATCTAGGCAACCTCATTAATACCTGCAGCTACCCCAAGAAAAACTATTGTAGGAAACCATGCTTCATTGTCTAACTAGTTGGCGACAGTCCAGTACGAAACACAGTTTTAAATTGAAAACCTAACCTGGTGATGGTGGCAATAAACTAATACTAATGTTTTACTAATGTTTTATGCAAATGAGCAAAAGGAGGAATTAGAGGAATAAGACTAAACTTCGCTGTCGGAGTTTGATTCCGCGTTCCCTCGAAGGTTGCAGAAGATGTATCCATGTTGAACAAATAACATGGAGCCAAACGGGTATGTTATAAATAGCGTCGAAAAATTAATTTAAAGCTTAGGCGACTGGCAATGCTAAGGAAAAGTGCAAAATGTTGCTATGTGCTTATCAAAATGTATCAGACGTCGTGCCTCACTTGTCTTTAATGTTACACCTTCAAGCCTGTTGAATCTTCAAGAACAACATAAAAGAGCTCATTGTCGGCTTCTTTAGTGGGGTTCTAAGAAAGAGTTTTCGATGGATCTCCATCTTACACCACCCCCTGGTCAATGCAAATATTTTGACGGTCGTTTCGGACAGTCATTTCGGTTTTTGATTCTCTAAGAGCTTATCTGGAAGCTAGGTGTCCTCTTTTGGGTCTTGTCTAGAAAATTACTCATACTGTGTTCTCGTATATTTATGGGGACAAAGTCGTTCATATCATTGATCCCAATGGGACTAATGTATTTTAATAAAGTCGCACATTGTAGTGACAGTTCCACACCGCGTTCAAGGAAACGTTTATGGACAGTTAAATACATAACAAATCAAAAACTGTGGTTAAGAATAAAAAAAACAGGTATTTGTGCTACATATCAGAATTATCGATCTATTAAGATGGATTTTCGACTTTTCAGCGTAGACTGTTAATGAATAGATATAGATTATTAACCGAAAAACCGGTTATTTCATTATTTATTAGGCATTTGTCTTACCTTCATAAACACCTTTATTGATTTCCTGCATTCTGATTGGCTGAAAACCATTCGAGACCAGTCTCGAATCGCGATTCGAGACTGGCCTTGGCCAGTTAGGAGAATTACTTTTTCAAAGTGAATTGAATGTCACTGTTACTACTGTACTGTGTATAATGTTTTGTCCATGATGTGTTACCATAGCAACATAAACCATAACATCTGAGTAAGAAAACCAGTTGCTGTAAACTACTGCAGTATTACACTGTTAAGCCTAGCACCCCTGTAGCTATAACCATTCCAAAGCATAATGCTCATTTCATCCCATGAATGAATGCTAGCAAAACCATATTCATCTTCTTGGATAGTGGCAGTGGTATGGTTAAAAGAGGGTAGGCTATAACCTTACAGTATATGCCAAGGGTACATTTTGTTAACGGTCTGCCTGTTACAAATATTACACTCCTAATTTTCCTAAGTTGGACTGCATGGTAAAGAAAAGTGAATTTGGTCTCTGTGCTGCTAATGCCAGCATGGGGCCTGTGTTATTAACAATGACATGCAAAGCCAATGGTAAACAGGTTTTACTGACAGTGTCACTGACAGGTTTTTACGTTTGAACCAATTCCGCTAACACTAACAGGCATAACAGGCCAGCACGGTCTTCATTTCTAGTTCTACGCCGAGCACAGGCGTTCGAAAGTACATATACTACACACACTATATATATAATAAGACAAGGTAGGTCATTTCTCACAGTATGTAATGACAAGGAGTAGGCCCAGTCGCACTTCACTGCTAGTGTTTCCACACTCTAAATCGTTTTTCCTGACATGGCCGATTTTCACGTAATTTTAGATTGCATTTCAGGAAAAATGCATTTAGAGTGTGGAAGTACTGGCAGTGAAGTGCGACTGGGCCATAGAGTAGGATATAAGAACTAGAATGCGCACTCCTAATACCGCGTACGTAAATCCGCTGTGATTGCATGGATGTACATGTAGATCAGAGCATGTGTGTACAAACTGTATGGCGGCCGAGTTCCCCCCAATGCGATTACAGCTGTTTCGGGGAGTGAGCACTCTAGTTCCTATATCCTCCGATGACGTCATCACAGAGGCAGCGGACCTCGGCTGTCGCGTTGGTCCGCTCAGCCTCTATGATGACGTCATCGTCGGTCTCGAATCACATTTAAGACCGGGCACCCTCGCATTTATCCCCTAAATAAAGTCTGCACAGTGCAGAGCCTTTCGAATTGGTTCGGAACACAGATTTTTTCCAACTATGAACGGAGATGATTTTCATAAATTTCAATCTACTAAAATATGAAAGATAGACTCATTTCATGTATGTATATGTCACTATTCTTAAGACAACACAAAAGCCATCGTGTTGGGTAAAAAGTCTCAGATATACACGAGTACACAAGTTACCAATCAATCGGATAACAGTCGGCTAATAGACCTTATGCATTGACGTCATAGGCGTCATTTAAGAGGGAAAACAATGAAGCTCACCGTACGCACGACGTATACTTCGTGCCGTAGACTAACGCGCGTGTCCTACGGATACACAAAGCACCTGTCTGCATTTGTTGGTGTCGAGGTCGTATAGTTTAGATATAGACATTATGCATATGACCTCACAGAGCAGAAAGTGCTCCCTCGTTTGGAGGAATGCCCGTATCATTGCAAGTTACACCAACAAATGCAGACAGCTGCTGCTTTGTTAACTAATCGGATACGAGCTTAAGTCTATTACACGTACGTGCGAAGTCCACTGAGTGCGTGCCATGTGCTTCATTGTTTTGTCTCCAAAATGACGTCGCGTGAAGTCAATGCATAAGGTCTATACGGCTCTAAGAGTATTTCTTGTCTACTAGAGACCAAGGTCAAAATGACGGAATGTCCATCCATGGAGGCAAAGTTAGGTCCATATTTGCAGTGTCTCGACCAATCAGTCGTTTCTTCCTTGCGTGTACTTTCTCTAACACTTTGCTATTTATAGAGCTTATGCACCTACGTCACCTTTCTCTATTTTTCCATCCAGGCGTACATTGTGCAACAATTGTTACTAAGGTGCTATCGTGAGCTCGTATCTTTAACACGCCTACTACGTATGGCAGTTCCATCCAGTAAGCCAAATTGAAACGCGCTGACGTCACGTGCATAAGCTCTATAAGGCTTGCCTGAGTATGCAGTGCACAGAATTAACCTCAACGCGTATTGTCTCATAGATATACAGAAAAAGAGTGCTCTCAGTGCGCGCACAAACATTATCAGTTTATGTGCAGCGCGTCGACGCGCTGTACATAGCCGGATAACATTTGTGCGTGCACACGTGCGCGTCCTTAAGAAAACAAAAATACGAGTGTCTATGAAAGCCGGAGCACGTGCTCACGAGCGCGTTCTGTTTTGCCAGTTTGCCTACAAACAAGTTATAGAGCTTATGCACGTGACGTCAGCGCGTTTCAATTTGGCTTACTGGATGGAACTGCCATACGTAGTAGGTGTGTTAAAGATACGCGCTCACGATAGCACCTTAGTAACAATAATTATTGTTGCACAATGTACGCTTGGATGGAAAAATAGAGAAACGTGACGTAGGTGCATAAGCTCTATAGATAGTTCTCACGTGACGTCATAGGAGCTTTTCACGTGTATTATTTCAGCCATGTCTGAGGGCAACCCCGACATGTGTGTACAGGCTTACCCTCAGACATGGCGGTTGTTAATCCCTAGCTGTGACGTCACTGAGAACTATCTCTATAGGAAAAGTTGCGTTCGCGTTCACATATACTCTGCGTATGTTTTGATCTTACAAGCAGTTGTCTACTCAGTGAGTGTGAAACGTATGTTTGGCGTTTTAGATATTTAGTCTGGGATTTGTAGTTCAAGGAGACACGCAAAGATAAGTGTCTGTTATCTGTCCCAATGTATATGATCTGTGTTAGATGACTAAAGCTTTCATTCGTTATCGTTGAGTAGGATTTCGTAGTGAATCCAGTTGCTACGGCAAAGTTTTGTTACCTTAGCGTTACATTAGCGCTGTATGCGTTAGTACTGTGTCAAACATAGACAGAAATTGAAGTTAAGGATTGTACAGTCTATGCGTAAGGGTGGCGGCTCAGTAGGCAACTTACTATCTCTTACCTTCGCTCTGCGGCCCTGAAAGTTGAAAATAAATCTCAGATGTAGCATATAGGTGACGCACCACCAATTTGTAGCGCCACTCTTACATAATCAAACTAAAGGTAAAGTAGTGATCCTATAGTAAAAGAAGTACTGCTGTTCCTTCACTCTTCGGGGATTGAGCGGGAGAATATACCTCTTCTTAAGGTATGAAAAGCACCAAAATGTTGTCGCAATGTTTCGCCCACTAGATGCACACAGCGTAACGACTGACTATCGGAGACTAAACCATTTTGGACCTAACGCTTTCAAATTGGCCAAAATTTTGTACAGGGCATGTATTAGACCTTGGTCTGTAGTCAATAAATAATCTTAGATGCCGCTCTGGTTGGCAAGTTGCAATAGTACGCGCTTACCTTTGCCGAGTGCGCAGTTTCTGTTCTGTGACGTCATATGCATAAGATCTGTAGTGCTACAATGTCCGTGCAACTTACCATGTGTGCACGTTTCTACACGGCTAAAGCATAGTGTACAAAGAATTACCCTACGTTTCCACGTATCACTCATATGGCTCTGTGAACAACATTATGTCACGTAAAAGTGGTCTATACAATGTTCAGATTAAGGTCAGGGTTAACATTAGGCAGTTAGCCTTAGGGCAAAAGTGATAGTTGTTCGCACTCATTCTGGGAAAAAAATCACGCGTTAGCGATAAACCAGGACTGACGGAGATTGGATTTGGTTATACCATGAAATTACCTCTCTAGGATTATACTGTCAAGCAAACATTTTCCTTTGGGAGGGGCCGGGGTGGACGTGGTAATCCTTAGGGTTGGTCCCTGGGAAAGATGGCAAGAGAAAAATGCTAATAGTTACCTCATTTAACCGTTTAAGTTTGTCATCACACATGTTGTAATATGCTAATTTATTGCATCTGAGTAAATTCTCAATGCTGACTTTTAAGTAGCAAATTCTGCTTGTGGCAATGACGTCTTCAGTTACCTTGTAATTTTCACTGTTGAGGAGTTACTTGATGCATTCGTCAACTGCCAAAAAAGCCTAAGCTTTTTAAGCCTAAGTGATTTCACAAACATTTCAAAATCTGAAATTTGGAATGAATCCCGATGCTCCCAAAAAATGTTAATTGTGGATAAATTTCCAGTGAGATTAGATTTACGTGAGGTATATTTTCTTCATTGTTATAATAAATACCACCACTTGAGTTTTACTAGCTACTACCGACGGTTTTGATCTGTTTGTGCAGATAAATGTACAAACCTTGTCTTCGCTGGCTGTGGGATTCTTCGACATTCGTAAATTTCACACGTCCTTTGATCCAGAATTCGACATCCAGGGAGGTTTCACCCTCAAAAGGGCAAAGGGGCAGGGAACCTTCCATTCACGTCGCAGACATATACTTACCCCTTGCTACATCTAATTTGCATTATTCTCGCGCGCTGCGCGCTGCTCGGGACAGTTCTGACACCGCGCCCTCTATATCCGCCATCTTGGCCGATGGCTCGTCCTCATTCTCCTTCCGCTGCAAAGCTGTTGCCTCAGAGGTTTCTGAGTCTTCAAAGTCTTGAAGCTTTTTCAGTCTTCCGACCTCGGATTCACGCTAAGTGTTCTACTATTATTATATCTAGTATTCTAAACTCCCTTTAAGCCCTTTTCCAGCTCCTCGTGAGGTTTGGTCTTCGGCAGGGACGACCAATGGCAGGGAACCTTCCATTTGATTTTTGTGAGGATCTCAAGGATGTCTCAAGGAGACCCCATGATGTTCATGGTTAGAGACGTAGCCAGTAGGGGACAGGGAGGTCATAGTGCCCCTACAAAAGTTGTCATGGAGTAAAATGGGGTCTGCATAATGACGAAAGCACTGTAAAAAGAGACGTCTTCATTTTTTAACACATTACGGCGTTTAATTAGAAAACGAACAACAAAATGGATAAGCACAGTAAATGACTGAACGAATATTAACACATGATAAAGAAAATGACGTCAATTAAAGTGCACTCCGCAAACAAGTTTATATGTTTTATATACATATATATATATATATATATATGTTAATTTTTCTTTATTAAAAACAACTTGATGTTTACAGTAATCATCAAATAAACGCATAAACGTGTTTACGAGATGGCCTTAAAGTGACATCAATGTGTTAAAGTTGGCGTTTTAGACGTTTAATTTGCTTATGTATTTTATTGTTTTTCGGTTACATAGACCTAAACGCCAAGACGCGTTTATTATTTGTTACAAAAAAGTGTTAATCTTTTTTTACATTGAGGGAAGAAGGCAAACGCATCACTTTCACGGTCCACCAATAATTGTCTCAGCATAAAGCGTATGATATCCTTTCCACTTGGTAGAGCTGCAGCATTTTTGCCCGGATTTAGATACATATTTGCCCAAAACTAGCAAAAATTTGCCGAAGAAAGCAAATTTCTACCATTTGTGGTCTAGTGCAACAAGATATTTTTATCGAACCTAAAAATCGAATCCGTGGAATGCATGCACACACAGATAAGGTATGCATTACGTATATGTATCCGTATATGCATATGAGTATACGAATACGTTAATTTATACCTATGGACAAAAATTTAAACCCCTACACACACACGCACACACACATACAAAGAAGTCAGACAACAACATTGTTTGTACGGTTAATGCATCATGCTCTGTATGGCGAGACGACACAAATGTCAAGAATCCAGCCCTAACAATGGTTTGCTGATAGTATTGTTACACAAAAATGACGTTTTCAGTCCTTTGAAAAACACATTATCCGCACTACAAAATATTTCGAAACAGATGAGTTGGAATTTTTACGTCAGCCCCATGGAATGAAGGATGCGGAATTCGTTGGTAATATACGTCATAGTTATGTTTTTCATGCCCATAATACACACGGACTTATGAGCAGCTATCCTATGACTCCTTATACTGCGCAGAAAATAATTTCATAATCAATTATTTTACAGCTTGCAGGGTAAGTTTCCATTCTCTTAAGTGTTTGCTATTTTGTTTATGGTTATCCCTCTGGAAAAGTCAAACTTATAATAGAAAGCCTAAGTCAACGCCGACAGCAAAATTACGTTTTATTTCCATTTTGGGAGCCTGTTCTTTTAATTTTCCTCTTCACATCAAACTCCGCTTACTCTGCCTCAAATTTCTTCTCTTCCAAGCTTGTTTGTTCGCGCCTGACTCTCAGCACGTTTGAGAGAAACTAACCGAGGATTGTTTTTTCGGCAGACGGGATAAAAATAGAAACTTTCGAGGTATCCTATGGTTATGACGTAAGCAGACGTCATTGGTTTAAAGAGTTGCTACCACAGACCGGAATAAATTTATTTGCGTACAACCGATTCTCGATTTGAAGAGGAATTTTTAGGGACAACTGCGTGTATTATTTATGGACAAAGAAATACGACACACAACATAATATTAGTATTGCAGGCAAAGCATTAACATGTTTCTTTTGAATTTCAATGGAGTAAAAGTATCTTCTTATCACCGAATTAAGTGTTTCCATGGCAACTTTGACATTTCCGACATTTAAAAGGTTGCACAGGGCTGCAGCGTGTATGTTGAATTTATGGCTGATCATCTCAGACTGTATAATAGCCTCCAGAAACCTCTACTTCTAAGCTAAATGCTTAGGTTCTATGACCTTGAAAATTTACAAGAAAGATGATGAAATGTAGAAGGTAAATTAAAGCCAACATTTATTGCGACTAAAAAAGGGAATTCATGATTTAGAAAAACATGAAAGTATTCACGAAATCCCAGGCCACAGCACAAACATTTGATTCGTTCGTAACTTATTTCAATAATGAAGAATAAGGTTTTGATTATGAAACAAGGCGACAGAAAGTTTGAAATAGTTGTAATAACCAGTGACGAATTTGCGTGCAAAGACGACTACTTTGTGGGTAGGGCAGTGCTGATGTGTAAATTGATATACAGAATACATAATGAATAACTGGTGGGAAAACTCTTGCAAAGAATCTTGCTCTTTTGTATTGTGACCCTGGTTTCCTGCTGCCCTTGTGTATATAATTAGCTCCATTCATTTAAAATAGAAGACCTAATGTTATAAGAGTTCATGTATGGGTCTCAGTCGGTCAGTGAACCATGCATATGTGCGAAACTAACCAAAATGGCACACCAAATGTACGTAGCATGTCTGCGTGTATTTTTGTGAAGAGGCCCATAGCTCTTCGCTAGACTGTCTACGCGTGATTGCCAAACTGATTAGAGTCGTTTATCCTATGTGTCAGACAATAGTCACATTCTGCAGTCACTTTTACTTAGATGTTTTATCTTCCCCATCGGCGTGCCATACATCAAGGAGACGTTGTTTAGCAGACCCTTACTTAAAGGGAGAATGCAGTCACCCCAATAAAGAATTGTATAGTAGACTATCCTATTTCCTGAATGGCTCTTGAGAATCATGTGACAGTATTTTTCTCACTCAATTGTAAAATTTACAAGGAGCAACTGCTTGGTTTACCTTGAATATGCAATATTTATGTCCTAAAATATTATGAAAGATACTTGGAAGAGAAATAAGAAGAAATTTGTGACATTTAGCCATTGTTTCAAAATAAGTTTGGGACGACTGCTTTTGACCTTTAAAGGGCATAAGCCGTCCAAAACAACCTTACTTCCAAACATGAAGACAACCTTCAAGATCTCCTTTAATTTATCTGCGGGGTATCTTTCAAGGTGTATCATAGCCTGCTGTAAGCAGGCTATTGTTGAGTTTCATCAGCTACAAGTACATTATACTTAATATTTACTTACCCTAAATGTTCGTGTACAGTATACAGACGAAGTTTAATACAATCTGCCAACTTTCAAGCCAATCTCATTTCCGAGACAAAAAATAACTTCATGATAATTAATGCACACGTCATCAGCGTTGGTACGGGGTGGAGTCAACACGAGCGACCGGTTGCTTCGCTACAGCCCACAGCAGACAACTCTTTTCACTTGTATGTACACGTTATGCAGTGCAGTACAGTACGGCTATTACTGCATAGTTACTGGCTTAGCTGCTACCGTGTACATGTATACATATACAACTAGCAAGGAACGTTGTCGTCTTGTCCATGCGAGGGCCTATGTACAGGCCAGTTTGCACAAACCGGCAAGGTCTGGGACAACATGCTACCCCTAACTTTAGGCTTGACTTTTCACTGCAAAGGATTAGCTCGATTTTTAGCCCATACATGATAATTACGTACCTTTTTAAGATGTCACCGTATCTTCAGAAGTGTTCTTATATGTGCATCGTCGCAGGCCGTTGTAAACATGAATATTCAGTAGCCGTGAACACCATGTGACCTTCTTATGAATAATAATTTATCCCGCATTTTGGGGATTCGTGTAAATGTAACTGGACTAAGGTTTGCAGACTCTGTATAGAATATATACAGGGGTGTATTATGATTTCTGAGAGAGCGCCATCTTCTGCAAGGCTGCTACAGAGTCTGCTCCGCAGGCTAGGTGTATCACAACCAGGGGTACAAGGGGCCCCAGGCGGATAGGAATGCCGGGGCCCTGGGTAGAATTTCTCTAATTCAGTGGCCATTATATAACTCATGCTTACTAGCTCAATTGGAATGTTCTCCAATATTGGGTTACATTGTATCAGTACTAGAGGTTGTGCTTTAATTTACCCACTAGGGGGACCAAGCTTCCTGAAGGGAGGTAGCAAAAGCGAGATTTCAACAAGTGCTACGATTTTTTAGGAAAAATTTAGCGACGTAGGCGGTTAGGAGTGGGAGAGGGGGTGTTGAGTGTAGGCCTGTATAGTATGTGGTATCCTTCAATGACAGAAAATGCCTTGTAGAATATACATATACGGTTCTTGGTGTACCAAGATGAGTGCTTTCTTAGTGTTTTTTTTTTTTTCGAAAATGTGGCTTGTGCAAATAGCAGAAATTTTACTTATTAGAGCAAAAATAGATCTACTGTCGGGTGGCTGACCCTTATTGGGGATAACATGCGTTGTATCGTTCCCCGTCTGTTCAATGAAATGTCCATACTCCCTGCTGCAAGCCACACATAGGTGTGGGTTGGAAAGTTGCAATCTCCCTTCCTTTGGCAGAATGTTTTCTATTTTAGGACAAAATTTATTTCAATTTCCTTGCAGAATTACTGTGGCATTTTTCCATTTAAATTCGGAGCGAAAGTGCCAGCTGCACTGAATTAGTAGTCCCATACGTTTATCTCCGGATAAAATAAGCTCAATTTATTACATTTGTCATGAACATTTTGAACTGGAATGGTATGGTTCAGTTAAAACTAGCAATATGTGCATATGTTTGTGACAAGGCAAAATATTTGCTAGTGATTTGGATGTGGGATAAGCACGAAGAGTTAGACTGCATATCTATAAGGCTTTAGAGAACAGTTTGCGAGTAGTTGCTATCTAAAGCATCTAAAAGCGCCAAAATAATAAGCGATTTCGCGGTTATCTCCTAACTCATATTTATGTTCATTTTTTCAAGTGATGGCATATTGTAAGTTCGTCACGTGATGAGAGCCTTTTATGTCAGTTAATTGATTGAAAGTAGCCGCTAGACCTCATCCTGAGTAGGTAACACATTTATTCTCTCAGTTTGATGCTTAGGGCAAAAATCTGGGTGTCAGCACATGCGACAGCTGGGGACGTCCCCACTTTTGAAAGTGAAGAGGATTGTTCCCCCACTTTTTGGTTCCTTGCGTTAGCAAAAGGAACCTATGTAGTCAGCTTGGCGAGTGTGTGTGTGTGTGTGTGTGTGTGTGTGTGACACTTGCTTCGGTACGCTGTATCTCAACAAGGGAAAGTTGGACTAAACTGAAACTTGGTATATGGATCTTTCATAGTGAGAAGGTGTGCCCTGTTGTTTTTGGTGGAGGTCAAAGGTCATGTGGGGTCACCAGGGGTCAAAGACCGAAAACCTTGTTTGCACGATATCTCAAGGTAGGAAGCTTGGATAAATTTCATACTTGGTATGTGAATGCATTACGGTGTGAAGATGAATGCTGTAGCTTTTGGTGGAGGTCAAAGGTCATCTGGGGTCACCGGGGGTCAAACATTGAAAACTTGTTGTTAACACAGTATCTCAAGGTAGGAAGCTTGGATAGATTTCATACTTGGTATGTGGATGACTTATGGTGAGAAGATAAATCCTGTCATTTTTGGTGGAGGTCAAAGGTCATTTGGGGCCACTGAGAGTCAAATACTGAAAACCTTGTTAACACAATGTCTCAAAGAAAGAATGTTGGATAGATTTCTTACTTGGTATATAGATCCACCATAGTGAGAAGCTGTGCCATACAGTTTTTGGTGGAGGTCAAAGGTCATCTGGGGTCACCAAGGGTCAAAAACTGATAATCTTGTTGTTAGCACACTATCTCAAGGTAGGAAGCTTGGATTAATTTCATACTTAGTGTGTGGATGCCTTATGGTGGGGAAAATATTTTTTTGGTGGAGACCAAAGGTCATCTGGGAACACTGGAGGTCAAACTCTGCAAACCTTTTCAACTCCATATCTCAGTGTAGGAAGCCTGAATAGATTTATGCTTTGAGGTGTTGCATTAAATCCAGCAGAAAACCCATATGAGTTTTGTCGGATGTCAGAGGTGAAATCACCAGATGCCAAAAAGCAAATTCCCAAGAATTCCTAAAGTCAGGTATAAGCACAAAACTGTATCATTCCAGCACATTAAGATCACATTCACCCAATGACTGAAAGGTGTGGGACATCTTTCAGAGATGCCACGTATCTCAATTAATATTGCAGAAGATTCTCTGCTCACAAAGCATAGGACTTGTGAAAGTTCACTAGACAGACATTTGTCCTTAGATTAGGACATGTGAGCTTGCAGATATTGTAACTTGGAATTGATTAATTAAATGCTACTATGGGTTGTTGGTTTTATAAAGAGAACTAAATTACTGATCATTTGGATCAGATACCATTGAGCGTGCATGAATTGTGATTGCTTAATTGAATAAAACAAATTGTAACTGTATACTGTCTGTGTTGATATCCCTTGAAGTGCCTGTATTTCTTCAGAGCAATTTATTTATGCTTGAAAGTTGTTAACACAAGATTTGCATTGTCTACAGAGCAGATTTTGTGCATCTACAGAAATACTGGTTCATTCAGTAGTTGGCTCAGTTTCATTACATTCAGCAAGGAACCACAGTGCCCATTGGGCTCTTGTTCTAGAACCCTAACGAAATTAGTGGGCACATGTTTGATTCCATCAGCTTGTAATGTAGCTGATGTAATGAAAATGGTGGTAACAGCCATTTAAAGTGTACCTAAAGTCTGAAAATTCAAAAATATATATTACAGAGCATGAAAACTGAATTCCAATGGTCCAATTCCCATCTTCACAGGACTTTCTGAAGCTGAGATATAAAATGTTGAAGTTTATTCACTCGATTTAAAAAGGTAGATTGCGCAATAATTTGTGATGTCATTGTTGTACTACTCAAATTACAATCTTTGTATTTCTTTGTTTTTCTGAAAGCCACCGCACCTTGTGCCAAAATGTGATCGCGTTCTTACTGCTTTGGGGTGACTTGACTATATAAGCCCTCTCTGTACAGCATGTCATGCAAGAAAACAGGAAGCGGTCAAGGTCATATAAACATTTTTAATTTTAAAAGAAAACAAAGCATTTAATGTGAGTTGTACAACAAGAATGTCAAATATTATTGCACAATGAACTGTTTGGATTTAAGTGAATAAATTTAACATTTAATATCTCAGCAATGGAATAAGCTATGACAATGGAAGTTGGACCAATAAGATTAATTTTGTAACCTCTAAAATATATATTTTTGAATTTTTAGACTTTAGGTCCACTTTAATAGATTAAAATCGTGGGAAAATGACTCAGATTACACCACAGACCATTTGGCCTTCAAAATTTTCCAGGGTCTGCCTTAAATGAGCCCCGAATTCCTCGCTTCTACGGCTTCGCAACTCCCGCTTAGTGCAGTAATCTGGTCAAGACCATGTCAATCACACCCCCACTCCCCGCTTTTGAGAAGCTTCTGACGCTCTTGTCTGAGACGTTTAATTTAATCCAAGTAGGGGACACCGGGGCTGGTGGAAACATCATTTCTAAGAACTTTGTCTACAGATGAAAGTTCGTTAAAACAGTCTCATTCACACGAACACCGATTTTGCTCTGGCTTCCGCAACGTTTGTTTTAGAAGTGGGGGTAGGACTGACACCCCTCCCCATCACATATCTTTATGTATATGATACTTGAATGTAAAGTGATAAGCATATGGTAACCAGACGTTGTAGATATGCGAGATTATGTCCACGGCACTCGGTCTAAAGATAAGTGCCCCATTTCCTTTGTCAAGAAAAACAACTAATGTAGGGCTGGCGATAGACAAAAATTGGCGGATATATCTAACCCTTACATTTTGTTAGTGTAATCTAAACTGAGTCATAAAAGTAAGGTAGTTTTCCGTGCTTTAGTCAATTGTTGAACTTCCAGTGCACGATTTTGCAAAAATGGCGACTTTCCGCTTTCTTAGGAGCTATGAATACGGTACGAATAAGCGGACATGGGGGAGGGGGTAAATCCTTCTCTTTTTGGAAATTCTCCCATTGACTTTCACTTTTTCACTCAGTAATTTATGCCTTCAAGGTTTCACTTTCCCCTTACACACCCTCCCACCTTTTCACATAATCTCCGCTCCTGGCGGCACGATTTTTAAGAAAGAAGGTTGGAAAATCTCGCAAAGAATGCTACTCTTGGAAGTTTCTCTTCCTGAAAATGAGCCCTGAATGACAGTTGACTTTCTAACTACTTATCTACAAATCCATTAATCTAGTTTTTGTTGGCATTTCGACAAATTAAATGGTATTTCTACCGTATAGGCACAATTAATGTGATTAATACTCAGGTCAATTGAATTACCGACTTGCGATTTTCCAGCAAATTGCTGCATTTAATTTACTTCAAATGCATGCACAAGAAAGGTCGCCCTTACCAAAAAGGTCACCTCAGGTTTCGGTTTTCCATCTTTCTTGCAAGAAATCTTCGTGGCAGCTGTAAATTGGTACTACAGTTTTGTGATACGTCTTTTTAGAATGCAACCTTGCAGTTCAATGCGCATCTGTTCGGGTTAGAAACTTTGGAAAGATTATGAAGATTCACAGCAGCCACGATTGGAGCCTTGGGGTTAGAGTCCATCACACACAGGTGATAAATATAAGGAGTAGAGTTATTCGACAAATAACAACTCTCTGATTTAAAGACAAAGACCTTTTCGAAAAGGAGCAGGTTGCCAGGGTGTGTGTGTAGGGGAGGGGGGTGGAGGGAGAAATGCCAATGAATGAGAGATTGATAGTAACTCCAAGTTTTCACAACATCAAACAGACTTTACACTTTTCTCTTACTTCCTCCCGCAATTAAATATTGACAGGGATGTTGCCCTGGCATGGAATACCCTCTTTTACCTCCCTGTTGTTTCCTGTACTGAAAGTTCTCACGCCCTTAAAGTCGACGGGGAACACTATGTTGTTGGTTTGCTGTATGCATGTGTGTTGTTGTTAACAATACAAGTGAATTAAACCGATGGAATGCATGTGATTCTGTACTGAATATTATTCCGTAGTAACAGAGTTATAGGAAATCCGAACAGACGAAAACCATTTTTTGACATCCTCTTCCTTAGAGGATTGAAGCGTGGAATTCCCTTCAGTTCTTATGCGTAGTCCTTGAGATATTTGAAAATAAAGTTATCATAATTTCAATTCAAAGTGAAGAAAAGTTGTACGACAGACTCTCAGAAATTACCATTTTTTGTTGTTTACAATGTAATGCTTCCTTTATGCGCTTGCGGACGCGTGGTTTTTTCCCAGGACGAATGGGGGCGATTTCGTTTTTATACCTAAACACTAACCTTGATCTTGACTTGAGCACTATTTTTCACTTTTCATGATTTCAATAGAAATTTCCGAAAATTGCCGGCATTCGTCATGGGAAAAATTCCGCTCGCGGGACAGACGTGGGCATTTTACTTCTTCACATTCTCTAAAATCTGTAAACTAATCTCCCTTTCTCTTTCAAAGTCAATACAACAAATTGAAAAGCAAAGAAAAGTAAAACGAAGCACTGTTTATTCATACGATGAGATAATTACACTCCTGTTTGCGTCATTTTACTTTGGGTGATAGATGTAGTAACTTTATCTGCTATAGTATCTCACGAATCACACGGGAATTCACCAGAATGGTAATGTTAACACCGGCTCGTTAACCGACTGAAATTCACATCCATCAGCGTGTAAATAGAATTATAAAACGCCTTCTGATGTTATCAATAATTTATCTCACAATTCAGATATTTTTGCTTATTTTTTACACTTATTACACTCTTGCTCTTTATTTTATTTTCCTAAAATCTTTCCTACTATCTCTAGTCCTAATCAAGGTCGAAATCAGAACGTATCGTCAGGAACGGGAAAATTAAGAAGTAAAGCGACGCGTTTCCGACATCGGTAAAAGGGCACGCATGAATACGCTGACGTCACGCCGTTTTAACTTCCAGCGAACCGTCATAGAATTACTGTCTTGATGAACCTGCTGCATCCTTCAAAAGTAGTGACGTAAGAGTATTGGTACTATGACCTATGATGGTCAAACAAATAACAAAGCATTTATTAGCAAACAAGCATTAAACAAATTACTAGATTTTCTTTTTTTCGTTCTCGTGTGGTAACGTCGAGTAGGACGTAGGAAGTCAGGAATAAGGTTTTTTTTAAGCATTTTTTTAAAGTGCGAGAAGAGTGCTAATCATTGCATGGGATTCATCAAGTAGAGCACTTCTTACGGCTTTCGGCTGGGGAAGGTCACCAATTTTCCATGTATTGTTGATGATAAGGGAGGCATTATATGACGCTTGTGTTTGCAAAATAACCTTGTATAAGTGTTGTCTCATGTCCATTAGTCCATGGTACGTGAAAATGACCAAAAAGTATTACGGCAGCTTCACATTTTAATGACAGCTTAACCGAAATAACGAAAGCTGCGATAGTATTACTTGAAAGGAAACGATGACATTTTTACAAATGTTGTTCATAATATACATAATGATGTTAGGAAATCAGATGTGTGGTAATATTTGGGGCAACGTAACACTTTCAGTGGCGTACCAACGAGGAAGGGGTCTCATGGGGCTCAACCCCAAGGGGTTGTCAGTCTAATTGCTCGAAATGCGTTTTAGTTAAGAGTTTTTTACAATGGTGTCGGGAGGTGTGTGTGCTTGTGTGTGTGTGTGTGTGTCATATTCCGTTACCATAGCAACGCCAAAGAATTTTCTTTCCGACGATATTGAGATTATTTTAGGCCTAAGCTCTATACGCCTCCACTAAGTGATCAGGGCGCTATGCAAGGATGGTGAAGCTCTACTTGGATGGTGTCACAAAGCTTGGAAGTCGCAATCCCTCTTTCAACACAAACTTCTGGGCGCAGCGCCACATCTCTGTCAATAAAGACGATGATGGTTTACAAAATTCCATGGTCTGCTAACAAAGAGATTCTCAGTGCGTGAATGTGTTGATTAAAGTAGTGGGGGTTCTCTAAAGACGAGAGCTTTTGATTCTTTGCCGAACGCAAATTTACCTCATAGCAGGTGTCGAATATGTATTCCTCCTTTAGCGTACATACTCTGGCATTACGAGTGCAGCGAATGTAGGTGCAGGAGTAATACACGGTCCGCCGGGTGGGCAAAGGGCACATGAAAACTATGTAATCCTAGGCGTGTGAGTATGCCTGTGTTTGTACAGCTTAGCTTGTGAATATGATAATTCAAGATATGAATAATAGATACTTTTCATACTGAGAAAAACACAACTGGTTTTGGTGCAGGCCAGAGGTCACTAGATGTCACTAGAGTTAAAAGACCGACAACCTTGTAAACTAAACATGATATCTCAACTTGGGACGCATGGACACTTTTCATACTTGACAATGGGATGCATTATAGTCAGTCAAAACATTTTGTTTTGGTAGAGGTCAAAGGTTATCTGAGGTTCTCAGAGGGGAAACCATAAACACTTTGAAAACTGCTTTTAAAGAAGTAAACTAAACTGGGGTATGGTACTTGGCTTGTGCGTGAGTACAGGTCAGTTTTATTTGTGCAGAGGTCAAATTTTATTTTGGTTATCAAACTGTCAAACGTCAACTGTGACAAGCATTTATAAATGATTTCTTACAAAAAAAAATGAAAATTGGATGGATGTCTTTCATCGCATGAAGGACCCTTTAAATACACATGCCCTACCTTAAAAGAGAAAATCCTTAAGTTTTATAAAAATAGATCATTACATAAAATAAGCCTCAAAACAGGATATTTCAGTCTGAAATAAAAGGAAAGGGAATGTAAGCATGCACAGCTAAATGAAATGTTATGATTTGCTTTCGAAAATATGATTTGTTTGCGTTGTAGTAACGTACACAAGTGACCTGATGCATACCCCCTCTAACGAGGAATAGTGTGATCTGCCTTTTCAAAAAATGATGGAGCGATCTTACAAGCGACCTAATACCTACCTATAAGTCAAGAATGGATCAGTCTTAGAAAGGAGAGAGTGGAGCTCGAATGCAATTGCCTTGTTTCAAAATAAAAGGGGGCAGGGCTTAAGTTAAAAGTCTCTCTCCATAGTTTAAGTTTTCAGTACCACAACTGTTTAAAAATTGTTGTTCACACTCATTAAAAAAAATCTATAGTAAAGATAACAAAGGATATCAGTTAAATTTGGATTTCCCCCTATATTAAAAATGGAACAGTACAAAAAAAGAAGAAGTATATTAGCGGTAAGGTTCTTATGGATTTCACTGTGACTAGAGTTTGATTATTGCTGTTCATATTCATAACTTCCCCGGGGAGCGGACGAAGTTTTTTCGTTCAGCTCATCGCTTCGAAAAAACCAACGAGGCAGCCTAAGGGGGCGGCAGCCACAGAGGCGCTACGCAGGCTAACTTAAAAAAAATCTTTACGGAATCGTTGAGAAAGTACTACGCTAGTCCAATTTCAGTTTTACAGCTGCACGAAATGTGGACCCGTCCAAAACAAAATTGTCAAGCTTAACTTAAAGGGGAACAATAGTGGCCATTTGACCCTTTACATATGTGTAGTATACATATAAATACTACAGATAATCTTTACCTGGTGGACCTTACATGAAACCTTTATTAAGAATAACATATTTCAAATTTCCCTCGCTTGCTGGCATGTGCGCAGACATATTCGAAAGAAGACGACTAGATATCAGCTGATTGCTGACGTACAACACGCACCTCACGATTTCCAGAGCAAAATGTTGCCAGCTCAAATAAATTTAAATAGGCCTTCTTAATTTTTGTGAGTGGTGGTTCAAAATTTCAAAATTATGTATTTTAAATCATAAAAAATATAGAAAGCATAACAAAAACTTCGATGGATTTTTATGCCCCACAGCTAAAAATACTAAATAGTTCTTGCCCATTTATTTTTCGTAGTATTGCAAGAGGATGCTATCAAGAAATACTCTCTTTCAGTGTTTCCATTTTCCGAGCCCATGGTATCACGCTGAAGGGCTGTGCTCATGCGGTGTTTGGATAGTTCTTCATAAAGATTTCTATACGTAAATGATGATTATCTGTTTTTACTCTTATGTTACCATAAGAACATTAGGAGATTCAACTCTTCGGTAGTAGTCATGAAAACTTAAGGAAACTCTGATCCACTGAGGGAAGTTTTTGTCTAACTTATGGAAACACTATTCTCCTAAAACACCTATAAGTGTTCGCTAGGGCCTGGCTTTCGTTCGAGACGAAAGTCTTGTGATATTTTCTGATTTAGTGCATATAATAAGGATTTTGTGTAGACACTGTGAAGTATGATATCGATTATTGCAAATTTGGTGGAGTACTGGCCGCATTCTTTCAGCAACACCTTGAAATGTCAGTCGAGAGTTGCATTTGAGTCTACCGGAAGCAAGCGTAACCATTTTCCGCGATGTGTTCCCATCATGGCAGCCTCGAGCTTTCGGTAACAGGCACAGAATTTCTTTTCGGTTGAGTAAGCTTCAATCAGAAGCATTTGGTCTGGTAAGAGACTTCTGTGTATTGTTTGAATATTTTACTTTGAATTTTACAACTTTTATTGGCAGATTGGCTGTTGAGAGTTTAGAAAAATCTAAAACGTTTTGACAAGTATGATCGAATCCCTTTGGACTACGGCGATGCAGTGCAGTGGTCAGTACCATGCATGTGTGTGATATGCCATATAGAGTCAATATGGATTTCGAGCTGCACTTATAAGTGTAGGGTGAAGGATTTTCTCGAACTTTTTAACTGGTTAAAAATCGTACGTATCAAGTTAGAAGAAGGCTGTATGATGATATTAGATAGTAATGTACAGATTTCTGGATTTTAATGGCAAATTTAACCGCTGCATTTTTTGAAAATTAAAGGTAGTTTTGACGTTACCGTGAATACTGTAGGTGTGTGCTTACAAACTACACAAGCAGTTGTTGTAAAACCCGCGGCGAGGTGCAGGTGTGACATCACAGTTCCGTTGCATTGTGGGTAATATCACAATATCATGAATGCCTACGCAGTGGCATTTAGTGAGTTTCAAAAATTTTTTGAAAAATTCGTGTTAAATAAGATATTGAGTTATATTAGTTGTTAATGGTATCACAATGCTTGGAAAAATGTGTTCTAAATGTTGTACTTGCTTAGAAAGCTGTACAATTGTTTCCCTTTAAGGAAGTAGGGCGTTTTCAAGTTAAAGTTTACTAAAGCGATCACGATGGCGTGCTTGCTTCTGGTAAAGGTAAAAGTTCACTTGAGCTGACCAGAGGTACTATATCATTTCGTTTCGGTTATCGTGATTTATTGCAGTTACGATTCCCTGTCAAAGTTAATTCGTGGTTGACTAATTCTTGTCCTAAACGTTAGACCACTTTTCATGCATTCTTGATTTATTCAGTATGCTCTCTTTGCCATCGATACTAAAGTGTTTTGGGCCACTTTAATTTGAGTATTTACTTTACAATCATTATTGTAGCCAGAAGTAGCAAATAGATTGATTTCTCATTAAACTTTTCTGATCGAATATTCCGCAGGGGATGTCGAGGGCTGTAAATGGCCCTCGGGCCGCCATTAAAGAGACTATGATCTTTTCAGTGACACCATAAGGAAGTATATGCCCCATTTCGATTCAATTATACCACGATATTTTATATAACAAACAAATAAAATCTTATTAGTACTTAAGTACTGGTCAGCTAAGCATGGAAGCGCGTATCCTATACCTGTAGAGAGCTAGTCACTGCCAAATTTACCATTAGGCCAAATACAGGGCCCCCAAATTTGCCAAAGGGCAGAGTTTTAAAGTTTGCTAAACTGATGCCGTTTGGAAGTGGCTGGTACTTTCACTGGCAAAGGAACGTGTTTTTGTTGCTTGTTTGTTTGTTTGATTTTGCTAACGGGTAAATTGTCGTAGTAGTCTAGGCTTCATTAGTATAAGCAGAACGAAGTGGCATTTCTACAGTGCTTTACAAAATGCCTTCTGTTCTGCACTGGCGCAATTCCTTTCCCAACCTGTAAACAAATAAAGATTAACCGACATATATCGGTGCTCCTACTTGACCGTGCGTAACGTACAGACAACTAAATTGGATGCCGTGTCCCATCGGACAGCTGACGTCTGTAAACATCTTTCAGAGTGGTTGATTTGGCTGCTTCAGAAGTTGATTATGCATGCCACTTAGTTACTTGATAGGTTCAATTGAGAAGAAACAAACTTATAGCCTTTAACCACCAATCTAAACACAGCTTATACGTAGATCACGAACTGTGACCAATTGTTCTCATTCAGCGTAAGGAATGGTTGGTCATCCGTAAGGATTCTGAACGTATTATCCCTAGTGGCCAACTATGAACGTTGTTAAAGTTCCCTTGGTGCCCCCACGAGTTTACGATTTTGTTTATTCCGCCATGTTGACCAGCATGTTGAGATGAATATATATATATATATATATATATATATATATATATATATATATATATATATATATATATATATATATTATATATATATAATATATATATATACACCATATATTTTCACCATATATATACACCATATATATATACACCATATATATATGTATATATATATATATATATATATAATATGTACACATCCAATCCATCTATTCAGGGAGTTACCATTTGACAAATAGCAACTCCCTGGTCAGAGATGGACCTCTATTCAATCAGTGTATTCCTCCTGTAGAGATTAGAGCAGCAGGCGATAAGTCCCTCTTCTTTGAGATCATATTTCACAAAGTTGTCTAGCCAGCAGGCTTGGCCTCTTAGTCCTTCTTTCTCTAAGGGTTTCGTGTAATAACCAAACGATTATTTTTTAATGGTTACATTTTTTTAAAAGAAAAGACTGCCAAGTTTTATTTCTTATTATGACTCTCATTGAAATCGTCTCGGATAAATATTTGAAATTACACTGGGGAAGCATACAAATACATCATCATAGCTTCTTGTCGTGATATTTATGGATAACGAGGCAATCTGCATGCATGGTCAGCTTTGTTAACCATAAATCAACATGAAATTTTCACTAATCGATCTCAGAAGGCCAATGCAATTTATTCCTAATTACGTAAATCTTTACAACGGTAAGTGTTATAAGGACAATTACAATCTCTACAGTGGCTGCGTGAAATTACTATTCTCCTCCACGTCGAGATGTAAAAGATAAGTTATTAGGTAGACGTGGAAAATGTTTTGGGGACGTCAAATTATATTTCCCCAAACTAATTCACCTATATCTTTGTTTTAGAAACTTAATTAGATTTGTTGAAAAAAGCGAGTTTTGAAAACTCTCCCTTTTTGCAAGTATTTCTAGTAGACGCTTTGCCCTATTGTCACGTACTGTTTGGGGCAATCGCATAAAATAGGGGTAATTACATCGTAAAATTACACGACGTCCATAACATTCAGGCAAAAGGTTGTAAAATGTTTGATCAGTTCTTTCAGCAAAACATCATTTTGGGGCACCTGAATTTGTTCCGGTCTCAAGATAGACCTTAACATGCATGCTTCCCCAATGTGACAGTTTGCATTTTACCACTAAGGCAATAATATCACGTTATAGAAGGGTTTCACCGACGTCACGTGATCGAGCGTCTTTTTGGTTTTGAAGGGCAAGGTCGCGCGTCTCTTTGGTTTTGAAGGGCATCCATTCTGTCACAGTAGTATTTATGGCTATATGCTGTGCGCGTGTGCTGTAAATACGCTTATTGCGTGTGTGTTTTGCCCTTCAGTGACTGGGAATTCCACTCGCGTAACGTCCCATGAAATCCCTCTTTAGGGGTTTTTTCATGTGGCGTGAGGCGAATGGATTACCCGACACTGCCGGGTACAGCACGTGCGTATTTACAGATCACGCGCAAGGCATAACCATAGATACTACTGTGACACAATGGACGTTGCCCGGTAAAATATCTTGCAACCAAAGAGACGGGCGATCACGTGACGTCGGTGAAATACCTCTATACAGAGATGATATTACAGACTTAACAACAAAAGATTTTTTCTTCTTTTATTGCCTTAGTTAAATTTTAAGTAGCTCGACCATTTTACATTATTTATGTCCCAGTGAAGTTAATTCAAAGTAACAGTTAACATAACACATTGAAAAAAATGTCTACCGTATCAATACACAGAAACCTTTGAGGAGATTTGCCATCAAAATAATGTGTGTAATCCGGAAAGAGGATAAGATGTTTCGGAAAGATAATGTCCTTTGTAAACTTTTAACGGTTTGTTTTGTAAATCCATGATATAGAACGAATTCGCTTCTCCTTTATTAAAGGGGAAAGTAATTATTTCATTTAAGAACACAATCGAATAACGAAGGTTTATCAGAGGTAGAGTCTCTATTGCTCCTTATATATCCGCATTGTACATGTAGGCTATGCGAAATCGTTTCCCCTATGTATTCTCGTTCCTCGCATCTAATAGAAGACGATTTTCTTCAATAAACACCCATGATTCCTCATGTTTCTTTAAACTTTAGTCTATAAGCAAGGCAAAGGTTGCTGAGTGAATTTTTGTTTTGAACTCCCTGAGGGAATGGGTCCTTAATAAGGCATGTTAAACATGGCACAGTGCAATTCGATATCGTGAGGAACTGAGGAATAATGAGTGCGAGTAGTTTTTCACCGCAAATTAATTTGCCGAATTGAACGTTTAGTACTCACATACGCAAGTACTGGAATGAATACATCTTGTCTAGAGCACTAACAGCTTAGAGTGTGGGGTGAAATATCTTACAGTGAAAAAAGTGTTGAATTCCCCATTCTTGGTATACGAAGAACTGTTTAATTTTCAGACGTGTTTCTCTGACGTGGTGGCATAATTATCCTCACGATTATTAATCCGACTGCTATGCAATCATTTATTTACAACTGTAAACTTGCAAATGATTAAAGTCTTCCGATCTTTCCGTTACCATAGCAACTTAATTCTCTTATGCTCTTGCCTGATTTCGGAACCGTTCGAATCTTAATAAGTTGACTGCTGTATGGAATAATTCCAACTCCTTAGCTACAAGCATTGATCCACCCTAGATAAATCAGTAATATACTAGTATCTAAGAGAGGTCTTGCATTAAAGTAGGGCCCAGTTAAAGAGGGATGAGGCGCCTTCTACTGAGCGGGAATCGGAAACCGACGCATAACCCGTCACTTCAAGACAATGTTAGCATTAACAAAGTGCAAGGCTTCTTTGCACTAAAAGGGAGAAAGCACTCGTCTCAAGTTTTATTTTAAAAATTCTGCTAAATCTTATAAAATCTCCTCTTATTTGCTTACAATTTTCATTATAATTCTGAATAAAAACATTGAATAATGAAGGTAAACCAAGAGGTTGTTTTGATGAATTTAACAAATAACTAAGAAAAATGTTGGTACATGATTGATAGGTGCCATTCCTGAATTAGGGTGACGGCGGGGTACTGCATTTTCCTCAAGAAGTTTTATTTGGAGTAATTCTCGTCCCCCCTTTTAAAAGGTGTGACTAAAACATAGGTATCTCACTTACTATGGGGTAGGTATATCAAGTCAGTTGTTAGTGACCACTGCCATCATCCACTACGCTCAAATTCAATCTTCTTCGAAATGCCTTTCTCATCCTAAATTTTGTTCAAGAAACTGAATATTTATTACTCTCGGTACATAACACGTGAATTAACATGCAAAGTTGATCAAACGGTTTTTGCCTACATAAGGTGCTTCGAATTGTCATGTTGTTTGACTGACGGTATAAGGAAATAATATTCGTCACTTCTCGGGGAACTTTCAAATGCACTTGACAAATATGTACCGCATGTATGAGGACGGGAAATACATGGTGAAAGTTTGGCTTATACCTTATAAAAAGGTTGCTTGGCACCCATAATTTGGGCTGAAAAAGTAAAATTCAAACTGGTCTGTAAAATCACCGTCACTGAGTTCTCACGTAACTCTCCTCAACAATTCATCAAGAAACGAAATATAGGACAGCTGAGAGCCTGATGACTGTATGCTAGTGGCTCATGCAGGTCTTTGTCTTATTATCTAGGACAAAATGCGAATATGACTTCTGTTTCCAACTATCATGCTGCCGCAGGCGGTCAGCGCCACCTAAAGTTCTTTAACGTTGATTGCTTCCTTGCCATTGTGTCCCGCTCTCTAGAACTACAAGAAGGAGGACAAAATAAAAAAAAAAATACAGGAAATCGTTTTCACATCCCAAATCAATTTCCTATATACGACATTAAAACATGAGTTATTGAACTCACATAAAGGAATTTGCTTATCCAAACAGTCCTCTGCAGATGGTCACATGGTGACGCTTCGGTTTATATGTAAAGTGCTTGGCTAATTGCCTAAGTCGTTATTAACGTACTTTGCAAAGAGGCCGTTGAGGCTAAGGGAGGTTCTTATAATTCATTGAACTTTTATTCGCATCATGAAAACCTCTCTGAAAAAGTCCCCTTGAAACATTGTTTTCTTCGAAATGTTCTAATGTTTTGCACAGGAAGAAGATTTTAAAAGATAATGACAAAAAAAGACATAAAATCAACTGACAATCATGTCACACAGGGGCGTGGGCAGGTTTTACGAGAGGAAAAGGAAGAAAAACCAGTGTGCACGAAGGTTAAAGGAATAGTTTAAGCAAAAAAAATTTTCATATGTCAAAGAGGAACTAAATCTGCGCAATTTGGTGAAAGTTCATTCAGATCGGACATGTAATTCCGTACTCGGTACATCAGCAAATGAAGTTACTACATTTGTGACTCCCAAAGTGAGCTTGAGGCAAGCAGAGGTAATATCACTTCCTCACATCGATGGGAAATGCTTTGTTTCCTCTGTTTTTGATTCCTTGCCAAAGGCAGGCAAGGAATCTATGCGATGGTGATGTCGTGTGTGTGTATGGGTGTGTGTGTGTATGTGTGTTTGTGACACTCGTTGTAATCGCGATATCTCAAGATAGGAATGACCAATACTTTTCATAGTTGGTATGTAGATTTGTCATGTTAAGAAAAAGAAACCTATTGTTTTTGGCAGAGGTCAAAGGGCATTCGAGGTCACCAGAGGTCAAAGCCCCAAAACCTTGTAATCGTGATATCTCGAGATAGGAATGGCCGACACTTTTCATAATTGGTATGTAGATTTGGCATGTCAAGAAAAAGAACCGTATTGTTTTTGGCAGAGGTCAAAGGTCATTCGAGGTCACCAGAGGTCAAAGTCCAAAAACCTTGTATTCGTGATATCTTAAGATAGGAATGACAGACACTTTTCATAGTTGGTGTGTGGATTTGTCATGTCAAGAGAAAGAACCGTATTGTTTATGGCAGAGGTCAAAGGTCATTCGAGGTCACCTTAGGTCAAAGTCCAAAAACCTTGTAATCGTGATATCTCGAGACAGGAATGACCGACAGTTTTCAGAGTTAGTATGTAGGTTTGTCATGTCAAAAGGAAGAACCCTATTGTTTCTGGCGGAGTTCAAGGTCATTCAAGGTCAACAGAGGTCAAAGTCCAAAAACCTTGTAATCGTGATATCTCGAGGTAAGAATGGCCGACACTTTTCATAGTTGGTATGTAGATTTGTCATGTCAAGATGAAGAACCCTACCGGTATTGTTTTTGGCAGAGGTGAAAGGTCATTCGAGGTCACCAGAGGTCAAAGTCCAAAAACCTTGTATTCGTGATATCTTGAGATAGGAATGACAGACATTTTTCATAGTTGGGTTTGTGGATTTGTCATGTCAAGAGAAAGAACCCTACCGGTATTGTTTTTGGCAGAGTTCAAAGGTCATTCGAGGTCACCTGAGGTCAAAGTCGAAAACCTTGTAATCGTGATATTTTGAGGTAGGAATGACCGACACTTTCATAGTTGGTATGTAGATTTGTCATTTCAAGAGGGAGAACCCTATTGGCAGAGGTCAAAGGTCATTCAAGGTCACTAGAGGTCGAAGTCCAAAAACCTTGTAATGTGATATCTTGAGACAGGAATGACAGACAGTTTTCATAGTTGGGTGTGTGGATTTGTCATGTCAAGAGAAAGAACCCTATTGTTTTTGGCAGAGGTCAAAGGTCTTCCGAGGTCACCTTGGGTCAAAGTCGAAAAGCCTTGTAATCGTGATTTCTTGAAGTAGAAATGACCGAGACTTTCCATAGTTGGTATGTAGATTTGTCATGTCAAGAGGAAGAACCCTATTGAATTCAAGACAAAGAACCCTATTGATTTTGGTATAGGTAAAAGGTCATTCGAGGTCATCTGAGGTCAAAGTCTAAAAACCTTGTAATGTTATATCTCCAGATAGGAATGACAGACACTTTTCATAATGGTGTGTGGATTTGTCATGTCAAGAGAAAGAACCCTATTGTTTTTGGTAGAGGCCAAAGGTCATTCGAGGTCACCAGAAGTCAAAGTCCAGAAACCTTGTAATTAAAATATCTTGAGTTTGGAATGACTACAATAGACGTTATGCATTGACTTCACATTGCTGTCATGTTTGGAGAAAAACAATGGAGCATGTGACTGCACACAGTAGAAATCGCCCTGCACATGAAGCAGACTAAGCGCGTATTCGATCGGTTGACTACTCAGCTCTCTGCATTTGTTGATATAACTTGCAATGGTATCTGATTTCCTCCAAACAAGTGCTAATTTTTTGCTTTGTTACATTATGTGCGTAAGATCTATATCTTCTCTATTTCAACACTATGTTACAACATATCTCCGTTTTGCAAAATCTTCTGTCTTTGTTATCGACGATTGCAGGTACTACAGTTGATTTTATTTCTTACCCAGGGCTGGGTTTAAGCATAGGCTGGCATGGCACATTCTCAAATCTCCCCACAAAAGCCCCCCCCCCCTACAAAATTACATTATTGTATTTTTCAATTTTTTCTGACTTAATCCAGAGATCGCCACCATACAAAACAGACAGAATCCCACATAGTCAATTAGCACATTTGTTCATCTGTTTCACATAATTATAATGCTACACTAAAGATTGAATTATAGTCAAAGAACGCCCTCACATAAGTTTATGCCCAGATCTGCAACCAAGAAAAATCCAGCCCTGTTTACCGGAAATTCCCATGTTAGTCAGAAATTTCTGCAATATCTAAAGCAGTTTGAAAAATGGCTGTTAGTGATACAATTTACCTTTTAGTACCTAATTCAGTACCTTTCTAGTAAAATGTTGAAAGTTATTATGATCATGTACACTCACCTGTTCCAGGGATCATACAGTATCAACAAAATCTCTCGACACTTTTTCACACCAAACAAATTTAACAGCACTGTTTCATCCTTAAACCTATATAGTTTTACCATTACAGATGGTTTAAAGTGACTAGCGCGAAGCGTGAAGGAAACTTAATGATAGTAGGCCTACCTGCATCATGGGCCAGATATTGATATTGATAGCATCCTGTCTGATTATTCACTGAAGGACGATTGGAAGAGCTCTATCTTTTGGTAAACGAACAAATAATGAAAAATTTTCTCCTAATCTCATTCTGTAGGCTACGTCTTAAGTTTTGAGTGCCAGGCATGGTGCCAGGATTTGCCCGACGGGTGGCCAGACGGGCGGAGGCAACGAACCGAAGCCCCGACAGCCCCAATGCCGTCAAAGGGATGGTGAGGAGGGATCTGAAGAAAACCTGTGTACTAAACCATGCCATTGCGGGGCATATATTTCATAAAATATATATATACTAGAGGAACGTAGTTTCGGTGCTGATTTAATGTTTTCCCCAGAATCTAAAGTGTGAAAGTGCAAAGCGCGCAAAGCGCGCGAATTTTTTTTTTGGTTATCCTACACTAAAAAAGATCGGTACTTATTAAAAGCTAATAAAAGTCAATTGTCCGGGCAGTTGGTCCCTATCGGGCATAACTTACATTGTACTTCTCTCCTCGTGCCACTATAGCCGTACCGCACGACAGACCCAAGAGAACATTGACTAAATGAGGTGATATGAGGTGAAATTCCCATGATTTACATAAATTCATGTATTTATTCTACTTCTTCAGTTACTTGGAAGGTGGAAATCGTTTGTACTATATTTAGCTATAAGTAATTGAACTGAGGCAGAGTGGGCAAAGCGTACCGAAAATCTTGGATTTCATTGCAGAAATGCCTTTGAAAGCCAAAATAAGTAAACCGATCATGGGTGGCGACAGAATTTTCCCGACAGAGGGCTGGGCCATGCCAGCGACCCCAAGCTCCGACAGCCCCTCTGTCGAAGAGGTGGTGACAAGGGGATATGACTTACTATCCCATGCCATTTCAGGGCATATTTTGCATAATATCACTTAATACTTCATGAGCCGAGTTGCGCACTTTATATAGTGTTCCTTCGAACCTGAAACTTTAAGCGTGTGAACATTTTTGGTAGCTAGGCTTACACAAATAAGATATGTGATCATTAAGAAAAAAAAAAGACAAAAATGAAAAACTGTAGGGGTTCTAGACCATATCGGGGATAACATATATTTTATCGAAACACCTAGACTACCCTATGAAATAGCCAAACTTTGGTCCGTGAGTCGCTCACAAACTGACCGTACCGCATGACACACAAGAAAACAGTAACTAGGCTTAGCGACATGGGACGGAATTTTCGACCTCCACATAAACAGTGTTCCATGCCTACATATTTCGTGGTAAGGTTGGCAAGCCCTGTGCTATCTAGCAATGTGGAATGGAACTACTGAGGACCCTGGAGTGATTGTACAGCGCGCGTAGCGCGCGGAAAATTTTGGGATCTTATTAGACAAATTGTCCTCTCTCAGGCGCCATCGAGGTCTGCGTACACTATCGTATCGATTAAGACTCCCCGATGGGGCCCCCTGTCCCCACCTGGCGCCATCCCCAGTGCTCAGTGTGTCTCTTCTATTTTATCCCCTTCCCCTAACCCTTAAATCCCCGACTGACTTTGGAGGTGGAGGGGCCTGTGCCCCCCGCCCCCCTTTTGAACACGCTTCTGATGTTCAACAAAGTTTTCAAAATCTGGCCTCTGGTACTTGGCATGCCTCCAAAAACAATGGCGTTTTCTAAACAACATGGGTCGTCCACATGTTATGTATTAGATCACTCGCAGTTACATACCGGGTTTTCATAATCTGACCTCTTTTGACCTCAAATTACCTTTGACAGCCAACACAAACAATCTTGGTAACCTCAATTTAGAACTCTGCATACTCAGTTTGAGGTCCCCTAGGATCAACCTTCTTTGAAATATCATTTTCACAAGGTTTCCACAATTAACTAATCTCAAATGACCTCTAACCTCCACCAAAACAATAAGGCTCCTCCTCTCGATATGAAAATTCTATATCCCAGGTATGATAAATAACAGAAGACAAAACTGAGTGACAAAATCTGAAAAATACGTGCTTGCATGGGATTTGAACTCGATACGTGAGAATGTGAAACCTGCACTTTCCACTGTATCGACATACACGTTAATGGTAAGCTGTTTTTGATCCCTTACCCAATGCAAAAGTAATCTATGCAATCACGCGGGCGATTGTGTGTGTAAGTGCGTATGTATGTGTGTTTGCGACACTTGGCTTGTAAGCACGATATCTGAAGATAGCAGTGATGGATAATTTTCATACTTAAGATATAGAATTATTTATGAAGAGAAAGATTCCCATTGTTTTTGGTGGAGGTCAAAGGTCATGTGAGGGCACCAGAGGTGAAAAACCGAAAACCTTGTAAACACGATATATCGATATCTGAGGTCACCGGAGAGGAAAATGCTTAAAACCTGCTTGTAAACACGATATCTCAAGATGGGCAATCTTCATACTTGGTATATAACTTTATCATATTAAAAGAAAAAACCTTATTGCTTTCAGTAGAGGTCATAGGTCATTTGAGGTCATCAGAGGTCAAAAATCGAAAACTTTGAAGAAGTATCCTTCATTGCTATCTTGAGACAATGTGTTTTTCGTAGTAACTCCTCTGTTGACCTCAGACGACCTTTGATCTCCACCACAAAAAATACAGTTCTTTCTCGTAATATTACAAACTATGAACCAAATATGCAAAGTGTCCATCATTTCTATCTTGACATATCGTATTCACAAGGTTTCAGTTTTTGACCTAGCTCTTGTGACCTCGGTGGACATCTGACCTTCCCTATAAACAATAGGGTTATTTCTCTTTATATGAAAAATCTTTATGCTAACTGTGATAACTATCAATCATTCCTATTGGAGATACCGTGTTTACAAGCAGTTTTATCGGTTTTGGTAGTTTCGCCTCCGGTGACCTCAGATAACCTTTTTCCTCTACTAAAAAGATTGGCTTCATTTTCAGACCATTACAAATCCACATTCTAAGTATGTGTGCTTTCTACCTTGAGATATGGTTTTGACCTCTGGTGACCTCACATGACCTATGACCTCCGCCACAAACAATAGGGTTCTTTTTAATATGATAAATATAAAAACCAAGTATGGAAAGTATCCATACTTGCTATCTTGAGATATCATGTTTACATGCTTAGTGTCACCGAACACACATACATACACCCACGTATGCACACATGCATACATGGCCCTTGATTCTCTTATAATCTTTGAAATTTTTTAATATAAAACAATCTACAAGAATAGAATTGGGGAATAATCCAAATTTGGATTGAAAGATTTATATCAAATGAAACTTTTTTGACTTTTAAATTTAAGATTTCAATAGAAATTACCCACTAGTCCCGAATTTTAATCTTTTCAATGAAAGGAGTAGCATCGCAAAGGGCGGGGCAAGCTGTAACCGCGAAAGAAATCGGTCATGTCCACTGTCATGACAGTTAAGGGGCATTTCTTAACCAAAAACCTCCTACGTTTTGACTTTTAGAGAAAATGGTAGTAAATATCTGATTTTTTCTTAAAATTTTGAGAGTTTTAAGTGCTGTATATTGACAATGTATCCGCGATATGCCCGACTGTTTTCCCCATATTTTGACAACCCAGTAGAGCAGAAACTCAAAGAGTTACCATCCAGGGGGATCCTTTCTTTGTCACCCCATGACGGCATGACAGAAAATGCTACAGTCTTTTCGGTTGTCGTCGTGGTTATGGTGCTAAGGTGAGGGGCGTCCCACTGAGCATACGAGTCGGGAGATAGAGGATGCAACCCCCGCCCTTCGAAGTTCGGACAAAACATATCCCTGGGCAGAATTCTGGAATAATCGGAAAATTTTCTCGAGTTTTCATGTAAGACCAATCATACATTCTAAAAAAGGTGGGTACGAATTTCACCAACACTATGCACGCATGTGAAAATACTGAATTAGGGTAAAGTTTGCCCAATTATTGTTGATTAATGGGTATTTCCAGACGTTGAATTAGGGAATAAAGTCAATGGTGCTCATGTCTCTACATCAGATTCGAACAGGCTATGACGTCACGCATATGGGCTGAGAAACCCGAGGCGAAGCCGAGGGTCTCTGCCTATATGCGTGACGTCATGGCCTGTTGGGGTCTAATGTAGAGGCATGGCACCATGACTTTATTCCCATTCATAAATACTTTAATTTCGAGACGTTTAAAAGTGGAAAAGTTTGCTTTTTTACGATTTTCCATTGATCATGAATTATTCTCCCAAACTTACTAAATTTTCGCAGAGTGCACATAAGACTGCGTATGGGCTGCCTGCTAAATTACCAGCTATGTAATATGTAGGCTATATAACTTGCTGCACGCTAGCGCTATAGCTTTTTCGTTTGTAAACACATGGCCATACTTTGTGACGTCTCTTTTCGAATGTGGATTTTTTGGAATGTTTTGAGCAAGGTCATATTTCAAACGATTTCTCTGTTTGAATTGGAAATGTACTCCGCCTTGACAGTTCCATTAAAACTACATTTGGAGGACTTACTAGCGTGAGGATATGTGGTTTTTGCGATATTGCTCATCGTGACGTTCAACACACTAACGTGCTGCTACGTTGTTGAAAACAAATAACGTTAGGCCAACGTTTGTCCTAGCCTTAACCTAGGCTACTAACTTATCGTTACGCTGTTTTCGAACGGTGAGTCAGTTCGAATTAGACTCGTACTAGACGAAGTCTCCTTACCCGAGTGTCATTTGTAAGCAATTTCCATCTTGCGATTTTGTGATACAAAGGAGACTTTTCAAATGTGATCTAAAATTGTTTACATCTGTGCACTGACAATATTGATACTGTTTCGGATCAAAGTAAAACCAGCGTGCTTAGCCAGAACAGTTATCATGTGCTAGGGCCGTTAGTTGCTTGACCTGTGCTGTAAGTTAACGTTAGACCTAACGTTAGTGGTTGGAAATGTCATCGCAGAGAGCTTGTTCTTTACGAGTGGAACTTAAACCAGACAGATTTCTTTACTGACGTTGAGCTTTTCTTACAAAAAGAATGCAGGATACCGCATTTTGGATAAGGTTTGTTGATGCAGTACTTTGTCATTAGGCCTGGGCATATATTGGACAGTAGCCCCCGGCCATCGTTTCCATAGCATATATTCTATTCTTCGATTGAAAACCCCCTTGATGATTTTGGAGCTATATTTCTTTGAAATATAGTGCACAGAATACGTGGGGCCAACGCTATCTTTCTGGAATATGAAAGATGAGTTTTAAGGTTAGTGAGTGCTCATCACTCATTTTACAACTGTATTTATATTATTACCCATCCCAGATAAAGGTCTATTCCTGAGGTAAGAAATGCTGTATAATTTCTTCTTATCGGCGATGTACCAAAATCAAGCGGACGCACGATAGTTTGACACGCTTTTAAAGCTAACGTTAGAGCCTAGGCCTGTAAAACACCTTACTCAGCGTGAAATCACTTCAATTTCTCTGAAAAGGCCTGAAATATCGTTTGTAGCCTATAAGCTGATTATTTGTTTGGATGTGCAACATTGCTGTCAACCAACCTATATTATTTATAATTTGGACAGTTACTGAAAAAAATTACACTTGAAGGCCCAGGCCTACTGGCCTACCTAGCCTGTACAAACAAACTGTTCACTGTAGTGTTAGAGCTGTGTTTACAATCATGTTGATCAAAAAGTTGCGCTCCATACACCCTATGTCTCTACATTGGATTAGAACATGGGTAACTGACCAATCAATCACAAGCCAGCATTCTCAAAAAGTATTTATGACTACCCAATTTAATGGTTACCAGACTTTGTTTAAACCCATTAGTCACCAATTACTGGGCAAACATTTTCCCAATTTCAGTATCTTTACATACGTGCCCAGCGTTGGTGAAATTTTTACCCGGCTGATTTAAGTGTATCAAGTTTGGAAGGAAAATCGTAAGATCAAATGTTGCTTAAAACCTTGCATTAGTACGACAGTTTTGGTGATACTCTAACCAGTTGGCAAATTCCAACTTCTCCCTGCTTTAACTTGCCTCATACATGGATTGTCGTTTGTTATACTTGTGGTCTGTGATATGACACCGACATCATTCCACATCGTTAACTGAGTTTGACACTTCACTTCGTTTACCCGCGAAACCTGATCGGTCCCACTTTGGGCCCCTTACGAAAGCAATGACCTCCGTGGCAGAGAGAGACCATGATTAAAAATACATAAAGGTCGGCTAGATCGTTTTCTGATACACTGTGTACACCTTTATATCTTGTTCTGTGGAGTACGGTAGTTCACGGGCATTACCTGTCCTCTAATAACAACTTGATTGACGGTTCAATTATTCTTTAGATACATACTATCTTGTGTCTAAATTAGGTATGTCAATACATTATTCCCGAGACAGAATTATCTTGTGAGATCGGTGATTCGTGATCGTTCTTAAGATATCACTTTCCTAGTGCTGCATGCGTTAACACTACACATTACCGTTTTGGATCCTTTCTTTCTCAAAGTACACAAAAACTACAACCCTCTAAGTGTTCCCCCGAATTCTACAATGATATTTTAAGCCCCATATCGCTCAACCTTGACGTGACCTTGAAAGGCCTTTTACCGAGCGCATATCACAGTTTTAAACTTTAATCGTACCTCATTGCTGGTTCTAAGAAAACAGCTTCTATACTGAAATTTTTGTCAGTTTCTCCAATTTTGGATCCCCTCTGCAAAAAGCGTGGATTGCATTTGGCTTGATATGTGCTTATTCACATGACGTCATGGTTTATTTTTATTGCTGGGTTAGACACGCGCTGAACGGAAAGCTCGGTAGCGCCCTTCATACGCACGTTCAGTGCCTAGGCCATATGCAGAACTTCATACAAGGGCTGTCAGACTTTGTTCGATTCTCCAGATTGTGTAAGCTATGCGTGTTTGACTATACGTCGCACATGTATCCATATGGTAGCTTTTTCGCTGCTATTTGGAAGCATCCGTAGGCGAAGTGAGTCTTTAATGCGCATTCCTTCCATTATTATTGATACTTGCTTGCCATTTGCATACAAGTAGCAAGCCCTGTAAACTGTTTGCCACTTGTCTGGGTTTGCTTGATTTGTTGCCGCTGTGTTGAAACTGTATTTTTCATGTACTCTGTAAGATTTAGATGAGGTTTTACTCCTCAGTTTCTAACCAATTGGTTAAGTCGGGCCGGCCACGGCCTTTTTTTTCCAGTTGTGGCTCACTGGCTTATTTTCCCTTCTCCATTGCTTATGCTGAACACCAAGCACAATGGCAGTAGGTTCCACTTTTAAAATCTTTAGTATGACCCGGCCAGGAGTCGAACCCCAGACCTTTCGGCTGCAAGTCGGATGCTCTAACCACTTGGCAATGCAGTTTACTTTGCATTAAACCGTATGCATAAAGTCATGCGACGTCATGTTAGTGGACAATCATCAAGTTAGCTAGATAAGGTACCACTGTTCTTTACAGAGGTCACTGCTAGGTACACGTGATGTACAATCGACGAGGCTTTTTCACGCACAGGTAGACTTAGGCGCGGAACTTACCGGTACACAAATAGACCTTATGCATATGATATCTCAAAGGAAAAAGTGCTCCCTCTTCTGGAGGAAAATGGAGGAATAGCGCGTGTCATTGCAAGTTACTTTAATAAATGCAGACAGCTGATTTGTCAACTAATCGTATACGCGCGTAAGTCTGCTACACGTGCGGCGAAATCATTGCCGTTCGTGCACGTGTGCTTTATTCTTTTCACCCAAAATGACGTCAGTGTGATGTCAATGCATAAGGTCTATAATAGATGTAAACATTTGTGATGAAGTCAGAGACATTATAAGCATAGATTCCAAACTTAAAATGGCTCGTTGATTCCTCATGGAGGCCAAAATATCGGGATGGACTGATGGAAGTGCTGATCACTGTTCAATCGTTTTCAAAACATACAGACAAATGAATGGCTTACAAAATTATTACTACTTGCTATTGCGGAACATTGTAAATTTAAGGAGAACCACTCCTCAATAAATTCCACTTAAATAAGAAGTTACTTCTTAATTGCGGCATTCCAAAAAAGCACACTGGAAAATGAACGCACAATGACTGGTTTGCATATTCATGGTATTCATTGATCAGTTTCTGTGGTATCTTCAAGTGACGCACTTTTATATGCGCGTTCAATCTCTTACGCATTCACAATGGGAAAGCAAACAGCGCGATCTGTGGTGTAGGTCCCCTCGCACACAACGTAATACACACAACTCAAGAGATGAAAGAACACTCTTAATGCAAAAGAGTGAAATTCACTCCAAAACAGACTGTAGTTTGGGACCACTCCTAGTAAGAGTGAATTTCACTCGGGATGGAGTGAAAATTCACTCGAAGTAGAGCAATATATCATTCCATGCGAGAGGAGTATCGCTCTATTTGGAGTGAAATTCACTCTTACTAGGAGTGGTCCCAAACTACAGTCTCTTTTGGAGTGAACTTCACTCTTTTGCATTTAGAGTGAAGAACATATTGACAGCCTGCGTCTGAATCTATAGAGGGATTTCATGTGACGTCACGCGCAATGGATTTCCAGGCACTGAAGGGCAAAACACACACGCAGTAAGCGTATTTACAGCACACGCGCACGGCATAATGGACGCGTGCTCGTCAAAACAAAAAAGACGCGCGATCTTACCCATCAAAATTGCGTCTAGTTGGGTAAAGTCACGTGAATTTTCTCAGTTAACTAAAAAGCAAGCATAACATATAGGAGTTTGGAATCTATGTTTGTAATATCTTTGAATGAAGTAAGTTGTTAAGCTACGCGCTTACCTCAGCAAGGGTGCAATCTGTTCTGTGTCGTTACATGCATATGGTTTATTAATTCGATACAGGTTTTTGATTCATTGCCGTAGGCAGGCAAGGAATCTATTCGATGGTGAAGTCGTGTGTGTGTGTGTGTGTGTGTGTGTGTGTGTGGGCGCGTACTTACTTTCCATTCAGATTGAGGACCTAAACAATGGATTTCAGGTCCTTAGAAGGAAGTACAATAGATTTCTCATGTCCTCAGAAGTTTAACAATAGAGAGTCTATTGTTAAAGTTAGGGTTAAGGAAGCAAACACAATAGAGAAAACAACGAGGTCCTCAAACAGTATGCAAAGCACAACTGTGCGTGTATGTGTGTGTATGTGACGCCGACCTTGTAAACACGATATCTCAAGATAGCAATGGCTGACACTTTTCATATTTGGTATATAGATTTATCATGTTAAGAAAAAGAATCCTATTGGTTTTGGTGGAGGTCAAAGGTCATTTGAGGTCACCAGATGTCAAAAACCGAAAAATTTGTAAACGCGATATCTCAAGTTAGCAATGATCGACACTTTTCATATTTAGTATTCAGATTTGTCATGTTAAGAAGTTAAACTTCTTCTTGTCACCGGAAGTTAAACTGCGAAAACCTTGTAAACGGCTTGAAAACACTATCTCAAGATAGCAATGACCGACACTTTTCATATTTGGAGTACAGATTGTTCATGTAGAGAGAAAGAACCCTATTGTTTTTAATGGAAGTCAAAGGTCATATGAGGTCACCAGAGGTCAAAAACCAAAAACCTTCTAAACATGATATCTCAAGGTAGCAATGACCCACACTTTTCATATGTTATATAAATTTGCCATGTCAAGAGAAAAAATGCTATTATTTTTGGTAGAGGTCAAAGGTCATTTGAGGTCACCGGAGGTTAAACTGTGAAAACTTCGTAAACGGCTTGTAAACACGATATCTCCAGATAGCAATGATCAACACTTTTCATATTTGGTATGCATATTCTTCATGTTAAAAGAAAGACCCTTATTGTTTTTGGTGAAGGTCAAAGTTTATTTGAGGTCACCGAAGGTAGACAGCCGAAAGCTTGTAATCAGGATATCTCGAGACAGGAATGACCGACACTTTTCATTTTGGTATATAGATTTATCATGTAAAGGAAAAGAGTCCCATTGCTTTTAGTGAAAGTCAATGGTCATCTGAGGTCACCGGAGGTAAAAAGCCGAAAAGGTCGTAATCGCGATATCTCAAGATAGGAATAACCGACACTTTTCATATTTGGTATATATAATCATCATGTTAAGAGGAAGAACCCTATTGGTTTTCGTAGCGGTCAAAGGTCATTTGAGGTCATCAGAGGTCAAAGACCGAAAACCTTGAAATCGCGATATGTCAAGATAGGAATGGCAGATATAGATTTGTCATGTTGAGAGCAAGAAAGCTATTGTTTTTGGCAGAGGTCAAAGGTCATCTGAAGTCACCAGAGGTTAAACTGAGAAAACCTTGTAAATGACATGTAATCACAATATCTCAAGATAGCAATGACAGATACTTTTCATATTTGGTATATGCATTTGTCATGTTGAGAGGAAGAACCCTATTGTTTTTGGTGGAGGTCAAGGTCATCTGGGGTTACCAGAGGTCAAAAAACAAAATATCCCAAAAATTTCCAAGATCTTTATCTGGGTCACTAAAGGTCAGAAAGCAAAATTTCCCAAGAATTCCCAACATTGTCATCTGGGGTTATCAGAGGTCAAAAAGCAAAATTTCCCAAAAATTCCCAAGACCGTCATCTGAGGTCACAAAGGATCAAAAAGTAAAATTTTCCAAGAATTCTCAACATCGTCATCGTGGGTCACCAGAGGTCAAAAAGCAAAATATCCCAAGAATTTTCAAGATCCAAGATCCATTGGAACTGAATCCCTTGCAAGACACTTCCAATTTTCTTTTTTATTATATTTGGTGGGGTTCAAAGTTCATGTGAGGTCAGCAGAGGTCAAATTGTTAAAACATCGTAAAATGATGTAGTCAAGAAAGATAAATTTGAGGGATAAACCTCAGTGCAACAAAGCATCCCCATATAGCCAGGAATCACTGAGCCTTTCGGCTTTCTAGTTTCAAACCCAAACTCCCCACATAACTCAATTTATTACATAATTTTTCCACTGTTATGTCTTACTTTAATTTTTATAAAGCAGATATTAGGCATTTACCCCGAATATCTTCACCGAGTAGGAATGGAAAGCCAGAGGTGGTTTATTGTCTCAAACCTCCAGAAGTTCAGAACAATGAAATGTGTCCTGTTTGTTAACTAGGGCCTTCATTAAAAATATGTTATGTGGCATAAGATCATGTACCGATAAACCTCATGCTTGACGACTTTTACTCCTGACATAAGATTGGAAAACATTGATTTTGCAGAACCTACTTTTTTTACTTCGTCACAATTGTAATTATAATTATCTCCATTCGGGACCGCACCATTTTTACCTACCTTAAACTTCGCAGAATCACACAAAGTTAAGAAGGGTTTTTTTATAGCGATTGACGAAATGCATTATGCAATGGGTCTCTTCCCTTACTGCCTTAAGGAGCAAGTTCTTGACAACAATATTCAACTCCCGTTTTTATGCAAAGTTTAACCCATGTTTTGATTACATAGCCTTTTAGAAATTTTCTGTTACATCAAGTGTAATTCAAGAAGATTTACCAAGAGCCTGGGGAGTAATGGCAAAAAGTTCTTTGTTCCACGCAGGGGCACATATCATTATTCCATGTTATGAGGGATTCCCCACTTTTCTGAATAATTTCCCATTTGCTCATGCTGCAGACACTGTCAAAATAGGTCACATGTTCCCGATAAAATGCCCTTTAAATATGTTAAGATGTAATTTCATGAAAATATATCTTTATGTAAATAATGTATTACACTAACAATCTTTTTACCTTGAAGTTGTTTTCACCTTCAAGTTGAGAACGAATGTCTACCCCGAAAAGTTAAACTGGCTTAAAAATGACGATGGAGTTCTCTCATTGAACATTGATTCATTTTTACAACCTAATTATCATTGTAAATGAAGATGAGAACTTTAATGAATTTGTCCATTATGATCTAATTAATGGTGAAAGACCATGACGTATGAATGACGTCGAGTAAATTAGTGACATCTATTGCAATGTTGCCTGAATCTTCTTAAACCAGGAGAGTGATAACTCAGTATCATCGACCGAAGTCCAGACAAAAAGAGCAGCTCCTTAAGTGGATCTACATGCGGGGTTATAACTCGTTTTACGTCACTGTTGCGCCACGAAACGTAAACATCATGGAAGTGGTTCGCCAAAAATGGCCCGACGGCGAGGCTCGTTTGGGTATACGTGTCGGATTGAGGGTGAAAGTTCGATCATAAAATGTTTCCTGCCGGGCATGAATCCTTATTTTGATTTTCCTCATTGCGTGGTAACCGTCACGTGCCTGATGTGCACAGCGCGTGCTATGTCATCTTACGGCGACGAACATAACGAGTTTATCGAACTTTGTCTGAATTGGTTGCATAGCTGTCGTGTAGAGTTTCCTTCCGGCTACCAGGGGTTGCCGGCGAAGTGAACAAATCTCCCAATTTACAAAAGCGATGGTCGTCACAGTGACAGCTGAATCAATAGATGCATTTTTCTATAATCTTCTAGAATGAATGCCTCAGGTACTATCTTCCGGCTAAAAGTAAATGGATATTACTAATGCTTTTATCTATCAATAATCAGATACCTGTCAAAATGCAAGGACGAATAAGACTCATGTTGTGAGGTCTTCCAAAGCTTCTTTAAAATATATATCAAAATATATATATATATATATATATATATATTTATATTAGGAATACTTTAGGAATCTGGAAGTAACTCCTCAGAATACCTTACCAGTCAACGCTGGTCAAGAAACTGCGACTTCAGCCTCCAGTGTAAGTTCTCTGTCTCCAGGTCTCTGAGGATGCGCTAAACAATGCAGACCAAATGCTGTGTCTGAAATCTCATTTTCCGTGAAGATCAGTAACATCAGGGAATCTATACCCTAAATTTTCTTCTGGTGAAACATTCAAGTTTTGCGATTACCCAAAAAAAGCTTACACATCATAGACTTTTACCACACTTTTAGTACATTCTAGTGATACCTCTTCACAAGTGCTCGCTAACTTAACTCTTCAGGAGTGTTCACATTGATCAAAGTGTTAATCAATCTTCTTAGACATGAGTTTTTAAAGGGGTGGAAACGTGGGCAAGATTATAGTATGTCAGGTCCAAAAGTGTCGAAGGTTGCGGTTAGCATTATGGTTATTGTATCCCCTACTTGTGAAAAGTTGATGATGTAATCATGTAAAGCTCAGTGATGATGTGATAAACATTACCATCTTCCAAACCAGATGTTGATGTATCTGATTTCCAGTCTTCATCTCTGACATATATCGAAAAGTCTACCTGGCTAGACTAAAATTGCGCCGCTGATCCCGACGTCTGTAGGGTAGGTAGGGTGGATCCCTTACAAAAACGTAACAAATCATGGTCATGTGCCTGAAAATACGTGGACTTGTACAATATGGAATAGCTCATTAAATGGTATCTTGATACAGGTCCAAGCTTAACACCCCTGCGAAAAGTGAAATGGTCCTGAACGTTTTGGGTGACAACCTCTTACTTACTCGAAGATACGTTTATGTAAAAACGTCAAAGTTTATGAAAACTCAGTTAATATTCCAAAATAGATGAAAAGTTTTCTGTCAGCTTTGTAATTTAGGAAGTGGCTGTCACTTAATAATGGAGGAATGGTTCAAAAATAGACTACAGAAGAAACGCCTCGGTTACAAGCTTTTACAGACCATGTGACTTCCGGTTAGTTGCTGTTGTTGTTATCAAGAAAAAGAATGTCCGTATATACCTACCTTCGGCTTCTTGAGTCCTTGGTACGTTTTATGATAATGTGTACAGTTTCTGCATCAATTAAACTTGTCCTTTTCATCAATTCTGCTACATTTCGAACGTATCCAGTGTAAACAGTAAAAACGCTAGGTTGGCGTAATATAAACATTACCACCCTATTACCACTGTTGTATGTGCAATATGTCCTTTGCAACCGTGTATCACTGTTTGTAGCTGTTTATTATCCATTGAGCACTTGGGTCTGTTTGAGGTGGCGATTATGCCTCGCTTTTGCAATGATTGTGTATTGCCATTGATGTTCACCCGTCATGAAACGATAAGCAGTATATATGCGCGCGACTACAGCTATATTTGCGCAATCCGCGTTCCATACACAAGACCGGCGCCTGCTTGATAGCTTCAAAAATGTATGATGTGCCTATCTCACAACTTTTTTCAATCAAATATTCCTCAGCATTGTGATTGCCATGTAGGTGCTGTTAAATCATATGTAAATGTATGTAGGTTAGTGTAGGCGCTAACCATGAACTAACAAGGACTCAAAGTATAACTCAAGCCTCCTTAGAAGCAACCTCTGCTGTGATAACTGTATTATCTCATCAGCCGATTTCATTGTACACCTACACTAGAACATGTTTTCACGACACACAAAAGTTTTAGTGAGTAAGTCGTATTAGTTATTACTAAAAATCACGAACAATACTATCACAATCATTTTCTCCAATCATATGCCCATATACTCTCCAAAATAATACCACATATTGATTTCTTTGAAAACATTGGCTTGACTTTGGGTTTTCATGTATCGGCTATCAATTTTTCAGCCTCATTCGTAACAATTATGAGTTACAAAAGCTGTTTGTTTGAACGTGCATGATTCATGGACGTTGCTGCTATGTAAAAGTAAGGTTTTTTGAGTCGAAAATGACTCTGAACATCTGCCAAATATGTGACTCATAGAGCTACAAGATTATCTGTATAAGAACATCTCACAGTCAAAAGTAATGTGTTGCCAGAGAATTCTTTTTTGTTTGAGATTCGTTATGCTGCAAGGCAGGTACTTCTTGTAAATGACTTGGCGTTCTGTCTCCATAGGAACCCCTAACTACACCACTTAACTTGTGTTCGAACAAACCTTATGAACAGGGTTGTGGCCGGTTTTACTTAAGTGGAGGTATTAAAATGAGGGGTAGGGCAACCTCATGAAGAATTTATGGAGGCAAGCCGTTTTCTTTTACTTTGTCACAAGTAAGTTTGAAACAATGATTCAACAAAAGACACTTTTTGAAGAAAAATCCTTCATTTGTCGAAGTGGACGAGCAAATGCCACTCCCTTCCTCACCAAGGGCAACGGCGCAGCTTGGTCCAATGAATCAGAAATTGCAAGAGGAAACTTACCAAAGACGCTCCTACTCCTAGATTAACCTCCACATCAAGGCTAAAGTAACATCATTACACGTATCAGATTGAAAAAACCAGGCAATATCCAGTCCTTATCTATCATAAATAGGACGACTGAAACAAGGAAATTTCTTGAGAAAAGGTGTGATGAAAACTTACAAACTATTTTATCTTCTTGCGGAGTTATCCTATACAGTGACTACATGCATAAATATAATCCTTAGAATGACGAGATGCTTGTAAGGTGTGTATCTCAGTATAACTTGACGTAAAGGTTATAGGGCAACTTCAGTCGACTCAAGGTATTTCGAAACACTAATAATTACTCATGTTAACATCGTTACTTTCTTTCGAAGAACTTCCAAAACATGCTGTATTGACTTCACCATAAACAATTTGTCACCTTATGATTGTTTAATGGGGATGTTTCAAGGTTACCAACCTCGTCGCCTAAGGCAATTTTTATCAGCAAGAAGTACACTTTTACCATTCAGGTTAGAACTAACATAGTGAAGCAGACAGGAATATAAAGTGTCCACAGCCGTCTCCTCGTCTAGTCCTTGTTTGCATTTTGGTTATATCGCCTGTCACAAGAAAAGGAACAAATTAAAACGCAGGTTGTGAGAACAACGTTCTTTTTGTTTCCATATAAAACAAGAAGATGCAAGGAATTTAAAGGACTAGATTGGAAGCAGTTTGTGTGAATCACTGACGTAACTTAGCCTTACCTTTAGCTTGAGACATAAGGACAAAACTGTCTACCCCAAGACATTTGTCATGTTGTGGAGAAGGCTAATTCCTCATGAATATACCGTATTATTCAAATCATACATAAAATACTAGCAAGTCATTTATCAAACGCCTTACAACAAATAATCTTAGACAAATACATTCCTTCGGGACAGCTAGGAAAAAAATGCTTCTTAAATGAGCCCAGTATATCAATGTGTGGGAGTCATTACCCCTTAACCCCACATCTGTTCAGGCCACTGTTTAATTGACGTGTGTCTACAGACATAAGTGTAGCGTAGGAAGCAGGGGGTCAGGGTTTGAACCCCTCGGATAAATTGTGGGGGTTACGTTTGCTTCCCCCACTTTTCATCTACGAAACTTTACTTGTTCCATACGTGAACAATATGAAAGGTTTAAATATAAATATACATATATATTCAGTAAATGTACTCCAAATTGCACAAAATATATCATGAACTATTCATTACTTCAAAGACCCTTTCCTTAGACCCTTCCCCAAGGGCGACATTCTGACACTTTCAGCCCCCCGCTGAGAACGGCTCCCTACACCTATGCGTGTAACCAGATGAGGTTGTTTGACCTCCGATGAAGAAACTCTTACTGTAGCTACAATGCTCTCCGTTTGTGCTCTACCACAATTACAGCCTACAAACAATACATCCCAGTGTAAGGTCGTAAGCTGTAATGATGGTGTGTATAAGCAGTAACTTAGTGATGTGTTTCAATGGTGTAAAATGATTTAGGTATTAATTTGTATATTTAGCTCTTTTCAATAACAGTTATGGACATGAAGATTTCACTTGATTTTTTCTAGAACTGTAACATAAGAGATAAGAGTATTGAAACGTCATTTAATATTTCTGATACTTTATCACAATAGTTACACACTTTTAAACGTCACTTGCTTTAGAACTTATCAAAATAGTGACAAGCATTGATATGTCATTCGCGACACACATTGAAAAGGCACTTGATATCCCATTTACTTTTCACAAAACTTTCACGCATTTGAACGCCACTTGCTCAGAAAATTTATCACAAGAGTGACAAAGCACTAAAATTTCATTCGCTTTTTATAGCGCTGTACTTTGCTAAAATACTAACACGTATTTAAGCCCCACCTGCTCTGGAACTTTATCACAAACGTGGCATACTTTCAGACGTCACCTTTTAAGACCTCACCGGTACTTTATCACAAGCGTGACACTCTTTAAACGTTGCTTGCTCTAGAACTTTATCTTGATATCTATAGAAATTTATGTCAATAGTTCCATGCATTTAAACGCCGCTTGCTCTGGAACTTTATTTCAAGAGTGACACACATTAAAATGTCACTTGAAATTTCCGATAATTTATGCAAGACTTACACACATCAGTGGCGGATCCAGGGGGGGGGTCGCCGGCGTCCGGACCCCCCCTCAAATTTTCCAATGTGCCCTTTTTCAAAAAATGTTTTTTTTTTCACACTAGCAAAAAAAAAAAAAAAAAAAAAAAAAAAAAAAACGAGACAGTTTCACAGGTAATGACAGTGTTGTCCAATTCCGAGGAGATTTTGGTTACCCCCATCCAGTATCGATCAATCCACTCGTAAAAGTCTAGCGTGTATCGCAGAAACTTTCGGCAATATATTTGACAACGGTAACCTATATTGGCCGCCCCGAAACCCGAACAGTGTAATCGTTTTACAGAGAATGTGACTAGGGTATGTCTGCGTGACAATCAGGCATTCTATCAATTTTCGCTTGGAACCACGTGTGGCGTGCTAGGGCATTCAGAGTAATACAAAACACGCAGATATTACGTCATACTCACCAGCGATATGCAACGTATTACTATTGGGTTTTAATATTGATTCCAAAAGGTCACTGCTAGTCTTTTGGTCTTACAAAATAATGGTCTGTTCACACTCCCTAAACGCTACATCTACGAAACCTTCCCTCCACCCTCTAGTATCCATCCTCTCGTGAACAAGAGAGAGTAGGTAAATATGTTTCGCTATGATATTTATAGTCTGGAGTTACTCTCCTTTTATAGTGTTGCCCTAGTGATGGGAATAAAAAGCCAGTCTCAGGTAAAGTCCACAGCCAAGAGTTGACCAGAAGTCACAATAGACAAATCGGTGTTTGTTTCATTTTAAAATTACTATGTAAAATCACCACCAGGTCAAATAACGCAGTGTCAGTCGGTTCAATTTTTTGACGTCTTTGGACCGATGACCGGTCTGCTGTCGCAAATGAAAAGCAAGCATTTGACTTCAGTCATCTGTTCTGACAGAGTGTTTTTGACAGTCGCGACGCAACTATATAGGGAACACAGCATACAGTATTTTAACCTCCTCCCCCAGTCGAGATAGCGGTAGCGCCAGGTGGGGAATGGGTTCATGCCCCCCGTCGGGGAAGGCTGGCCCCCTATCGGAGAAGTTTTACAGTTTCGTAGGGGAGTCTTAGTCGAAAGTACGCAGTCCCTGACGACAACTAATCGACGGTTTACCTGTTTTTTGCTCTCAAGAGGATAATTTCTGTAATAAGAACCCAAAATTTTCGGCGCGCTACGCGCGCTGTAGAGTCACTCTAGTTTTTTAATAGTTCCATTCCACATAGCAGGATAGCACAATTCCTGTCCACCTTAACAGATAACATATGGGCAGAATACATAGTTTATGTAAAGGTCGTAACTTTCATCCCATATCGCAAAGCCTAGTTGGTGTTCTTTTGTGTGTGTCATGCGGTACAGTCAGTTGGTGAGCGACTTACGGAGCAAAGTTTGGCTATTTCATCGTGTAGTCCAGGTGGTTTCGATACAATGTATGTTACACCCGATACGGTCTACAAACCCTACAGTTCTTTTTTCGTTTCGTCATGTTTTATGTGTAAGCCTATCAAAAAATTTCGCCCGCTTCGCGCGCTTTTCAATTTCACGATCCAGATTCAAAGAACACTAACAGTGCGCAACTCGGATCATGAAGTATTAAGTGATATAATGCAAAATATGCCTGCAATTGCATGGGATAATGAGGCTCCCACATTTGCCCTTCTCATCATACCCTCGAAATAGGGAATGTCGGAACTTGTGGTAGCTGACATGGTCCGGCCCCCTGTTGGAAAAAATTCTGCCGCCACCCATGGTCAGTTTACTTATTTTGGCTTTCATAAGGGTAATTTCTGGGATAAAACCCAAAATTTTCGGTACGCTTTGTCCACTCTTCCTCAGTTCAGTTATACTTATAGCTAAATATATAGTACAAACCCTTTCCACCTTTTCAAGTTAATAAGTAGAATACATGGATTTATGTAAATGTCGGGAATTGGATCTCATTTCGCTAAACCTGGTTAACGTTCACTTGTGTCTGTCGTACGGTACGACTAGTGACTCGAGGAGGGAAGTACAATAAAGTTATGCCCGATAGGGCCCAACTGTCCGCTCAATTGTTCTATATAAGCTTTAAATTAGTACAAATTCTTATAAGTGTAGGCTTACCCAAAAAATTTTCGCGCGCTTCGCGCGCTTTGCAATTTCACCGTTTAGATTCCAGGTTTTGATTCCAGTTTTTGCATGTCTCTTGGTTTGTCCTTTCTTTGTCAATATGCGGTAAGTTGTGTAATCGCTGACGTTTATGGGAACCAAAATTTAAAAAAAATGAATGTGCCCTTTTTATGTTGGACCCCCCCTCAGAAAAGACCCTAGATCCGCCCCTGCACATTCAATCGTCCTTGCTGTAGAACGTTATCACCAGAGTGACAAAATATCACTTGATCTATGATATTTTTCACAATGTTTATATTTCAACAGCAGGCGCGTAGCCAGGAATTTGTCAAGGAGGGGGCGAAGCCTGTAGGAAACTATCTACGTGTAGCACCACCGTAGGTTGACGCGAAGCGTAAAAGGAAATTTTGGCCGAAAATGCCTCCCGGATGGCTGGAAATGGCACCCGGGCTTGTAAGTTGCATCTAAACATTTTTTTATTTTGAATTACTAGCAATATCATAAAAAAAATCATTAAAAAATACAACAAAATATGCTCAAGGATGGGGCGGCTGTCCCCTTCTACTCTCCTTCGCTACGAGCCTGTTCAACAGCTAGCACTCGCCCTAGAACTTTATCAGTACAGTTTCCTCCATTTAACACATTATTTGCAATATATGACACTTTATTGCAATAGAAACAACACTTATTCACACGTCACTTCCTTTATTATTTTGTCATAATAGTTACGCTCGTTAAGACATGGTTTGAGTTATAATGCTGTTTTACGTGTTTGCCCTTGGATAAGAGAGAACAGGGAACCATACCGTCGTCGTGCGTGTATCGTAATGTTCGAAACGATACGTAGAGTGAGAACATCATGGTTTGTGTTACAACTCTCCAAAGAGAAAGATTTACGCTAATGAAGCTTCAATAGAAGTCACTTAAGTTCATTAAAGGTTGTGTGACATGCCACCAAAAAGAGCTGTTTCACTTGTCAGTTAAAGAATTAAGCCCTCCAATGAAAGAACAGTTGGAATTACATCAATATCTTTTACCTTTCTTCAAAGTTTTATGGTTTCTGAAGAAACCCATAGCCTATGCAAAAATAATGATGTGGAGTGTTGCACAGCGTTAGGATTTCTTTTGCTAACCCTATATCAATTATCTCTGAATTACTGATCAGATATAGATTACAGTTTGGTGAGTGATATCAATATTTCTGAAGGCACAAACTGTAACTTTCATAATAAACCCCTCAGGGGATAACAATGCTACCATTGTCCTTGGAATTAAGGTTGAACAAACAAAGGTTTACATGAGCCATATATGGTATGTCCATCTTTCGATGTCACATATTTGCATATTTAGCTCATGTTTATTCATCATACAAGTGTGAAATAGAAATTACCCTGTAAAATGGTCAATGTTTGATGGATATTAATGGAAATTGCGGCTATTTTCTGGATATTTAATGCTTTTTACATCAAATATCCAACTATGTAATTTTCATGTCACACGACCGTTAAAATTGCAAACTATGGATTTGTGCCGCATCAGTAATGTCGTAAAAATGCAGGTATAAGAAACTTATTTGGAAATAAATGGCATATCAAAACGGTTTTCTATTGCCTAGAGTTAGTTACATTAATCTCCTAAAATTCATGCAACACATTATTCACTAATACAGTATACGGTGAAGGGTGCTTACATTGATGGTTATAGCAAAACTACTACGGAGCCACGACAGTCAAATATGGACAAATACATTTTTACTACAAGAGCGCCCCTCTAAAATAAAAGTCGCACCAGACCAGACTAAAAAAATGTTGAACGAAATAGCTAAATTCATTCCATTTTTGCCCTGCAAAAAAAAAGTTAAAATCTTCAAAGGAAAACAATTTACAAAAGTTTAACATTTTCTGCATGTGGAATACAATCTTTGTGCCAAACCTGCCGTATTTAAAATAGTTTAGACAAAGTATTAATAACGTTAGAAGTTAATTTAGCAGAGGACACAAATTAATGTGGCTTCTCTCATTCACTTCCCGTTCTTCCCAGATCAATGGGCTCTTAGCTTCCTTTGTGGTTGACATAGTAATGGGGTATTGCGCTTCTTTCACCCATTTAAAGTGCTAACTCCAATTTAACGACAGAAATCTGTAAATACAATGTAGGTTTGTGGTCTTACTTCTATATTCCTTAACTAGTTGTCTCTGGGGCCCCACAAGAATCTTTGTAATATGTGAGCATCACCTATATTTCTCACATTAGTCGTGGTAACAATGATAGTTGTAAAGCATAACACCTTAAATATGTCCATCATAGCTTATGCTAAGGCGATTTAATCCTACAACTTTCATCAGTCCTTATTACCTTCATAGCAGGTGTCGAATATGTACTCCTCTTTGGCGTACATACTGGTCTGCTGGTATTACGAGTGCAGCCAATCTAGGAACAGGAGTAATACATGTCCGCCGGGCGGACAACAGTTCTTAATGACTCCTTAACTCGTTACTCACTACAAGGCAGCGACTGATGACTGTAATGTTTGCAAATGGAAATTCCATTCAAAATCATTTACAGTTTTGACATCATCGATTACCATAGGCTATAACTTGCCTTTGTTCATTTTTGACAAATTCTCGATTACTTATTACGTCACTTTACCACATATACAACTCAAGACCATGGCCGAAAAAGGAAGATCAAGTAGCTCTTTCAAACATCAGAACTTATATAAATTATAGTATTATCACATTTCACTTATCGAACTGAAGCTACAGGCATATAACATAATCTGATTAGGAAGATTTTAACAACGTTACCGGCCTAATAACGTCCAAGTAAGGTATCAGGATCTTGTAACAGCAATACGGAAGAAAAAGCCATTAAAAACCCACAGCCTCAAATGTCATAGGTTTAAATTTGTCTGTCAAAAATGGCAATGTTTCTTTCCCTTTCGTTAAACTTTTGACCTAAGAACAGATTGTTGTTTCGTCTAATAAAGCTCCCTGTTTTAAAAGGCCAGAGGTGAGTTAAAGTCTTTAAATTGTCATGTAATCTTGAGCGAATATTATTGAAAAAATATTCAGAGTCTAGACTAAAATCATCTAATACTGAATAGATTTGATGAGAAAAGTAACTTAAGTTAAAGTTGTGGTGACATGCCACTAAAAAGAGTTGTTTCTACTCGACATTAAAGAATAAAATCCCCGAGGAAAATCCGTTAGAATTATTTAATACTAATTTTTACCATTCTCAAGATATGCCTCAAAGTTTGACTTTTTCTGAAGTGACTAAATTGCTCATGCAAAAATTATGATGTGAAGTATTGCACAGTGTTAGCATTTCTTTTGCTTAACTCTCTTGGTTTATTATCTCTTAATTACTCGTCAGATAGTGTGTAGTTTGATGAGTAATATTCATATTTTTTATGAAGACAAAGTAAACTTCCAAAATAAATCCGTCAGGATATCCTTATGTTAAAGGTGATCAGTCGTCTTGAAATATTCTTTGTGACGTCAGCCTTTTCTTGACATGTTTCTGTAGTCGTCACTGTTCAAGGATACACCGTACAAGTAGCTATGATGACATCGGTATAGCTAGTAGGTATACAGCTACAAGCCGTCTCTTCTTGCTTACCGATTAGCTATACCATGCTTGTACGGTGTATCCTTGAACAGTGACGACTGCAGAAACATGTCAAGAAAAGGCTGACGTCACAAAGAATATTTCAAGACGACTGATCACCTTTAACAACTGTCCTTGAAATGAAGGCTGAAAAAACTGAAGATAACATAAGACATCTTTGTTTTGTGAGTACGTCTTTCAGTGTAACGCATTTGCATATGTATGTTATATTTTTCATGATATCAGTGTGAAAAACAATAGTTCCTTAAACTTTTGGTGGCAGTTGTGACCATTTTCTAGGTTTTAATGTTTTTACATCAAATATCGAACAGTGTCATTTCATGTCACCAGAACTATAAAGAGCGGGCAAGAAAAATCACTCTTCTTTTTTTCGGTCCATTCTTTATCCTCACACGATCAACTCGGCATCCTTTTCCATTTAAGGACTTTGCGAGTTATGATAGGAATCAATTTAAGGTGTGAGCATGCTGCCTTTGCGGAAAGCTAAGATCAACGAGATCAGAACCACGGTTCTTGCCCCTCGCACAGCCGGTATGCACCCCGTGAAGAAGCAATTCCTATCTACAATGAGTCACGATAATACACTTCTATTTTGTTGAGTAGGAGTTGTTGAAAAGATTGATAGAGGCCCCTGAACTTACACTTCATCGGTCTATCAAGGTTCCAGAAGACTGCATAGAGGTGAATAATGGAGTGTAACAACCTCTTAGGATTAGTATATAAATGATTACAACTAAAGAAGGCAATTTATCTAATTGGGTCTATGGGGTGCAATGACTGTGAGGAAAGCTTTTCATAAAATCGTGGGCAACAAAGCCTAATAGTCGCATCAAAACTAAAACTTAACAGTGGGAGGTTTTTGTAAACTTTAATCAACCCATCTGTCTACCCGTCTTGTTTCTTACATCGGCCCAAAAGGTGATTTCAAAAGGAAAGACCTAATGGTAACTCTCAAAATCTTAATAGGGCCCTCGAGAAGGAACATTTTTCATTCATAATTCGAAAAACCACTCCAAGCGTATGAAGAACTGTTCCGAGTGAGTAAAGGTGATCACTCGAGCTGAAGTACGCGTCGCGTAAAGCTGGTCACTCACTGGCACATATCAAATATGTCGGCTCGTCTCACCGTGTCTTCCTGTAGAGCGAGTGCTCGTGCGCAGGCAACTGCGACGAGCTTAGAAGTTTATAACACAGACGTCTCTACTGGACCGTTCAAGAGCTTGAAATTAAAATAACAGTTGAGGTGGAACCATACGTCACTGGTGACTTATTGTCGCTGTGTTTAATTATCACAGAAGGTTGAAATGTGGTATATTACACTGTCGAGTTCATCTTATACTTATCAGTCTCCTGTGGCAAGCAAGAGGGAAAATGTGTAGTTGCTCTGATGAGTCTTTTGTGATTCAGGCAGGCCAATCCTCAAATTAGGAACAATGATGTCTTCATCGAGCTAATTCACACGGAAAAATCATCATACTAATTGCAAAAACAGTGGAATCGAATTTCAATTAGTGTCACTCATTTTCATGCCCAACTAAAGACGCGTTTTTTTATTATTTAAAAAAAAGCAATTTCCACTTCGTAAAAGGTTTTCAAATGATCTGAATTTTACCACCATATGTCAAAACTAGAAAGGACTTACAGAGCTGTCATCGCCAGAGGTCTTTTGTCTGCTGTGATTTAGAATACATCTTTGTTAGTGGGTTTTAACTACTTTAAAAGACACTTACACAAAACAGTATTAGAGGGGCCAGTCGTAGACCTGCCGAGTATCTCTTCCAAAATTGAGTCTGATGGGGTCCCCACTTCATTTGAACGGGAGTAAACCAGCTAAGGCATTTTTGTATTTTGAATACTGAACTAGACATGTTGATAAGGATGTGGGCTGCAAGTTTTTACTATAGGGTACTGAGAAAGTCAGTTCAAGGTTGGTCACCCACGTTACAGTGGCGTGGATCCATCTCCAAAAGTGTGGGGGGACTTTTCACCACTTGCGAATCGTCGTCCTGGGAGAGGGGCCTAAGGGGAGGGATGTCCCCCCCCCCCTTTGAAAGAAATGAAATTTAAAGGTGTCTTTATGGCAAATGGTGCCATATTTGGGCGCAATTTAGCTTTTAAAATGTAGTTACAATTCGTAATCTATGTTATATTACAATTCATCACAGATTTAGTTTTCATTATTGTGAAAAAGTGGGGGGGGGGGACTTTTTGGAAATGTCCCGCTCTTCCAAAAAATTGAGGGGGACGCGTCCTCCCATGATCCACGCCCATGCCCAATTAAGTGCCGTGACTTATCTGTATAATCTTGTTTATCAAGTCGTCGAAGTAAAAACAGAATAGGCCTACCTGTAACTATTCATAACAACATATGCCTGAAGACTTTTGATCACAAGACTTGAATATGTAAAATCTAGCGAAAGTACTGGGAAATACAGAATAAAAATGGATGCTCTGCTGAATGATAAGAACATGAAAAATCAAGAATAATAACAACAACGGGTGAAATCAGCAGCAAATACTACAACAGTAGGCTAAAATCAACAACAAGTACCAGAAGATGAAGAAAGCATTCCAAGAAGAAAACATGCATCAACAGCAAATACACTCGATATGAATACCTAACTTTAACATGTACTGTATGTACTAGAACTTGAAATACAAACAAAACTGTTGTAAAGTCCATAACAAGTATACTTAAAACATATTAAATCAACATCAACATCAACATTAAATAGTAGATCATGAACTTGGCTAGCATCAACAAAAGTTTACTATGTGGGTAAAATCCAAAATCAACTTACCAGAATGTTTAACATAAATTTAAAATGTCGAAAGTAATGTTAAATCCATTGAAAGTATACGAGAACATGCTGAATTAACAGCTAGTGTAGGGGGATGTGAAATAATTTGTAAGTACAACATCATATAACTCAAACACAAAAGATAATGAAAACAAATCAACCACCATCACTTACACATAAGCTCAAAACTACAAGCTGTGGAATGTGAAAACTAACAGCAAGTACAACAGAATGTCAAATAAGCTGCTTGTGAGTAACATGTAAAGTAGTTTGCAAGAACAAGATAATGTAAATCAAACATAAGTGATAATGTAACTTGGAAATCAACCATAAGTACTGACACATTGAAACACCAAAATGCAAAGTGGGTAATACCTAAATGTACCAGCAAGTAAAACAACGAGTAAGATAAACTATATGTGAACAGCATGTAAAATACTTTGCAAGTACAAGATAGTATAAGTCGAAAATGAATCATTTAGTATAGAACACAGAAATCCACCATCGATAATTACACTTCAACTCGAAGCAACAATCTGCGGAATATGTAAAAATACCAACAAGTATAAGAAAATGTAACATTACGTGCTTGTAAAAACCAAAATCCAAGCCAGAAAGCGGTACTTAATCTGTCACAAAGGAAATTTGTAAGGCACTGGTTCATTTCTAGAAATATTTATGTAACGCTGGCATAATGATTCTCCTGTAGATTTTTGCTTGACTTTATTTGCCAACTATTTTTTTAAATGTAATATGATGATTACAAATGTACTTGCTTTGTCCTGATATTAATATAAAATTCGTATAGGCTACTTGCGTAAGGCCATGATATAGAAAAGGTGCTGAATTTATGAAGGTTACTTCAAACGTGTCGATACGATAGGGAAGCTATGAGGAAGATCAAAGATAAGCGCAGTTGTCATATAATAAGCTTCCATCTCACAGTCTTTCTTCCCAACATCAGTATCCATTACTACGGGGAAATGGCAATTTACAAAACTCGAGTTGCACATCGGGAATGTATTTCAAATCAGTGCTCGCTTGCTGGTGGAGTTGAGCTGTTAATCCTTCTTTGACACTCTCGCAGACAAGTTGTCTAAAATGACACTTCAAATTATAGCGAAAGTCAAAATTGCACTTGGAGTAATGATTGCCAAACTTAATGGAAACTTCGAACGATATTTTTCAAATAAAAAAATCTTTGTCGCGTTGTGGTGTAATAAGATAATAAATATCAGAAAGTAACAAAAATACAAACATTAGATCGAGTGGGAAGAAATGTCAAATATCAAATTGCTTATCCCGTTTCCGTTATCATGACAGACATAAAATATTGGCATTTGGGCTACAAATCGGCCTTGAATTGTCTCTACTTCCAATTCCCAGGATACACATTCAGAAAGTATCCAGACTATTGCTCACAGGACTGCGTTGAAAAATCTTATGCAGTTGCCTCGTTGATATTCCTTTACACATGTGTTATTTTGGTCGATTTGTTTCTCAAATCGATCCGTTAGTATCATGCATTCAAAACGTTTGTTTGTCACTCAGAAATGCATTCTACAAATACAAGTTTTATTTATGCACTAGGGTGTTGCCTTCAGTAATCATAGCCTATGTATAGCATAGTAACCTTAAGGTCTTACTTGGCGCAATGACTTTACCGATAAATTAAAAAATCGTGGCAGCGCTGGGCAAAACAACCCTTTCATATTACACTTATGACAGAGATAAAACACCAATATGAAAGTTGATTAAAAGTTTTTTCCTTAACTTTGTGCAAAATTTCAGGTCAAGCACTAGGAGTACTACATTCATCAGAGTATAAGTATTTACACAAATAAACTCTCTCTAAAACCTGAAAGGTTAGAGGTACCAGGTCTCACTTTGTAAAATATTCTTATCTTGACTTGGGTTTTTCTAGATGGTAAAATCCCCAAAGGGTTTTTCTGAAAAGTTGTGGATAAGATTTTACATGAAAGTTTGTTGCTGGTGGGCTTTAATTATCATTTACACGTATCAGACACTGGAAACGTAATGCTCCATTGCCTTGTCGCAGCTTCTTTGGCAATTACTTCACGAACACGTGTAAAAATGAAACTAACCAGCGGCAGTTTGACGAAACACGTCCTCAACTTACGACATTGAATAAATTAGTCGACCAAAAAGTATATTTTTGGCAGCATTTCTGTCACACGAGAATGGAACTCTGCCGTAGGATGTGTAAAATAAGTCAGCCAGTCTTTCGTTTGTATGGTAATTGTTCCTCGTCTCCATGACCTAGGACTTTGAAGGATAACACTGTTTTGCGATTGCCAATTCTAAGGACATTCAGATCAGGTTAATTGGCTGTCTTTTTTAAGAGACATGTGATGGTCAAACGGAATGCGTTTTAAAAGCTGTCAGTTTACGTTTGGACCACATAAAAACAGAATAACATGAAATATTTCTCAGTCCACTAAGATTTTTGCATTCAAATTGATTCAAACTAACCACAAATATCTAGGCCGTAGAAAGTGTTTGCAGAATAACACGTAGCCTAAGGTTTTCTCCTTTAACATTAAAGTGATGCCGTGAGTTTGCAAAAAGGAAAATCATAAGATTTTGCTTCTTTTTATGTCTTTCTTTATTCTTAAAAATGCCAGGAGTGCTTTACAGAGTTGAAGAATACAATTTGAAAGCTCAAAATGATAGTGATAATCTCGGGAAGTAACCTAAACAGCATAAAATCGGTAAATTTTTGAAGGCCTTTTTCAAAAAACGGTCCTTATTATACGGCATTAAACCACGCCTACAACGAACCTGATGTTGAATATGCAATGTTATTGAGGTGTCACCAAGTTAAAAAAGACGTACCATACCACTCCAGCCTGACTAGCTCTCGCAGGGAGTTGTTATTTCCAAATAACAACTCCCTGCTCTACGGTAGCCTGCAGCTGTTCGCTCACGACCACTGATCTCTACTATAACAAGGGAGTAATAACAACTCCCTGCTATAACAGTCTCACGACCAGAGAATGCATGTTCTTGCGTAATTGCTTCATAACACTTACTTGTATACACTCAATGTAGCTTCCTCGATACTACGTAGTACAGGCTACAGTCTTTCACTCTTTGGTACGCGTTACAGTACCGATTTGAATTTGGACGTTACAGGTTTACAACGAAAGTTACACCAATACTATCGCCATGAGTAACAACGTCAAAGACGATGGTAAGTGCACATAAAGGCAGAGTATCTAACGGTAGCCTAAATTAGGCTTAATTTACACAGAGGTACCACTGAGCCAGTATACTATAGCCTAAGTTAGGCCACTACAGCGGGGCCGTCTTAACGCATGGGCCCACTGGGCCCAGGCCCAGGGCCCCTCGATGTCAGGGGCCCCGCAAATTGACCTCTGCGCAAAAAATCATATCTCCCCTTGCGTAAAAGATTTTTGTGTGGAAATACTTTTATATACTCTTGAACAAGATTCATAACGGATTCTGAGTGTTCCAGTTTCCATGCTTTATGCGCGACATGGGGGGGGGGGGGTAAATGCAGGCATGTCTATGCCTGAGCGATGGTCAAGGATGTCAATTTGTCACCCAACTTTTTTCGAACACACTTGATTGAGGGGCCCCGCTCCAATGCCGGGCCCAGGGCCCGGTGATCTCTTAAGACGGCCCTGCACTACAGTAAAACGGTGTAGTGGTATTACCATGCACTCTGTACATTGCAATATCAACGTTACCTCTTCAAGATCCACACACACCATGCGTCTTGTTCACTTGTGTTGTTGTGCTAAATCGATCAGCTGTTTACGCCTAGTGAATATGCATTAGTACTTCGTTCTCATTGGTCCGCTCAACTGATGTTCGTTAGGAGACTGAATAGTGTTTGTCCGCAGCACATTTTTGATTTCCTCGAGTTTAGCCGTTATTTTTACGAAAATTTTAAGGCTGTTGCCCGAATTCGCACAACAGGCCTTATTTTTTCTCCCTTACTGCTCATATGGGTCACACAAGGAATCACTGAAATTTTAAACTCGATTTTTTAATGTTTTTTACTTTTTGCAATCTCACGGCATCACTTTAACAGGATATTCAAGCCCAGCTGACTTATTGGTGGGAACTGTTAGTCTGCTTGTCCATTGACGTAATATTTGGAACACCTCGTTAGAACTACTAGGCCGATGGGAGTGATTTTTTTTATCTAGGCTTTAAAGGCGATCTGGGCCCTGTTTCATAAAGAAATCAGCACGATCTTAAGTTTGATTTCCATAGGAAAATTGCGTGACAGAGCAAATAAAAGACAGATTTTAACTCATTATGAAAGAAGGCCATAATTGAATAAGAAGAAAAAACAATAAGCTCGAGTTTAAATTCGTATGTTTAAAAGGTGTGAAAACCACATATTACAGTTTATGTATATATATATATATATATATATATATATATATATATAAACAATAACATGTGCTTTAAGATTCCACGTGTTGGGAACATACGAATTAAAATATATAAAAGAATATACACCTAATTGACAAAATGCGGTGCACTCTTGATCCTTTGGCTGTATAATCTACATTCACCGAAAAAATCAGGAGTTTTAGAAATATCTGCACCTCGGTGTATGTAAATATATACGTGCAGAAATTTTCAAAACCGCTTTTTTTTTGATGTATGTAAATATATAGTTAGGAATCAAAGCATCAAGCGTGCACAGCATTATTTCAATTTGGTGTATATACTTGTATATATACAAACACTGGTAATGTCTTTGGTTCCAACAAAAGTATATTGTAACAAACAAATTACACTAATTTCGGATCCCTGGTCCTTCTTCAGGTGTGAGAGCAAAGTGACTGTTTTTTTACTTCTTGCAAAACTGAAAGTTAGAAAGCCTAAAGCCTGCCATCCATTCATACGTGATCCGTGATCCGTGCCCGCGTCCGCGTGCGTGTCCGCGTACGTGTATGCGTGAAATCAGCATCCAATCATACGTGAAAACTTGTCCGTGACCGCCCACGTTGCAAGACTGAATGTCATTTTCTATACAACTTCTTTAACTAGTACCACAATTACTTGCTAACACGATGTCGAGTCGCTTCGTCGCAAGTTAGAGGAACACAATCTTTCTTACTACTGGCCAGTATTGCCGTTAGGAAACGGCAAAAAGACACAAAGCGAAAGCGTAGGTGGTGGGTCCATGTGCTGGGGCAATGTAGCGTCGTATATAGCCGGAAATTTTCCCACCATTTCTATGAGCTTTTACCTGTAATTTGCTCTGCCAACCTAATCGCCTTGCGTTTCGACATCGTACTTGGTCTGCGGTAAAGTACGATCCAGTGTGAAAGTCATGCATATCACACATCCGTGTCCGTGAAAAATCGCTCCTTGGGTGATTCCTCCCCTGATGCGGATACGGACACGGACACGGAACGCATGAATGGATGGCTCGTAATGTTTTTTCTATGTGAGCGATTTTGCATTGACACAGACACGCACCCGGACGCGGACAAGGATCACGGATCACGTAGGAATGGATGGCAGGCTTAAATCTCAATTTAATTCGTCTCGATGTGAACCAGCCTAGAGGATAAGTTGCGTTTCAGCTATCTTTTTCTGTGCTGCGCCATGTTGCCAAGGATGATTGCTAACTTCAGGCAGTTTAGACTGTGGTCCCGGTGATTCGAAATGCTCGGCTACTGAAAGACCAGCTTTATTGAGCCGTATACTGCTTCGGTGGTTATTGAACCGTGTGTGAACGGAGGTAGAAGTTGTATTGTGTATCGGGGCTAAGGGTGCACAAGATTAGATAAATAACATGGAAAGGGATGGCAGTTGAAGGGGCCTGGCCTAAGGATATAACCAGAAGGCCTTAGGGGAATAAGTATTCATAGGGTCACAGACCCTACACCGTGTCTTGGCGCATTTTACGATACCTTGGGCTGGGGGTGTTGGTTTTCAATTAATTTGCTCCTGACAAGGAGTTGGTGTAGATTTTAGAGTTGTCTTCCGGCACTTACAGGGGGTCGGCAAAATTCCGTTGATATCCTTGTCTAAACTCAAAATAGGCCATTCCTTCAAAATTAGTTTTAAAAAGTTATTGAGCTGAGCATTATGAGTGAGTACAAAGGGAATACGTTCTGAAGGTTGGTAGGATGGTATCTGAGAAGACGATCCTTAGTGACGGATGCTACGGCTACATGTTCTTCAGAAATTACGAAATAATTGAACAAAGTGACGACCTTGGCCCTGTTTCATTAACGGTTAAGATCGATCTTAAGTTTGATGTCAATAGGATGATTGCATGGCAGTTCAAACTTAAGATCTTAACTCTTTATGATTGATAGATAGACAATCAGACAGACAGACAGACAGACAGACAGATAGATGCACTTTCTTAAATCCTGGCAAACAAGGAAATTACATGAGTGCAGTAAAAATGCTACAAATAAATAAAACGATTAATTCCACAACACAAAAGTATAAAAGTTACAAACATAAACAGAGTATAGAAAGTGATGTACAGAATAAACACACATGTAAAAGAGTAAAACTACCTAATAAAATCCAAGTTATGTAATGTGATTGCCGTACCGAGGAAAGATTAACAACCAGTTAGTAATAGAATGAATGGGTCTGAGTCTACCACTACGTTGGATAAGCCGGCCATTAAGTTGCTCAAAGAGAGGATGATCTTTGTCTTTCCACAATGACTTCAACTTATGCCGGACCCGGGACTCGTAGACCGCATCAACTGTGGGTAGGTGTTCATTGATAATCTTTCCTGCACGCTTAATAATGTCATCGATGACTTTCAGTTGTGTTTTGTCTGTGTTGCCTACCCAACATACCATGCAGTACGTCCAAACCGAACAGATAATAGTATTTTAAAAAGTGGCAAGAATATCTGGACTTACACTGAACGAATTTAATTTACGTAGACAATAGAGGCGAGGTCTTAAACGCTTCTCAACTAATTGAAACAGGACCCAGATCATGCAAGTGTTGTATTTCAAAACAGATACGTTTGTAGCTCAGAAACTGACTGAAAACGATGGACCTTTTGACATGAAGGGGGTAGTAGCTGTTGAAATCTAGGTAGGTGTGATGATCGGTGAGTTTGAAATAAAACGACGTTTGAATTGTACCGTCTGTTAGGTGAATGGACGTATCGAGAAAAGCGATATTTGAGGTGGATTTGTTGACCGTGAATTTAATGGACGAATGAATTTCGTTACACTATTAACAAATTAAAAATATCCAATGCATGTAATACATGTTCCCAAATCATAAATATGTCGTCAATAAAACTTAAAATAGAGACTGGGTTTCATAGTGGTCTCAGCAAGAAACCTCTCTTCTAGGCCAGCCATGCAAAGATTGGCATAAGAGGGAGCCATTTTAGTTCCCATAGCGGTATCTTTGTTTTGAATGAATAACTTGTCATTAGATTCAGAAACGTATTTCTCAAAACAAAATTCATCAGAAAGCAAATAGAATCGGTAACACTCTCATTGTGGTTGCTAAAAAGGAACTTCCCGCCATGCTAGAATGACCTCCTCTTGAGGCATGTAGGTATAGAGGGCAGTGACCCCAGATGACCTTTGACCTCCACCAAAAACAGAATCAATCTTCTCACCATAACATATCCACATACCAAGTATGAAATCTATCCAAGCTTCCTACCTTGAGATATTGTGTTAACAAGGTTTTCAGTCTTTGACCCAGGTGATCCAAGATGACCTTTGACCTCCACCAAAAACAATAGGGCAAACCTTCGTACTATGGTGGATCTATACACTAAGTATGAAACCTATCCAAGCTTTCTGCCTTGAGATATTGTGTTAGCAACACGTTTTCATGACAAATCTTCAAGGAACGAAAAAGACGCGCAAGCATTATGTGTTGACCAGATGGATGCCTTGATGAAAGTAATAAAGATCTAGAAGGCACCCATGTACGTGGAATGGCATGCAGAATTCCATTTAGTCTTGTGAAGGGAAATTTGGACAATTGTACTTGGCGATAAAATCAGGATACCAATGAGGTCTGCCTGAAAAATCATAAATATGGTGGACATAAAATACATGTGAATTGTAGCAGTTTTATACAAGACAATATCGTTATTAATCTTAACAGAGCTGTTGTTCCATACAATATGGAGACCTAATTTGATACCGGCGTTTCAAAGGTAAGCTTACTCCAGGCACTACAACAATCAAAAATAAAATCGTTCTTAACCTTTTTACAATATCTTTACCCCTAAAATTACAACTGAAAAGAAAACTCCCACCGACCGCTCGCATGTAATAAAAAGAACTTTCGAATGGCGGGTAGTGTGATCTGTGTACCTTTTGAGCCAGGACAGTTTCAAACTTTTCATAAAATCGTGGACATCGGTTATATTTAAACCACCTTCGGTGCTTTTAATCCGTTCACCCTATCCTCGCCATATAAAACTACGAAAACTACTGTTCAAGTCCTTGAGAAAAGATTCGGAGGGGGGGGGGGGGTTAGGCAACACTGAAAACAAGAGAACAATTTGTGAAAGGGCCAGCCCGATAACAGTCTTGCCATAGAATGTAAGACCTCGGGAAGACCACGGGTTTAAAATACATTTGAGGCGGGACAATTTGGGTTGGTAGTTCAACGGAAAGAGGTTATCTCCTTCACTTGATATTGTAATGCAGTACCTTGATAGGGCCATAAGTAGCAGGAAATTTACAGGTATCCCGAACCTGACCTCTGTCGTTAGCAGTGCGTTAGGGAAAAATTTTGGATTTGTCAAAGTTAAGTTTCAGTCCTGAAACTTGCTTAAAATCAATTAAAATCTCTACTATCCTTCTTAATGAATCGCCGCTATTATGTAAGAAAATTGTAGTATCATCGGCGAACAGTGACAATTTGATGTTGGTATTCCCCACAACACACCCCGTAAAAGTATGATCAGCACATAATTTAAATGCTAAAATTTCGGCACACAAAAGAAAGAGGTAGGACTTAATGGGCATCCTTGGCGAACTCCCCTTTTTACATACGAACCTTTGTAGACCACGTTATTCAGAACACAAGCAGAACAATTTGCGTAAAATGCCTTACTTCATCGAATAATGCTATCCCCGAAATTAAATTGTATATTAATTGAAAGGTAGTTTTGCTTTTCTTTTTCTATGTGTAATCATCCTAGCTTTTCGTTTTTTTCAGGGAGTGTCACTTCTCGATAAGCCCTACAGGGTTTCTAAGTGTACTTCCTTTCACGCAATTTGTTACTTATACGCTTCCATTATTTGTTTGTAAATTTGTGTTGTGATAAATGAAAAGTAAATGAAATGAAATACATGGAGAGTATAATACTCAAAGTTCCAGCACATTCTATGGAAAGCCTTTTCGAAATCAACAAACATAATGCAACCAGGCTTATTTTCCACTTCAGCATAATCTATAATATCTACAATCAAACGAATATTTTCGCCCATGTATCGGTCTTTGAGAAATCCCGTTTGATCCCGATGAATTAAACTTGACAAAAATACTTTTAGCGTTTAGCCGAGCAGAAATACAAACAGCGGCGGTTTAATAGCCTACGTTTAGTAATGATATCAGTCGCCAATTTTTAATGTACGTAGTATTTTTGCCACCCTTGGGGAGAAGAGTACTGACAATTCTGCCTTGCTCGGATGAAAATTTTCTAACTAGGTAGCCGGAATTCAGTGGCATAAGAAAATACGGCAAACACTTCTGACCAAAAACACCTGAAAAATTCTACCTGCAATCCATCACTCACCGTACCTTGCTACTTGGCATACACTTATGAGCATCTCAGCATTCCTCTTCAGTTAAAATATTACCCCAGAATTCGTAGACTCATCATCCAACCGAGGAATGTTTAGTGTATTGAAAACAGTGTCAATAGTTATAGTATCATCCATACAAGCTGAATACAAATTCTCATAGAAAGACTGCATACACTCTTAAACTGCATAGTGGTTAGTTACTTCAGTTCCATTTTCATCCAATAAAATTTTCACAAATTTTCGTTTTTCTAAATTCAGAACATAATGTGCATTACGTTCTCCCTACTTCACCCATCTAGCTCTAGATCGGATAATAATGCCATCGACCTTGGCTTTATAAATATCGTCATGGCACTGTTTGGCAGTAAAAGTTTGGTCTTCAAGACAGAGGTGGGCCTAGAGTTATCCTCTCATTCGAGAGAAGCAATATACCTCTGGATTGATTTCTCATATTCACGAAGAAATCGGTACTTTTCCTTCAAATAATTTATTCATTTGTTTGGTCGTTCGTTAATGCATTTAATTTACTTATTCCAGTGTGAACCATTCTTCAACTGTGAACCATTCTTCAACTGGGAAGCCTAAACAAAGAAAATAGATTCGTAGGGGTTCGTCTGGATTGGGTAAAAGTGCACCCGACTGCTTTACAATTTTCAGAGATTTCATTCTCGCCTAATTGCGATTCCCAGAAGTAACTCACTCAGTCTGGGAACGGTCTTTCTGCAGGACTGAGAATAAATTACGACCAGTCAAGTTCTTGAACACAATCATATAACGCACTTTGAAGCTCTAATCAGTTTTTCTAGTTGTTTACTTCGGTTTTAATGAAAAAGCTTCCTAGATTCACATTGTCCAGAAAACTCTAACCTACTTCTTGAACCATAACCCTGTCTAAAAAAAATTTTGAGTTCTTTGGAAGGTATGTTAGCTTATCTGTCCTGAAAAAAGTTTGGAGTAGTAGCAGAAGTAAATGTCAAAGTTTGAGAAATTGTTCAAATGAAGTTACGTCTTCGTTCGGCTTCTTATCTTCTTCAAGCTGGGTATCGTTTCAGGTTTTCAAATGTAGTGGAAAATAGTCCGCGGGGCTTTTTACAAAACTTATGAAATGACGGTCATTTTAACAAAGTTGAAAGATCCTTAGGGAGGTTAATCTTCAAAGGAAAAAATCCAAGTAAATAGATACTGGGGTGTTTGTATGTTCTACATTTTCTAGCTTTTTTCGTCTATTCGAAACCACATGTGTTGAATTGATGGGTAGGGGGAAACACTGGGACCCGTGCTCCGCATGCTCTCTTCCCGGGTAGTAACCACGAACACATCCATAGTATTGTATTAATGGTTAGGCGTTAGGTTTCAGGGTCTTGACAAACTGACACACCAAGCGAAAGGGCCTATGTGTAAGTGTTCTTAAAGGCTCAGTAAATTATCTTTACTCACCCCTGTTGGACCAAGTAAAGAAAGCTGGCACGAAAATTAAACACATTTGGAAAGAACTCAGTGACTAAGCACGCTTCATAATCTAGACCTTTTATTTCTTTTTTCGCCATGTTTCAATGAAGTAATATAATAGTTCTAAGTCATAAATAAGCAAATTTTGAATTCGATAGATAGACCGTGAGGCAAACAGTAATAGATTTCACACGAAGAAGACACAATGTTGTAGAGACGCAAACCACATAAGCTTGCTATGAAGAAGAAAACAGAAAGAAAAAGACATGCAAATATCTCTGAGAAAACTTTAAAATACCCTTCACCGTCACACAAAAAATTTCTACTTCAAAATCCTTACAAGGCAATGAATAATGTCATTGCCCTATTGTAAGAAGGTATATTATGTAGGCCTGTGAGGATATTGTGTTTGCTGGAAATGGTTCACTTATAGTACTTCTTTCAAAATCTTGACTTTCTTCAATCAAAGAGTTATTATCAAATAAATTGTTAAATACGTACTAATTTTAGAAGCCCTAGTTAAGGGATCTATTAGCAGTGACTACCCTAGTGTAAGGTGGTACGCAGGAAACAGAACCATAGTATGTGAAAGAGACTTTGGAATACCTTGGCTCCTAGTATTAGAAATTTTACTACACTGCCAATTTTAAATAGGAAATGTAGCTTTTTCTTTCAATTGTATCTGATTTTGAATCGATGGTCGATTCTTATCTTTACTTGCTTAATTTTCTTGTGCTTTTATTTTAACGTTCTGTATACTGTTTTTTATGAGCCTTCGTTAAGTTTTAGACTAATACGAGCCTTACATTTTTTACTTTAAATTTTTGCTGTGATCTCTCTTTCTAAATGTGGAGATTTCCTACATAATATTTTGTAAAATTTTATACACCAGTTTTTGAGTATCCCTTCCAATTTGATGTAACTTACTAGGTTACCAAAAATGACGGAATAATTTCAAGAGATCATGAAGATGATATTTATACTAAACAAAAGTGACGCCTGGTGACTCAAATGGGCTGCCATAGACATTACAAAATTTAGACGGAGTGACGATATTTCATCGTTTCAGATGAACAATTAATTAATCTATAATCAATGTGTTACCACATAAAGACTCTTACACTAATCAGTTCATATACAACCATAGTGAAATTAAAACGGAGGTCCGTTACAACTGAAATAACATATTTAATTTGAATAATTTTATACACGAGATGATATGTTATAAATGAAACCTGTTCCAGTGATATTTGCTGGTAAATGTACATGCCGTATTAACTGCATGAAAAGCTGTTTTCACACCCCACTTTTGTGTTGTGTAAGTGGGGTAAACCATGTTATTATCACGATAGCCTATGGCTCTTGCAAATGCAAGGAGTACTTACACTGTAAACCGATAGGTAAAACTAGGAAAGTCAGTTGAACATTTTCGGAAGGCCCTCTCGTCATGCAAGGTGTTACATTTTATAAATATTGTAGCAGTTTGTAATTAGCTCAGATGATATATTTTAAGAACTTAAAGATATAATTTAATTTTTCTGACATACACCATCATTGCACGATCCCTTTACAAGTACTGACAGGTCTTTGTACTGCTGATTGATAAGATATTGCACATGTATCGATCATTTCATTTCATCTATAAAATAAAATGCATTAGTGTTCTTCTTTGACAAACTGGATTCTACGTTTCCTCAAGATTCAGTTAAGAGGATAAGTTGACAATGATTGTCGAGCTCAAAGAGACTAGCTGGAACACGGCTCATACTAAAAACCTTCCACAGAAACAACTTTAGCATTTTTGTGCGAATATGAATATCCTCAATTTTCTCAAGATCTCTTTGTCTCGAATTTTATATTATCATCATACTCACTAACTCAGCTTTACTGTCTTTTACTTGTTTTTGTTGTAAACTTCCTAACATATATATTAAAAAGGTAAACAAACCTGGTTTTTAGAAATTCCATTGAGGGTACGCATGTGAAAAAAAAACTGGTTACGTCATTCATCAGGTGATTAAAAGGAAGACAACCAATTGCATTTGATCTTTGTTAATTGAACCGTTGAGATGAATAATGCATATGTTTTCAGGGTGAATGACTGTAATTACGCTCCTTATTATACTATAACATTAATGTTGTCTCCTCCATCTTAATCAGTTTCAAATAATACCTGATAATATTTTTTTTGTTTTACAGTATGTCGCATTATGGGTGTTATGCACATTTAGTTCATAAGGTAGCCACCAAGCCATGGAGAAACACGAACGAAAGAGCAAAAATGTATCCGATATATATATATGTATATATATTTGTATATATCTATATATATATATCTATATATATATATATATATATATATATATATACTCGGAACTGGCATTCGAACACCTTATTAAGGTTGGCTACATTATGTGACCTTTGTAATATTTTTACTAAGGCATATGGAAGCAACCGTTACTAAAATAACGATGTAATTATTACAGAACTACTAGCAAGTGTACACTTGGACAATCAGTTGAAACGAAACACGTAAAATGGAGGTATACACCTGCATACATGATAGTCATTGCAGCTACAATATGGAATGTTAGAATGGAATGCAGTATGTTGTATCACTTATACATCATCTGAAAGTTTAATAATGAATCACTATAGCAACCAAAGTCAGCCATGGATGGTTCGGTTTTAACTGCAGTATGGCAAGTTCACAGTTTCAGCTAAACAGTTTGAGTGCTGGTGAACCGTGAAGTACACTAATAGTAACGCAAAAGCACGGTTTTATGCTTCATGTAAACTTAATTGTGGGGCTGTCTTTATGTGTAATGAACTAATTTTGTCATGGTATGTAGTAATAGTTTGTGATCGTTTTTGTTATTATCTTGATTTGTATATTTTGCCTTTCCTAGGATGCGATCACTACTGAATTCATTGTGAATGACAAAGGGGTTTCACCTCTTCACAAACCCTTGTGGGCGTATTTTCCAATATTTTCGGAGTTTAGCCGAAAGAATGCATTCATGAGATTCTTTTTTGTCCTGTAAAATTGTACTGTTTAGTGGAATTGTTCTACTAAATGTCGTGGATTCGTCCCTAACTAGTTGGGTGAAACTTGAACAAGGCGTCGTTTATCAATTGGATCACTCATTTTGTTGAGAATTGATGTATGTATACAAATCTGAGTACCTGTAATTAACGCGACACGCGACGCGGCTTTTGGCACTCTTTTAATTTTCAAGTTTCTGTACCGTAACTGCCAGTCTGGCAGAGAATCTGTCAGTAGTGGTGACGTTTTACTACTTGAAATTGTTTTTCAGAAAGTACGCCACTTTCAATTTATCAATAAAGTGATCTTTACCAACACGGTCAATAATGTATGAGAGCACCCTCCGACATTGACCGCGATTCCCTGACACATAAATTCGTCCTTACCTCGTGTTTCTTTATATTTTGGTATAGGCGATCAGTTAGCAAGTCCCTGATTGTTGCAATGGTTCGTTACAAGATAACAGGTTTAACCGTAGACTGTAAAGCAAATCTTAACAATTCATGAAAACGTGTCATCTTTTTAGAGTTGTGAGGTAACAAGTATTACCAACAGCTTCAACCCATATTTTAAACTCCTTTAGGATTCAGTTTGTTCTCAAGTAAATCCTTAATTACATTACGACTTCTGGGCATTAACTTTACCCTCGTCACAGTTCAAGGAAAAAGTACTTATATTTACAAGTATCGTTTATAAAATCCTCACAATACATGTACAACGAAATAACACCCAGTAAATAGTGACAAAGATAGAGCTTAGCCAGCCTAGAGATTCCTCTTAGATGGTAAATTTTTATTTGGGCGTACTCAACAGTTACGAGGCCATTTTAGGCTACAATGCATTCAGTTTTAATTGAGAAAATTAAACGAAAAAGGCTGAATAATACCTGGATGTTATCATTAAAAGTACACTCTTAAAACGGTCTGTTCAAATTTGAACCGACCGGGGTCAGAGGGGCAACTTACCGAAATCTGTTCAAGTATTTGACTAGATTTGGTTAAAAATTGAACCGAGTTGGTTTAAATTTGAACCAAAGCTAGTCAAATTTCTGAACAGATTTTGGTAAGTTGCCCCTCCGACCCGGTCGGTTGACCGTTTAAAGAGTGTAAAGGGGTAGTGTTTCTCTCAATTTTGAATTTCATAGTTCTTACTTAGCGTAAAAGTACCAAATTATGATAATGAGGTGCAATGCTAATCGAAATACCATTTAAGAACTTTTTTGTTGCATCTAATACCTTATCAAATATACCTACGCTGAAGTGCTTTCAAGTCGATGTTAGCATAAGCTTCCTCTCGAGGTCGAGAAGTTGGCGTCTGGAATGATTCTAATCAGAGCTATTTTGATAGACTTGGTGCTGAACAACATAATTAGCATTCTTTCACTCATGATCGTCTCGGGCGTTTGTTCTAAGTTGAACTGTTATGATAACTTAAGTTAGCTCTTATATTTGCAATCTGCTATAAGAATACGTACTAACCTGCACAGATGATGTGATAATGGCGGAATCTCTCAGGCTGGCGATCAAGAGTATATAGCGTGAAAATGATTGACAAGAAGTACGTTTATCACGATTGTGTTTATTAATTACAGTTGATTATATACACTTGCATGCATTCATATCCTTCACAAAAAATTGTGACCGTCCTAAAAAGGAAGCAAACCAAAAAATATAATTTCACAGAGAAATATCTTGCTGCAGATTATGGCAGCCCTTGAACATGTCGTGTCATATAAAATTTAAAAATAGAACCACTTATTTTTTCTTGAAAGGTTTCCCCACTTCTTTCTTCAAGGGTAACTTAGGTAGAAGTATTATCTGCAAGCCTTCTATTTAATGGCCTTAAACGGAGGCGATGCTGCCGCCAATTAAGGTTTTCTTGCTAAGCAAGGCCGAGCTTCATTAATCTATAAGGTGCATGGCAACACAGTCTTGAGTATCCATCACGGTGCTTCATGTATTCTATTCAGATTGCTTTAAACTTGCACCTACATGTAAATTATTTACCTCTGTACAAATATATGCATGTGCACGAGTATAAACTCCATGCCAGAACTATCAATATATACTCGTAGTCTGCTACCCATCCTCTTGCGGAGTGTCCGCGGCACTTTAACTTCTCCAAGGCACCGTGAAATCTGTCAAATCGTTTCCACATTTTAAGGATTTCACATGTCTCTTTTTCTCGATTGAGGAAATGGGATGCGAGTAGATGGGGAGCAAATTGCATACGCAGGATTCATTTCGTTTTATAACTTAACACTGGGTTGCAGAAGACGTGGTATAACATTACCTTTTTATATTTATTTTCCAGATATCTTACCGTTCAGACTCATTTCGAATGACACACTGTCACATCTTTATGATAGGTATGCATGTACGTTTCTTGAAAGATATGAGATCACTTTTATACCGAAGTCAGGAATTGATGGAGAAAGTGGAGTGAAAGAAAAAATGTGAAAAGAAAGAAAACTCTTCTAACATTTCGGGTGATTTTCCCCTTTTGAAAGAATCCAGCTTTTCCCCGATAAGGAGAAAAACTGGTCATGGGCACCGCCATATTGCCTGTTTTACCCACATTTCCGACCGTTGTTTGTGTGCATTGTCAGTAGCGACTGGGTTTTGGAACCCCCTTGCAAAATCTGTAGATCTAATGTAATAGAGTTCTAGTTATATTGGGTAGGTTCATTGCCACAGCTACCGAAAAGCCACGGTCCAATCGGTGGTTTACCTCACTGTTTTGAGAAAAACGGCAAGTTTTTGAGTGGTCTTTGTTCTTGCTTAACCTTAGTTTTGTTAGGCTAGCAAGCCTAAACAGTGTATTGCATGAGTTTTTCCTCCATTCGGGAGAATTTTGGTTTCCTCTCAAATGGGAGAACCTCCCGAACTGCCTAACATGAAGGAAACCAGTAATATTGCTGGCACAGAATTTCAATTTGAAGTTATAAAGGTTGTACCATATCATACACTGTCATCATCCGTGTGGACCAGCAATGTAAGATGGCAGTGTTACCATTGGACTACTTTATGAGCAGTGGTATAATATAGTGAGTAGCCACGCTGCCTTAGTGTTCCTTTTGTTTTGTTTGGATTTATGCAGCTCTTTCTGTCAAACGATCAAAAGGAATGGTGCCAAATCTGGGAATATTCCACCAATATACGTTTTTCTTTAATTTATATTTAAGAAGAAGAAACATTGTTTTCACATTTGGTCCTCTAAACAACCTGAAAATGTTCTCGAAAATATAACTTTTCCTCTCTCGGTGGAATTTTTGTTCAATGAATCTTGACAATTAAATAAGGCATTCGTACTTGATCTTCCAAGGACGTCATCGGTGGCGTCAGAATTGTAGTCCGGAACAAGGAAGAATTTCGTTATCATCGTCTCGAGACGATCCTATCTTCTCAGAATCATTTGGTACGTTTTTCTCCTCATTAAATATTTTATCTAAGTCTGTTCTCATAGGATCGTTCCTGTTAGTCGCCTTGTCCAATTCATCTTTAAGCTTCACGACCACGTCTGTAAGCGATAATATATAATTTTTAGCTAGTGTCAGTGTCTCTATTTTACTCAGTTTGCGTTGAGCGTGCACGTGGGGAATGGTATTACGCAATCCTTGGAAGGCATCGTTAAGTGTGTGCATCCTCATTCGCTCTCTTTCATTGCTCTCCAACCTTCTGACATTTCTTTCTCGAGAACTCATTCCTTTTCTCTTTCGGACGCCCCTTCCAACTCCTCCTCTTTCAACTATCATAGTTTTGCTCTTTTTACAACCACGTTCTTCTCCTATGGATCCTGCAGACGATTCCCCGTCAGCGGAACCGTCGTTCGAGGCGTCCTCTGTACTGTTTGACCGGTGAAAAGGTCGTTTCTCTCCCGCCCTATTTCTGTCTTTGTTACCGTTGTTGTAATTGGTCGGTGACCACGTTTCTTCGATTGTAGATAAATGACTGGAGTTCCCTTCGAATCTATTCCAAGCCATGATGGTGTTTGTGATGGTATATATGTTATACGCCAATTGATTCAGAGGAGGATTGGTTACCTGGAAAGTGAATCAGAAAAAAAAATCAATAACACTGATGCTAATAAAATGAGTGAGTAATAATCACATTTGCAGTAAAACCGACGTGTTTGTACCTTCGACCGGACGGTCATTCTTCTAACAGCGACATTGCTCTAGTGGTTCTTTTTGAATGGGTGCAGGGGTGTAACCAAAATGTACTGAAATGACCTAAACAAAGAAAGATCTTGTTTTAATTTATAGCATTAAAGGGAGATCTTGTTTGACAGACAATTCAATATCTCTTGTCCACTGGACAGGACTTTAAGGCTAGAGATGTTACCATTGTATAATGGCAAACTGGGAAAGGTAGGGGAACGCATGAGGAAAACTGATGACAGGGCTACGTTACACTCCCTTAGACTGCGCTTGTTTTTTAGCATTTCATAAGCAGCTAACAAACCTTAATTTAGAAGGCCAAGCTACGTCATTGAAAACTTTAAAATACGATTTGAAATACATCCATTCATTTAGGTCATAGGTCACAGTTATAGTCATGCAGGCTTGGCAATGTTCGATAAATGGCTTCCATAGCGTAAGTTCTTTATGTACCATCAAACATATGTGTACAAGACATGGTGGAGCGGCTGCAGCCCCCCACCCCCCATTCGGGCATAAAATTTGTTATTTTCGGGGAAATACATGAAATACATCCTCAAGTAAAAGTGCTGCAGCATCCCAATAGGAAGTCGCCCCGTAAGCTTATGCATGCCCTTAAGCACGAGGGCTACATGATGCTGTGTTTCGATAGAATTGTACTGCGAACGGCCAAAGCTGGCTGGAATGTACTCTGTGTTTTGACTTTGAGCTCAAAAAGTTGTTCATGACCTACGTTTTTGGTCAATAGAACGACTTGATTCACTCTCACATATAGGAAGGAATATAAACCTAATTCAAAGACGTAAATTGGCCATGAAAACCAGTTTTAGGTCGATTAGTGGTAGTTAATTGTTCAACGTATGCTTGAGTGTGACGTTTCATGTCAGTAATCAATTTATTAAAGGTTCACTCTAGTCATATAAATTATTTCTGTCAACCCCTTACGAAAACAGTTACAATGTCCTTTACCGTTTCCCAAAAGAACGTTCCCAGCTCATATCTATCTTATGTTACATAAAAGGAAGATGATTGATCCGCCTATCTGTTAAGTGCATTGGTAATAGTCTTGGTCATTTTGTTGAGGTTATTATGGTAGGGAGGTAAAACAACTTTTGCCAAGTTTTGTTAGTGGTTGTGTCACCTTAATGACAGTAAGACACGAGCTAGATTTAAAACTTTGGCCTCTTCACAAAGTTTTATGTATATCAATGTCAGGTAAAACCTTCCTTGACTGTAAATGACATAAGTGGTCTCCTGTACTGTTAAAAGGGTAAAAATGCATTAAGTTTGTACAAAAAGTAGCTTTATTTACACCTACATTATGCTACATGGCTTGTTCCGCGAAATTCTTTACCTTGGGCCGGGAGTAAGCGTCGAATATGTACCTCTTCTTTCAGGTACGTATTTACGTTGGTATTACGAGTGCAGCCAGTATAGGTGCAGGAGTAATGCACGTCCGCCGGGCGGGCAATGAAAGACAGATACTCATCATCCCAGACATTTCCAATTTTCCCAACTAAGTTAGTTCTAGCCCCGCCCACAACCGTCTTTAGCTTCTCTTTATGCAGACAGAAACCTAGTTTATTGCTTAAGGCGATCTCCTGGTAAGCACACAATTTGTAACCAAAACACTCTTTGTGCATGCTGAGTAACATGAGCTATACTGCTTCTTTAGAATTTTGTAACTCTGATGTCAATCAAAGAGCAGCCACAAACTGAGACTTTTGTTACCCCCATGTGAAAGTCATACTTGGGGTAATGAGTGTCTGTCTTTAAAGTCTTCGATTCAAAGGGAAATGATACAAACTTCCACATTTAAGTAAAGTGTCCTAAAGGATGGGTTCTTGTAAGGTAAAATGTAAAGTGCACTAATTCTCTCAAACAGATGTTCATAAACTACATCAAATAAAATGTTGAAATATTCTGATGACCAGTTAGAATGTACTTTCCTTTCCTGTAAATATCCTAAATGAACATGTCTACCACCTAGCATCAAGAGATCGTTAATTATGTCTTGCCGATGGGGTTTGTCTTGTAGTAAAAGAGAGAAAGCGTGGTCGCGAAAGATGTCAATTACAGAGCAATCTGATATGATTGCAGACGTATAACTTTTCCAAGATAAACATTTGAAATCTTTATTAAGTATCACTCTTCGTCTAGAGATTCAGTTATGAGCTCGTAAATTTCACTTCTTGTCTAGTAAAGTATTGTCCCCCTCAACAGTCGATAGACCACATGTCTTACAAATTAGGAAGAATTAATATAGCAGATGGGAAGCACGGAGGTGGTGAAATACCAAAGTTGAGTCGTCTTGCTTGATTAATCTGTCTTCCGACAGCAGTTTTTTGGTCAGAAAAATCCTGTAACGCGGAGACCTAGGATCATTATGGAGGTCATTGTTCGTTGTGAAATGTTTAAAGGTTTGTTTCGGAGTTTATTTCTGTTAAATTGGTCCTAATCTGTTGCACCGGAAGGTTTCTATTTTTAAATCGTGTAATGGTTCATTTGCTTTGAACTTACTTAGATTTCAAACTGCGTCAGAATGTACGTTGTTAGGTCTACGTCAGACCAAACTGTGAAATTTGAGTTGCTAACTTTGCTAATTTAAATTAAATGCTTGTAATGTTCTGCTCCATTCCTGAATAGAAACATTAAATAGGCTGTGGCATCCCCAAAATATATTTAGGAATAGCCCTATATTTCTAAAATACAATTGATGACTACACTTTGATTGACATTCATCATCAAACAATAGATCCACTCTGGTTGGTCAATGTTTACTTGTGCAGTCCGTTGTGTTAACAATTACGCTCGCACACAATTATGTGCCAATATGGCCTTGAGGAATTGAAACTGAGGCAACTGTGGCTCTGTCTTGGAGTTAGAGTTAGATGAGGTTTTAAGGCTCAGTTTCTAACCAATTGGTTTAAGTAGGGCCGACCACGGCCTTTTTTCCAGGTGTGGCTCACTGGCTTGTTTTCCAAACTCCATTGCTTATGCTAAGCACCAAGCACAATGACAGTAGGTTCCATTTTTAAAGTCTTTCGATATGACCCGACCAGGAGTCGAACCCCAGACGTTCCGGCTTCAAGTCGGATGCTCTAACCACTTGACCATGGATAGGAGGTTTCTTTAATTTAGAGGAGGGGCTAGAAGAAAACTCAGTAGGCTGAAGTTTTACTGTCTTGGGTAAGATTATAGAGCTCTTATTAAATTTTCAAGTAAGGATTGAGAGTTTCATCGGTCTTTATTAAGTCCTTTATGTACATCACAAATCAAATTCGTCACTAAGAAAATAAGCAAATTTGCAGAAGTGACATGAACTGATATCAATTTCTTATGTTTACAAATGCTCTTTGCACCATAAACATTTTTGCCCGAATTAGTTTAAGGAAAAATGCAGAAACCCCAATCACAGTAAGTATGCCCAGTCACTCTAGTTCATGACTGGTCTATTTTGATCATGTGACAATGTTTTTGTTAGTGAATTGTGAAATTCAAGGAGAATTTCTCCTTGCTTTACCTATTGTTTGTAACAGTTATGTTCAAAACGTCTTCAGAGGTGCTTGTAATGCAATAAGAGGAGATTTGCAAGAGTTTGCTGATTTTTCAAAGCACATTTTGGGGCGACTGCCTATTAGCTTTAAAATAAATAGACATAATTATTTTACAGTCATAATAAACGTAGAACTAACGAATGAGTGACGTAATGAAGCGTGGTCAATTAATAAAGGCTACTTTCTGAAACTTTGATGACCCTATTAACAGGAAATATCAAAGACGTAGGTCTGTGTAATTTTATAAACACAACGACTTCATCATACATATGGACTAGCCTTTTGCCCAATAGGCAAGCGTTATGGCCTTTGCAGTGTTTCTGGAGGTCAGCAACTTCAGCTTTCGATTACTCAAAGGAAGGATGCAGAACATTTTTACTTGTAAACAAATTATTCACTGTAGAACTTTATTTTATCATTTGAAACAACAGAAAACATCTCACAGGAGGTGTCCCACAGACATAAGAAGGAAATTAACCTGTACTGAAGAGTCCTGTAGCCTATAACTGGAAGTATAGACGTACATATTTATCTTAAGGGGCTTGGCCGTGGCGAGAAAAAAATCTGTGCTACCTGATAGAAATTGCTGTATTTTTTCAAACATCTGCCGGAGAGGTTTTGCCGAACACCGGGGGATAAAACATGTTTTCCCCGGCCTCGTATGCCTGTTCCTGGAAGGGATGCAAACTGATCGAGTTTTTTAAATACGACTTACAATATATATGGTCTGAACATCCAGTTACATCGCCAAGTGTAAATACTGTATTTATTATAAAACTAATGCAACCGTTGCGCTGTCCGTTGGAAATATATTGTTTTCTTCTTTCAAGAGTGTCGTATGAACAGGAATGTTAAACTAAGATTCACGCCGGTTTACAAATTCTGTGCTATATCCCTTTAAGTCAGAGAGCAATGGTTCACCGCGAGCTATCTTCAATTCGTCATACGTAGACGAGCTTTTGACGGAAGTTGCTAGTTCATTCTTGCAAATTTTTGCCTCTTGCTTTGGGATTGTGTGTTGGTGGAGAAAATCGAAAATTAAATTTTGCGGAAGATTTGATGTTTCAGGCCGTTGGCCGCTGTAGTATTGATTGAATCTGACTTGTAAAAGTAAAAAGGCTGTAAACCAGCGGACTCTACGACTGCAAGGAAGTATTGACACTCAGTATTGTTTTGAACTTTAGGCAATATTTACAGTCGTTTTGATGGGATTTTGAAAGTACATTGAAGCATGCAGGGCATTTCAGTCGATGATGGAAAGCAAGACAGTAAAGACCTGGAAACCAAACGCCTCAGTAGTAAAGCAATCGGATATGTGTAATTTATTTTGGTTAAAGTACCATTAAAACGTGACAAATAGCTTTACTCAAGAGTTTGGAAATCATGAGTGGGGAAATTGGCTAATTATGTAGGCAAATATAACCACAGTGTTTGAAGTATGTTTTGTAATGTGTAATGTCTTTTTCGAAAATCAGTTTTGGTTTCTTTGACTGATAGGCGGCACACTGACGGAGATACCCCCTCCCCTCGGTACCAGTCAGGGAGAGTAAAATATCGAAACATTCGCTAGTATCGTAATTAAACTTTTTCTGAAGGATAGCAACATTTACCTACAACGTTTTCCATCTTAGCCAATGTACGTTAACAAAGACTGTTATGTAGGCTTGTCTTAGACTCTTTTCCGAAACGGCATTTTCCGCACAGGTTGACAAAAGAAGGATCCACCCTGAATGCAAATCACTCTTGAAACATTACTGTAATTGGTTGAGATATCACCTGTTCACTATTTCCAGTAGATGTAACGGGATAATAAATGTAAAATATTTTTCAACATTGAAATTCAAAAAGAAAACAACATTGCTTCACGTTGTAATACCCTTAGCTTTCCCTATAGACATTTTTCGTGACGTCACGTTTAGTGTGAAGCACCATATTGGACTCAGATACAAAAGCTTGTAAACATTATACAGACAGCGCACCTTTGTGGAAGTGCGTAAACTTGACAAAGCATACGGCCACTATAGAGGCACCACTGCTTTAATTTTATTGATTAATCACATGGTGTACACGTTAACAACAGCGCCCCTCGAATTACTCCGACATGGCGGCTTGAATGCGTTACTTTTAGAAACGTGACATAGCCTAAGTGAATAATGTCTATACCACAAGGTTCATTACCAGTCGTGTGCCCTGCTCTCTGCTGTGTAACCTTAGTTACTGCAAGCATGAGACGTGACTTCGCAACAAACTCCTAAATAGCACTGTATTACTATAAGACAGTTTGGCTGTGGACACAAACATGTCACAGTCTTTTGTACGAAGTGATGTGCGTTCGGCGTGTTAATCATCATGCTTTAAAAAATGGACTAGGCTTAGCTGAAGTTTGGATATGGAGGAAGGGTAGGCCTTCTTAAAATCTAAGCATTTTGGTGAAATTTGTATTGAAATCCAATGTGGGTTTCTCAAGATATTAGCAGATGAAGTAAACTAAGTAGTCACATTTTCAAACCCAAGTAAACTTGAAGCAAGCACATGTGACATACTACCATAACCTCAGATTAATTAGCTCCGCTCTCTTTTGTGTTTAAGTTTTACAATTAATTTTCTCCCTCATAATGCCATTACCCCTCTGTGAAACTGGAATGCACAGTGAGGGGCATGGAAATTTTAAAAATTTCACTTTCCCCGTGGAAAGTTCATATCCCTATATTAACTTCAAGATCAAAACAACAGATTATAAAACAAAGAAAATAAAGCATTGCTCATAACAGTTAGAAGGTGATGTAGCCCTTGCTTGCTTCAAGCTCACTTTTGGCCACAGATGTTTGCTCACATCATTTGCTTATATCTCGAGAACTACCGTACACGTCGGAACTGAATAGAAATTTCACCAAAATGATTAAATTTAGCTTCTCTTTTACAAATTTATTACTTAATCCGTTCCTAAAACCACCGAGGCTATTAGTTACGCAGTACGTTGCATTTAGACTGAGTAGATTATTTTGTGTGATAAACGTAATGAGTTAGCCACAAAACATCCTCACTCAGCTTTCATTCGTAAAATATTTACTCACATCATATTGTTAAAATACTCTTGAATTTCAAAACTTAATGTCTACTTCCTCCCCGCAGATGTATTTTACTTATGCAAAATTATAAATAAACAAAGAAGAACTTCCTTCTCTGTGAGTAAAGCACTTCAGTTTGGACACGAATTTTTCAGCAAATATTCCCGATATCATTTGTGAGGAGTCCCTTTACAGGAATTGTCCTACACAAATTCTGCTACCGCCCTCTATCTTAAAATGCTGTTGACTGCTTTGGTTGTTTTAAGAGACTGCACTTGATTTGATGAACTCATCTGGATGTGCGATCATTTCATATTTTACAATCACCTAGCGAAAAAAACTGTGAATAAAAAATCCAATTGTATGCCTACTGGAGCATTTCAAGTGCATTTCAAGTGTTGTATAAGTAGGAAAACCCCATTTTTTATAATGAGCTCCAGCCATTGAATTCCACTTTACAATCTATTTGCAAGGGTTCCAAAGAGGATTGGGATGAAATAGTACCGCCTCCAAAAAGTGAAAAGGCACTAGAATGCAAGCAATGAAAGAGCAATAACGTGATAATATCATTAAAATATTTTCACACTCGATTCAGATATGGCAGCTGCATTTAAAAACCCCAGTTCTTTAAAACTCTAAACAAAAGTCCCATCGTCCTTAGCACATTTTTACTCCGCATCTGCAGACAGTCATATGATTACTATATTTGATGGAAGTGCTTTATAGGTTATATGTCACAACAGGTTAAAGTCCTTTCCGTTCTTTTATCTCGCTGTAAGTACGTTTAATATTTTGTGTATTTCTTTCGCCTTTTACCCACTCTTGTTTTTTCTAAAGTATTACAAAAATGTAGGACCCAGCTTCACCTTCCCGTCAGCAACTATAAGATAGTGAAATTCTCTCCTCTTAAGAGGAATAATTAAGTAGAAATAACCAAATCCTACAAATTTGTAAGTATCATAGGCTGCCCCAAAGCATCGAATATTTAACTTGATATATCATCAATTATTCAGTGTTTCAAACATCCCCATCGTCACGATATCAAGAGATTCTGCATAGCGTAGTGTTAAGCCTACTACTAAGCCTAGCGTTAACAGACAAGCTAACGTTGAGTGATGTGATATAAGTTTTTATAACTATGTGACGTTATCGCTTCACATATACATATATTGCTACAGTATAAGCCTAGATGGTAACAAAATTACGAAGACAAGGTTGAAAGGAAATGCACAGATGTCACCTCTAGCCTTCATGATGTAAAATTTCTGTCGTTCTACAAGACATAAAAAAGACTATGCACCACTACGAAAACTAACAGAAAACAGACAGCTAGTCAAAACAGACTTACGCACGGTGAAACCCTGCTTCGAAATACACAATTACAGACACTCATCCCCCACCCATAATAGCTTGAGAAGCAAGATGGTGCGGTGGTGAATCATTCTACATCATCAATCCAGTACAACGATGAAAACAAAAATTACGATAGGACTTGTTCAAGGGATCGCAAACTGTATAGGGTAGGCGCACCACACGGTAGTGTATTGAACTACCTCAGTGGTTCACGAAGTAGTACGAGATGTGGTACGCAGGGTGCTTGCCATACCAGCCACACATAACTTAGCATACTACAAGAGTACTTGAAGCATATGACATCTCGTAGGATGCGGAAAATTTGAACAAATTCACCAGAAGAAATGATTGGGAAACCCTGAAAGTAGCTTCCAACGAAACAATGCATAGAGATGCATAGAGATGCATCTTCGTGAAACTTTTGTGGTTTTCTCTTCAAAGAAACCTCAAGTAAACTAAAGTTGCAGGTAATAATATTATTAATGAATGCTTCGGCCCAATGGTGGGGACGCAGCTAACTATACTACGGTGGTTGGTTGCGAAATTAACTCTCGCCTGCTTTGCTGCCTCGCATTTTGTTGTCCTATCCTACTAGCCTGCCAGTCATCGCCATTTATACTCTACGCTTCCATTTTCATGTCACAGTCTAAATGTTTTAAAATCTTGAAGATAAAAGGAAGACCACGTTTTATTTTACGATTGGGAAATAATCATATTTTGATCCAGGAAGGGTAATCACAACGAGAACAGTGCAACTTTGCCAGTTTCTTCAAATTATGAATTGTGATCGGCGTGATGAATCGCATCATCATCAGCGTCACACCACCACTAATCCACCTTGCCTGAAATGACCTCTTACGTATAGGCTACTGAAGGAGAAACGTGGCCAAAGAACTGTGTTTCTTTAATCGGTCATTAAAGATTCATTTGGTATCTTTGAAGTGTAGTGACACACTTCTAGTGTGGGATCAGAGATTTTTCATGGTAGCAATCAAAACTCCATTGCGAAATGCTTCCCGATAGGCAGATAGGTTGATAGAATGAAGAGTGCCTAGGACATTCTTTCCCAATCTGACAGCATTTGAGTCCAAAGTTTAAGAGAGCGTCCCTCTCCCAAAATAAGGTAGTCCTTCCGCATCTACTTCATCTCTACAAACCGTTTTCCAAACAGCAATTACAAAAGTTGCGGGATAGAGTTTTGTTGTGCACTTTTTGTCAATGACATTGCATTGTGGCCAAAAGGACGGTCACCAAAACTCTATTCCACCATCCTTTGTAATTGCTACCTCTATTTTAGAAGTCTTAAAATTTATTTGTAATATCATCGGTCACAAAAAATAGTAACGAAATATTTTCGGGGATTTTGCGTGCAATTTTTAGCCTTTTCGGAATTACTTTGGGAATGTGTTGACACACTGTCTTATGGACCCAGTATACCGTACTTGAGGCAAAAACTTGGAACCCCGTTTATCCGAATTTTTTGTTATCCGAACAACCTTCGGTCCCGATGTGTTCGGATAATCGGAGTTTTACTGTATTTGGAAAAGGTCTATTGCAAAGCGGTATGTTACCAATGCGTAACGATTTGTAACGATTAGTAGAGCCTTCTGAAATGGTATGGTACTAAAGAGCAAAATCACAGATTATGAACTGATTCACAGCGATAAATGACCTCTGTAACATGCGGAGGGAACGATGCTTTTAGTTCATCTGGTCGCTATGAAGGAGCTATCGGCGGCAGACCCCACATAGCGGAAGCCAACGAGAACCGCTTCGCAAACAGTCGACACTACAATGCACAAACCTACAGTCGTTTACTCATGTTAAAATCTGGTGACTACTGACTACATAGGTATTCCCCCTCGGCAGCTCGGTAAACCGAAAAACTATCGTCGGCAGTCCTGAATGGCGGAAGTCACCGAGCTATGCATTTTATTTTATTTCGGGAAACTTAAAATTGGGATTATAGAAATGACTAAGTTAGAAGGTTCAAAGGTATTTAAAGAAATAGAGCTGTTTTAAAGTATCCATGGATAGACATGACACGAGTAACATCAAACTGTGGATCAAAATATGCTTGTCTGACCTTATTCGATCCGGTATGTATATTATTACATTATTTTTTTTTCTTGCAATAAACTAATAACTCGAGCAACTTCATAACAGGCAGATAAATTTGATTGCTAGTTTGAAGTTGACAGAGACCGTTGTAACGGGAAACATGAAATGTATACAAACAAAATGTCAATTAACAATTCGTTGTGACAGAAAATGGATCACCTTGGGTACACATGAATGAGTTCCTTGCCATCAGACTCACAATCCAAATAAATGGGGTCTCATAAGACCATTAGTAGAAGTTTGCCAAGCCAAGTGTGCATGGCTTAATGTAATGTTTAGGCTGTAACATGAAAACAAATTTGGAATGAAAAATGTTATGACTGACAGATCAGAAAGAAATAAACAGGTGAAGCAGAAACAAAGTTCAGACTTCTCTTTGTTCATCTTAGTCTCTTGCAGTATTGTAATTGAACAAACTTATCGCCATCTGAAGCAATTTACACTCACTGGCAGATTATTACATCAGAAAATTATCACAATTCATCCATCCTCATTTTTAAAAATATAACAACTAAATCTACAGATCTCCTTTCTGTTTCCTTACAGATGCCTTTCATTATTTTTCAGAGTGTAAATCCTTAAGTTATTTCGCATATATTCTGCAAATTAAAAAAATGCAGTAACAAAAATATTGTCACATGATAAAAAAGAGCCATCGACTAAAGCCCGAACTAAGGGGAGGGGAAAGGGGCGGCAACCCAAAAAATTGTCGCCCCCTAGAAATTCAAAATTACCATTGGCGAAATGCATTTTAGTATGTCTCGCCCCCGAATAGTTCGCCCCCTCTCTGGAAGCTATTTTGCCCCATTCAGTGTCTTGTCTGGTTACAGGCCTGATGATCGACCACAGAAAATATGATACCGGGGTGGACTAGTTCAACTTTAGAATAAAATCCTTCATTTTGCAACAAAAATTGTGACATTATTGAGTACGGTAATTTATGAAAGTATCTTACTTATGTTACATGTGTGTTAATCTACCTATACCCTATTACAGTGTTCAAAATTTTGAGAGGTGAAGAAAGTAAAATATTCCACCAATATTAACAACAATAAAATTGCAATTACAATAGTGATAATCAGATATTTAACTGTGAAAACATCTGTCACTAAATTTACTTAGCTGTTCATGGTTACTGTGATGGTATGAATTAATGAAGAGGTAAAATTCTTGATTTACCTAAACAACTCAAAAGTGCACTCCTAAATTATGTATTCAGGTGTTATATACGCTGGAGGTAGTTTGGTCTGGCGTTGTAAATTTAGTCTTAAGAGCTCGCGAAGAGACACTTCACTGCAGAGTGAAATGTGGATATAAAACGGAGGCGACATTGCAGCTTTTGGAACTAGGCGCGTTAGGGTCCTTTGAAGCATGGAAGTCCGAGGTAGTACTTCCAGTCTTTGAAGTGAGCATTGAATCAACACATTAACGTTACAGAGTCGCTCATTCATGATTTTGGATATCGGATTGACTCAAAACTTAGGCCAGGATTGAAACTGCCAGTGAGAATGTAACTTGTCAACTAGCTGACCAGTAAACATGTGAGGAATGATATATTGCCAAGAACTATTGGCACCACAGTGTAATGTCAGGCCAGATGCCCATGTCACTTGTTGTCGCCAAAATCTGTTCGTTAAATCATGTTTTTCAGTTTGTATAGAGTTGCGTTAACCTAAAACTCCTATTAGGTTTACATGACTTGTATGTCCTGAAGATTATTTTCGAAAACTTTGTTTTCAATGTTTGCTGTCATTCCTTAAGCTCATGTGCATTCAGACATCGCGTCCTTTGAAAAGACGAGGAGTTTGAATACACATGAGCATTGGGAATCTTCTCATCCAGTCCCTTGGTTCGCCTTTTTCCACGACCTTGACTTTGAATGTTTGTATGTAGTTACTCTATTGAACCACGGAAGTCTACCTCGCAGGTAGAACTTCCATGTTTAAACGCCCCTCTCATAAACAACCCCTTTAACATTTTTCAAATGCACTGCACAATAAACAAATTGTTTTCACCGGGTAGAAAATTTGTATACACTACCAGTCTGCAGGGCCGTCTGATACCCGACCGTTATTTCCCCACGGAACTGCCTGATTTCCTAACTGCAGTGAATTGTGTAGAAACTAAGAAGTCTATCAAGTGCTTTAAATGAGCGGGCCTATCTTGCATTCATGGAGCTGCCACTAGAGTAGTAGTCCCCTAGTGCATGCATGTGAAGTGTATGGTAACGAATAGTGTTTGTTAAGAGTTTGAATTGACAATTCAACTGTAGCAAACGTCCACCCCCCCCCCCCCCATTGAAGAAAATTTCACCCTCCAGGGGCTGGGGCCTTGAACAGAGAAATTACCGTAATTAAGAGTATTGTTTGATAGTGTAGGTGTGTTGAATCCAGAGAGTGATGCTGAGTGTTTAAGTTTACAATGTAAGCTTGTGCACATCCCATGGAAAAAAAATGTTGGTTATTTTAATGGAGGAGGAGGAGGGAGGAGGAGGAGCTATTTTAGGTTTTAGGGCAGGCTTTACTCCTTGAGATCCTAGGTTTCAAATATGTTACATCTGTATTTTATACTTTATTTTGGGAAGAGTGTAACTCTCTGTTCAGGCGTTATTACATACGTTTATAACTTAAAGTGATCTTATTTTCGTGATAAATCATTTCATAGCAAAGCAAAGGATTATGAGGTGGAAACTTCATCCTTCCGGCGGAGACTGGCTAAACCGCCTCTTCCGAAATTATTGGAAAAATCGAATACGTTTGTCAATGGCCCCAATTTTATTATTTGATAATATCATCCCGTGCGCCTGCGTGGCAAAGTGACCCATCCTGCAAGCCATTGACTACCAGTCTCACCCTACATCCCCATATTAGTTGGGATAACATTTTCTACAAACCTTTGCCGTATACGGAGATGAAGATCGCTCGCATTGTGTTTGATATGACGCAAGTATTTTTAGAGCTATTCTTACGCTTTAGAGAGAAAACACACGGTAGATTAGTGGCTCATTTGTCAGTTCCACCCTTCAAGGTTTAACGTGCGTAGGCACGCTAGTAACTAAAAAAACAGATTTCAACGTTTGACGTAGGTGTCGTTCGAAATTGATGAAGGGGAAAAATAAAAGAATCTCCTTGGGAAACTATTATAACACTTCATAAATCTCTTGGCAACGTGCAACAGTCGGTCTAGATAGCCTACATAATAAAAGACAAACAACAGCGGGATCTCTAAGGCATTGAAAAAACGGCCTTGGGTCTTTTAAAGGGCACACATAGCTAACTTAAAGTACTAAGATTCAAACATGAAAGTGGACACATTAAAAGAAAACAATCTCTCATCAGACAGTATATCTTCTAAGTTTTAATCTGCCCCTACCCCAATTTAAAAAAAGACGTCTTTTGCGCATCTAATGCAAAGGTGCATGCATCAGCATGTACTGACTTTTAAACTAGTCAAGGAAACATCTACATCCTTAGTGTGAGCGAGCTATCTGCTATGCATTGGGTACGTTGTTGATCTGCAAAAGCCATCATTTCAACCCATCAGAGGGACGCTATTGTTAAAATTTATGTCAAAAATTACACCAATTATTAATAAAAGGATGGGGATATTCCCAGATAAGTTGAGGATGATGCAATAGCAACTTTAAAGTAGTTTTATCCCTGAAAAAATGCAATCCTGGCAATGTTCCACATGACTGAAATTCAGGGTGCTGAATTTTTTTCTATTTAATGAGACTTATCAAGATCGTTTAAGCTTTAGGAAGAAATATCAATGCATATGCCCTTTAACGGACTTCAAACGTAAAAACCTCTGAAGCCAAGTATGCCCCTCGCTCTTTTGGTTAGGATCATGCACGTGAGTATCAACTTGTATGTTTCATGAGGTTGTAAAATCCACCTGTAACACCTCTTGAGGAACAGAGAGTTGTCTCGTGTAAACTAACCTTGTTGATTAAACTTAGCTTCAACTTGGTCGGTGAATATTAAAGGCACCGTAGTGGATACTAGTAGGATATTAATACAAATTGTAAACGTCACCAGAAAATATTAAAGGGGCCGTACCTACAAAAAAGGAAGCAGTATAAAAATCATGTCATAAAGTCACACTTGGAAAACTATTTGAACAGAAGACGGGGGTTGGTTCCATCAAAAAAGGGGGTTGGTCTCATCCCAAACCACCCAAACAGTGACTACTATGCAAAGTTCAAATTGGAATTTTCGATGTGCGAAAGCCTAACGTTACTTTGGAAAAGTTGAGCTATGTGTAGAACTACCTTAAAGGGAGAATGCAGTCACCCCAATAAAGAATTGTATAGTAGACTATCATATTTCCTGAATGGCTCTTGAGAATCATGTGACAGTATTTTTCTCACTCAATTGTAAAATTTACAAGGAGTAACTGCTTGGTTTACCTTGAATATGCAATATTTATGTCCTAAAATATTATGAAAGATACTTGGGAGAGAAATAAGAAGAAATTTGTGACATTTAGCTATTGTTTCAAAATAAGTGTGGGGCGACTGCCTTTGACCTTTAAGATAAAAGCGTGATCTTACTTGAGCAGTTTTGAAGATTAACCTACGAAAACACACACGACAATAAAGGTAAATGATGCATACCTACGCCTTCACGATACCTCTGCGCGCATCTGTATTCTCTCACTTGCTAGCCCATAGCCTCAAACTCGACATCGAAAAAATAGTCTAACCCAATGGTTTTATCCAGCATTTTAACAAATCGTAGTTTTTACTGCAAATGCGAAGGGAAGTCTTAAGTGACGCTGTCAATCTAACACAAAAGGTAACTGACTGGCCGAGATTGCTAACATCCACCAGGTTTATTGAAGATGTTACATGAATCCTACTCAAATTCGTGAATTACCTTCGTAAGCATACCGGAATGACATTTTGAGTGTGAAGTCTTAATACTATCATAACTTTTGTATTGCTACACAAAACACTAGGCTTGTAGGTTAAACATCCCCGTTTTGAAAGATCTTGAAAACGTCCGATTAAGAACCGCTACTTCGTTATTATTGTAACCTTGAATTTCATATAGTGTTATAAAAGTTGTGACGTCTGTTGCACGTCACATATACTTGTCACAACATGATCCATCAACATGTCATAAAAACTGAGTTGAAAAGGTGTGGAAAGTCATCCATCAGTTCACATTGATTCATTAACTCACAGGTGTGTCATGGAGCGAACTCTGTTTTATTCTAATGATTACGTCAACTGTGATTAATGGCACAAATGGCGTTCGACAACATTGGATTGTAAAATGGTATTTTCTTTGCTACCGTGACCATAAAATGTCTTTGTCGGACTTTTACCGGCGAGGTAACTGCAACTTCGAACGTAAACCAACTACCACATATTCATCAAGGGATATAGTATTTGACAAACGTATATTAAGGGCTTACAAACTTTTATTTCCTGGAGGCGTTATAGGACTGTTTTATGCAAGATTGAAGACGTATATTACAAAAAAGGCAATTTTCGGGGTAAGGAGTGACTAAATACATGACATATAGACAACGGGCTTCATGCTAGTGAAATGTCAAATTTTCCTCCACTTAATCCTCAAAACACTTTTGAGCTTTTAAACCAAAGATTTCCTCGTAAATCTGCTTGAGGTACTTTTGAATGTGCCTGACAGTAAATTCGTAATACATCAATGTTACTTTGCTATATCTCAAAGTAAGTCGAACCCAAAATCTGGTTGGATTTGTATGAAATCTTTCCAGCAATCCCCAGCAAAATATATATATATATATATATATATATATATATATATATATATATATATATATATATATATATTTGATAGTGAAAGGTGGTTACATTGTGTACTCCGACCATAGCAGTATGACACAGGATCGGGGGAAGCCTTCTTCCAGCAAAATAGGTTGTCGATTTTGGGGTCAAACATGTCATTTTGTAAGGCAAAACTCATGCCAGTAAGGAAAAATTTCAGGACAAAGTTGGCAAACACCATCCCCCTCCCCCATCCCTGCGAAATTCCTTCCTACCACCTACCACTGTGACGGTTACACATTTGCCTAAAATTCACCATTTCTTGTTATCCTAGGGGTACTTCGTAGCTTAACGTAGTCCTTGAACATTTATCATGGTATGCGGTACTCGTGAGCTCCAAAATTGCAAGGAATGCTGTTAAATATCAGGACTGGGACAAGAAAGTTTCCGTTATTTCCATATTACTCGAAAGATTTGAAATGTCCAAGTTCTCCTGGTCCACTTTCTTCAAACCACAAAGGTAACTGGACGATTTGACCCGGACTAGATGTTTTGTACTTGCAGGCAACTACAGATAGAAGTCTCTAAAGTGCCCCCTATGGACTTGAGCAAAGGCTTAGTACTGGGGGCATGCCCCATATACGTAAACGTTCCTTCATTTGCTGGGGACATCGGAAGGAAAACGACAACACAACAAGAAGTGTTTTAAACTAGGTATACACTAGGTAGGTCTACAAGATAGGCTACTGCAGGTGCGCCTTCCAGATTGATCGAAGGGTAGGACTTCAGCCTGCACTAACCCAGTCATACCAGGGACACTTCTCTACTATAAAGTTCCTCCTGTCGGCGTAGGGTCCATGTATCTGACCCGGGGAGTTCTTCGTAACGAGGAGTGCAGGATTGTAGGCTTCATTAGTTTTCCATTCATTATATACGCAATGTTATTTTCAGTAGAAGGCCCTACAATTTTAAGGAGATAAATTGCCATCCCTGTTAACGATTATTACCCCATCTCTGGTAAGCAAATTGAAGAACGAAGACAATAAAAAGTGAAATTTTCAGGGCTGCTCAACAAATTTATCGCAATTTTTCAAAGGGGAAACTTGCCTGGCTTTTAAAGTTCAGTTTGAAGTACCGTTAATGTTTCTACCATTATCAAAGAGCTTATCAACCATATCTGCTATGTGACAAAGGGATAACAACTATCAACAGAAAAACTCGATTTAGTCATCAAAATTTCAGCAATCTGTTCTCGCCGCTCGTCCATAAATTAGGAAAGAGCAATTATTGAAGAAAAAAGCCTCTTTAATCTTTTTACTTCAAAACAACGGGTGTGCTTGGGATAATTTACCTGCTACCAGTAAGAGCTTGATTGCAGAACCAACCCATAAGCGCCACAGGCATGCAGTGTCGGTTCGGTTTATTATTTCCTATAACTTTCCCTTAGTCATTACTATGCAAAGGGTCAGAATTTAAATAGAAGACGAATTTCCTGCGATTATGAGAATAACATCTCCATTTTAAAATGGGTAATTACTGCAGAATAGGTTTCAAGACGGGGCCGTGGGTGAAACAAGTCATGGTATATTCCGCATGTAAAGAGAATAGAACAGCAATGGATATACTCTACATGCGTTGTTTGTTTAATGAAACTATAGGAAATTCCTATTTTAGGCTAAGTAGGAACTTCAAAGGGATCGACAAAGAGAGTTTCCATGAAAGATGGAAGGAGAGTAATTAGGTAACCATGATTATAAGTAAATAGTCGACCAGTAAGCAATTTCAGAGGTGTCGTCAGGATTCACATCACGCGGGGGCCAACTCCCGACGGGGGGAGGCAGCAAACACGAAGCCCCGACAATGACGACGAGTTGCCGGAGGGAAGGCAACGCAAAATTTCGGAGCTTCCTTACTCAGAAAACTGTGGGTTTCAATTGAAGAAAATTGGAGAATTTAAAGTTTTCATAATAAATTTGAAAGTCTCTGGTTTTTATCGTAGAATCTGTTCTCCTTGTGAGTGAAAACAAGTAAACGATCGAGGCGGCAGGTCGCCTGGGGGATCATGAACTTTATCATACCCAGTACTCCTCCCGACTAAATTGGTAGATTCCCGACGGGGCAGCCTTCCCAGACGGGGTTCATGCCCTCAGTCCCTACCTGGCTCTACTAATGTCATGCATTTAAAAACAATTTAAGGCCCAACCAAGTGGCGTACCGAAAAGACTATTTTACATTAGATTTCAATCATCCCAGGACATATGTTTGAAAATTTTAACGAAGGAATAACTTCATAAAGAAACTGCTGTTTGAATTTCTAACTACACTTTATTCATAAAGATTGCATTATTTTTAATAATGCAAGACGAAAACAAAAATCTACTTTAGTCACTAATAGAAGGCTTGATGGATGGTTCTTGCAACTTTTAAGACTCAGTTGTATGAGTTAAGAAGAATCGTACTTCCTCTCTTTATTTCTGACTGAATTGTTGCTTGCCAACTTGACTTATTCTGTATGAAATATCATAAATGACAAACTGATCACTGAATTGAAGAAGAATCCCATTGACATTCCTCTTTTACCTGCAGTTTTCTCTATTAAAAATTAAAGGACTACTGTATATGCTGAAAAACTAATAAAATAGTCTATATGAATTATTGTTCTTTTCTGTACTACAAAAACTAATACAATAGAGTAAAGGTCTCGTATCAATAAGTGGAAATAAAAAGAAGCTTTCTTTAAAACTGAGTACCACCATTGCACTTTGTAAACAAGATGCCGAATGAGAAATGTTATTTTCTTGGAGTGAATGATGACTGGACGACGAAAATAAGATGAAGTGAATAAAGTTGATGAAATGAATAAAATAAACTGTGTAGTGAAAGATGCTAATGGAATGAATAAAATGAAGGGAATGAAGTTAATGTTATTTGGATGGAGATACATCGCTTTGAAGTGAGGTTTGTACCGCCAATGTCACTCAGTGCTCATGGCTTGTAATTCTCTTGACATTTCTAAAAGACTTACAGTGGATCAGGAAGTTAACACAAAAGGGATTTGTCGTCTGCTACATCTCTAGTAAGACTGGGGGTTTGTCGCTACTGTCATAGCATTGCCAGTCGTCAGGAAAATAGAAAATTATTGCATCTTTCGACGCTCGGTGACGTGCATGACAGTATATCAGTTAGGTTTTATGTCGAAATATATGCAAGAATCTATATCTGGTTATTTCAGGAAACTTCCAGAAACTTTCCATAATGTTGTAACAAAAGTTAGACTTCTACCTAGTCAACTCATTAGCATACGATATCTTGTAAAGGAAGGGGCTAACTGTACTCTTATTTAAAGTAAACAGTCGTTTCGAGTTTAATATCACCTGCTCTAAACGTTTGGCGGCGCAAACCTACGCATCAAAATATTGTTCTGCGCATGCCACTTGTTAAAGGATTACGTGACTTGAATGATGTTGCTAGGTGAATGGTATCAAAATGGAATCACCCAACAAAGGAAAGAAATCCTTTGCGCCAATTGGCTTATCGTTAATAGCCTCCTATCGATTTGGTGGGTCTTAAAGCATTAACATAAATTAACTTTTCGATATATTTCCATCCAAATAACAGCTCCCTGCCTAAACTAAGTACTGCAACACATCTTTGTAGCTATAATAATATGAATGACGTCACAACGAAGAAATACGTCATACCACATATGACGAATCTACAACAGGTAAAAGTTACCGTCTAATGCTGGAATCACATGACGTTATCGACAACACGATCTCCAGAAAAAAGAACTATGAACGACGGTGTTAATGAAGGCTCTCCTTCTGTATAATAACACGGTATAAGCAGGGAGGTGGTATTAGATGAAGATACATTGGAGAAAATCTCTGTGCTCTCTCCTAGTTGCCGTCTATAATCTCTTTTCATGTTGTTCTTGAAATTTCAATAGCTTAATCGTTCTTAAGAAATAAGCGGGGTCACAGTGTCACATGACTATGTTGTCTGCTACATCTTGAGGTGCACATTGCAACATTAAACCATTCCCTTACATTGCCAAGCCCTAGAGTTGCAAACTAGTTTGAAAGTTTCGACTCGTTTCGACGATTTTGACAAATTACCGGTTCTTGCCTTAGTCACACGCTGAACAATAGTAAGCATTCTACAACTATCAAGCCTATGCTAGTATTGATCAAAATAAGCCATTAAAATTTAGACTGATGGCCCTTTTACTCATTTGCATAGAGCAATAGCATTCGTCTACTGCAACCGATTCTCATAGCCTGTACTGTTAAAACATTAAATTATGACCGTAAATACAGAAGTATACTTCGTAAAGTTCAAAGAATATTATCCAGTTTTAACTGCTCATGGCTTAATCTATGATATCAACCATAAGTTTTGTACCGTTTTTTTTATAATTGTTCTTAACCATTATCAGTTTTAACCCTACAGGCTATGAGAATCGGTTGACCGCGCGCACCTGTTTGTTTGGTGGCAATAAACAGTCGTTTTGTATTCAGTTACTTTAATTTGCTCCTGAATGTTTGCAACTAGTTAGACATTAAAGCTTTGTTGCCTGTCAGGTCCCTTTTTAGGATGGACTTGGCAAGGATGGGGTTGCCTAGATACCACACAAAACAGTTCAATGCCGTTACATGCAATGATCCCTGCTTATAGGATATTCTCCACACACTGAAGTGGATCAAATTGCTTTGGCATAAATTAAAAAAAGTTTTCCGATGTATATCCAGCCAGGCGGCTGTTAGGAAGAAGACACAACAACAAAATCTTTCAGATAATAAGTACTTCAAAATGATTTATTCTCATTCAGGTATCAAACTTCGTTTGACAGATCTCTTTGTTCCTATTGTTTAGCTCTATTCACTCCCCCTTCCTAACGATGATCTTCCCCTTCACACCCAAGTTACCCGAAACAATTGTCATTGTCAAAGCGTGCTTTGATTTTAGGTTTGTTACCGACGGAGACCAAGCTTTATTCAAGATTTTTATCTTAACGACTGTCAATGAAAGTTTAAACAACGTAGTTCCTTTGCGTACCTTTTGATGCGTCGTCTGCTTTAGGTATTGTTCAGGCTTAAATCATTTTTTCCAATTTGGCAACTTTCCTCATCATTTAGAAACAAACTCGAAATGTAAGCTGTGTGGAAAATCTTCAATGAAATTAAGGGAAAATAATGCGTTTGTTTTACAGAAAGTTTTCATATTTTTAAACCAACATTTATACATACAGAATGATCGATAATTCAAAATAATGCAGTACAGTGGCTTTCTTTTCAAGAAATAAGGTTTTCACAGAATGAAATTCACTCAATTGTTGCTCAAGAATAATATTTGGCCCAAACGTTCAAAAATTCAAATGATGCAACTTTCGTGACTCTGGTAAAAATATTTTGAGTAGATAAAGCTGCTGCTGGAGTGTATTGGTAAGAAGGAATTGTTTAATAGTGATTAAAGCTATTTTCTTTGCATGCCATGTTGGTGCATTTTAAAAGAAATATTTCCCTTTAACAGAAAGGACAGTTATTGCAACCAATAATGTCAAAAGTGTAGAATTTCATATGTTTGTCTGACGGACTGGCAACGAATAGTTAACTGTTCAATGTGAATGGTAGATCTATTCATTGTTATTTTAACAATAGGTCACTAAACGTTAGTTGATTCTAGTAATTGTGATAGGAATATTGAGAAGAAAAGAAAGGTTACTATCGGAAACAAACATTACTTCAAAGTGTATGTAGAAAGTTGTGTCTCTTTCCTAACAGCTCCTTGCTCCAATAAATACCACCTCCCTCATGTAAGTATTGTCACTTCGCTTAGGCGGCGGGCAAAGGCTAACTTGCTTGCATACGTCATTTAACTTGTGCTGTTGAAATTGTATGGAAGCAGAGTTTATCTGGCTGTGAAATGCAAATGCACTTTTAAGGTACATATTGTATTTGTGCAAACACACAGAAAGCTGAGGGCGATTGTTGTGATATCTCTTCGAGAATGGACAAACACGTTGAAGAGACTTGCCCATTAAAGTGTTTGCACTGATATTTCTTCCCTATAGGTCTAAAGTGTTATTGAACAGTTATTTCCAAGCCTCCTACGCAAAGTAGACATCTAATTTGTTTGCTATGTTTTCCACGACGTTGATTCAAAAATCATAAAATATAAAATAAGGTTTATGAAATGTGAAAAAGCTTATTGTTGTCCATTTGAGGCTTTACAACTGAATTGAGTTTTCAATGTCAAACAATAGTTTTAAAGACAAACAAGCAGGTGAAATCACCAAGTGTTATCTTCCGTTTAATTGATCTTCTACGGTCAAAAGAAATAACAAAGATTTAAAGAGGCGGGCTAAAAGGTATCCATTTAAGGTCCGCTTAAAGTTGACAGTATAGAGCTTATGCATGTGACGTCACGCTTGCCTCCAATGGAGGCAAGCGTGCATCATTGCAACTTACCCCTGCAAATGCAGACAGCTGATCCGTGTATCGGTCGGATACGCGCGTAGTATTCTACTATCGCGTTCGAAGTCTACGTCGTGCGTGCACTGTGCTTCACAGTTTTGGCGCCAAAATGACGTCGCATGACGTCAATGCATAAGCTCTATAGTTATTAAGTTACAGACTAAGAGCCTAACCCTCAGTATAGGCTAGAAAGTAACACGGTATTTAAAGACTTATATGGGAGGTGCAAACACATATGTACGTCGGATGGCAATGGGCGAATAATGAATTATAGTTCATACTGAGTAATTGTCAACAATATACTGCGCATGATTCTTCTTAACACAGATCCCGTCGGAAACTTCGGTCTATACTAACGATATTGAGTATTAAGCGACACCGTAGGCCTATAGGCACTGTATGCTCCATTTTTAAAACCGGTCACGAGGGAAATGAACCATCATTTTTGGTCAAATTTTGAATTAATTTGGATCTAATGGAGCCTCATTTGGGTCATTATTTGACCCAATATGTTTGGTCGATCCCCTCTTGGTCCAGTGTTTTAGTAAAATTAACCCTAGTGCTTTTACAGCGTAATTCATTGTTGTACTGCATTGGTACATTGTATGGGTACATTTTTTCACGAGATCTATACCTATAGGTTAGGATGCACTTTGGTTAAACATTGGCGCCTCACTTGCCCCTAGCCCCCTCCTGTACGAGGTAGGCAGTTTACAGCAGCAGTGAACTCTCACAACTTCTCCTCCCCCAGCATTTCTGATTGCCCCCCGCTTGTCCTCCCCCTCCACTTTTGAAATCCTAGCGGCGCCACTGTTCATCTTGTACTGAGCATTTTGATTGCTTGGAAGACAGATAGAGAGGGTAGCTTAGAAACTAGGGTTAAATAAAAGTTCATAACCTAAGCTGATGAAATAAAGTCATAGGAATGCCGAGTTATTTTATCAAGAGAAAAAAATAAATCCAGAATCAATGTAACACTTCGACAATGCCCTCTTGGCACAAGACTGGTTTGAAAGGAGCAAACTTAGCACTAGTGCGATGATGTTACTAGTAATGTCACATTAGTGCATTGCGTATAGGGTTAGAGTTAGATGTTTTACGGCTATTGGCTTAAGTCGGGCTGGCCACGGCCCTTTTTTCCAGTTGTGCATTGCGTATAGGTCACTGCAAGATAAATGTACACAGCAGCGACGCTATGGGGAAGGTGGCACTGGGGGATTCTACCATCCCAACATACTCTCTTCTTTCACGGTCCCCACTCGTCCCCTAACTAAAACCGATAGTTATTTCTAAAATATTTGAAGCTGGCAATGCCCACAATTTTGAAAATGCCCTAGACCTAAGTCTTCGGACCCACCCCCTGAGGAGGAGAACTTTGCACTTCAATGGCCCTTTACGCTGTTCTTTCGTTCCTTTAATTGCCCACAAGGTATTCTTCCCACCTTCTTCCTCCCACCACTTGCACTGCTTTCGTAGGTCAGGTGTCATCACTGAATGCACAGACATGTGCATACATAACCAAAAGGCTGTACAGCTAGGCTAAGGATAAAGCTGACTAGAATATTCCCCCTAATTAGATTACTTGAACTTTTTTATATTATGCCCTAAAAGCAGTCCCATGATTCCATGTTCCCAACAAGTCTAGGCTATGCAAAATACGGTACAGCCTCAAGTGGTTTCATCTACTCATAATCCATGGAAACCTGCTGCATCCGTAGCAGTAGCGTATGGATTTGATAAGAACAATCCCACCCTTTAGGACAAGTACTGATTTTTCATTCTTCATTGCCACCTAGTCATGATGAAAAGTAAGAAAATTATTAAGTCAGTCATTGTTTTTCTTTATATACCAATCCCTCTATCCGTCCAGTGACCCTGTCACCTCAGCTAAGGTTATTATCTTAAATGATTACTAGCCATCCATCATCGATCGATCTCCCAGTGTAAGTTTGTACATAGCTATCCCAATGCCAAATATGCATGTAAGCCTGTATGAATCTAATGAACACACGTATTCCGTAGTATTGTCTATACGTTGACCGAAGTTCGTGAGTGAGGCCTTAGCCAAGGGGGTCGGGGGAAGGGCCCCCTCCGGAAAATTCCCACCCTAGAAAATATAAATACCATTGAATGCATTTTAGTATATCTGGCCCACTTAAAAAACCCTGTGAGCTACACCCCCCCCCCCCTTAATACCTTGTCTGGCTACTGGTCTGGGTCTGTGTTACTAAGAAAAATACAAAGTACATTGATAACAATTAATCATGAGCAAAATATACATAATTTAGTTCATGATATCCCCTTTGCCATCCAACGGAAAGCATTTCTCCCTGCATCGCATAAGCGTACGAGGTGGGGGCAGGGCATATGCCCTCCCAATTAGGGCAAAAATAGTGGATCCATTCGGGCAAATGAGACAGCCAAGAAAATAAATTATGCACTTTTGCAACTGACCCAGCGGTATCAAAGTTCTGGCGACTTGGTCCAAAATTCTAAATTTGGGCAAAATTTATCCCTGACCCCCAGAAATATTGACCCCCCGTACGCCTGTGCTGCACCGTCTGCCATTTCTTTCTGTTACCCGTGTGGAATAATGAGTCGGCGTACATTTCTAAAATAATGAAGTCTTCTTGTGTTGGGTACCTTTAAATATGGGAATCTTTCGGGGCACGTGCCCTTTTGCGGTGGTGATTGCATGTAAGCAGTTTACAACAGCAAAAACTGTTGAAAAGTTTAATTCCAGTTCAAGGGAGCATGGCTGACTGGTGGAAAACCTTGGGGGTGACTCAACGGAATATTTAACTACTTTTAGAAGACCACCTTCATGTAATAATTCAAATACCCCACAAAATTGTGAAGTGCTAGGCGCTTGTTTACACCTAAAGAAAGAGAGAACTGAGAAAATTACGAGGTATGGCAACTGTGAGGATTGTCAGTGCTTTTTCGAGCTATCAATTGTTTCGTGTGTGGAGGGCCATTAGGCCCTCTCGCCGATGGCGAAAAAATTAAAATTAAAAAATCGTCAAAATTTAAACTTAAGACATAAATTTTACCTTTCTACTCAAAAGGTAACCACTAGAAGCACAATATTGCATTCAGACTTTCTCAAAGGGGAGGTGGACCATCTCTCAGACTCCTCCTCGATCCTTGCCGGTAATCCCCCCCCCCCCGGTCAGCCAAATCCCCTGAGTATCAAACATTGTAACCAAGATTGGAAGTAGACAGAACAAACTTATAGAGCATATCATGAAGGGCACCATAGAGAACAAGATTTGCAAGTCAATAGCAATACTTAAGATATATTCTGAAGTGCTTATTACCGGTTAGCTGAGCAAACAAAGGACGCCACCCAACAACATACAACTTCTTTTCATATAATATTGCAGTTTGACGTCATTTTAGCCCAAATTTTACAAGAATAGCATCACCCATTTGTTAATAACAACACGTAATTTTATCACTTCGTAAGTATCAGAAGTACGTCATTTATTGTACAAAAGTGTGTATATAATTTATTTAATCTATATATATTAGAACTATAGATCAGATTTCTAAGAAAATTTGACGCAAAAATAATAGTATGCGGTAAGATGCGAGGAAGTGAACTCATTCGAAAAACATTTAATTGTAGCTGATTAAGTCTGTATCATCCAAAGAATTACAGAACAACATCTTCAATTGCTTGAGGAATATTTGATTTGGTCTGGCTGACCGTTTTCCTGTGGATTTGATCATAGTTTGTACATTACAGGTATATGTGTGTGTGTAGGCTCCTACTGTATCAGTACCACTTGCTTCTATACTCTTAGAAGTTAAAACGATAGGTTTATAGTCTAGTTGCTTTGCCTGGTGTCAGTGTGTACAAACAAACAGATATGTTGCGTTTTACTTTTCTATAGAAGTAACATTTTTGCTATTTACAAGGTCTTCTATGTCTAAGCATGTAACATACAAGATTGTCATTGTCGACAGGTGAAAAACACACTATGATTATATATTATAAACTTACAACATCATGGTTATGTAAACGAGTTCATTGCGTTACCAGGTTATTGTGTGGAAGTAAAAACATCAGATTAATATGAGAAAATCGTGCTTTCAAAAACACACTTGAATAGTAGGCATCAAGTCCGAGGATAATATTGCTGTTAGACTCACGGTAAAAAAGAGTAAAAACAATATTTAAGACGAGCATTTCCACTGTAACAGTTTTGTCATATTTCATGGAGTAAAGAAATGCAGGTAGAGCCAACTATAGATGCTGTACATTTGTCCATGAAGGTATTGACATAACCGTCGGTGATATAAACTAATCTGCATCAAAGGATATCCGGTTTTAACGGGAGGAGACGAAATACGAGACACAACCGCCAGTACCTAGGTTTAAGATTTCAAAACCAAAATTGATAAATTTAATGCTTGAAGAACTGATCTATAGATACGTACTTTCAAAACATTTATGTACTAGAAGCTGAATGCTTTACTATAAAATAAACTTCCAGAACCATAAAATAAGCGTTAGAGTGTCGGAAATAATTAAAAATTTAGTAGAAGTCGATACTGAAATTGCTTGGGTCAAATTCCTTTTGCAACACGTGACTTTAAATTTGATAAATTCGCTAATTTCAGGGACATAGATTATGCAATTGGATATTCAATTATATTGATTTGAAGCTTTCGAAAATTTCCAAAAGAAAATTAACGTATGGAACCTTTCTCTACTACAACTAAAGACAACTTTTCAGTTTTTAAAGGTGCCATCAAGACTGGTGGCTTTCACCTTACCAATTTTGAACCCGTGCTGATTCTGATAAGGCTTCAAAAGAATAATGTAATCCCCCTTTTTAAAACGTTTTTATCAGACCGTAATTGCAAAATGGATCAAATGAAGTTTGACAATGTGTCCTGCTGTATGTTGCTGGTACGGAGAACAATTAATAGTACGTAGGGGACAGATAAAGTAACGATGTCCACTATTAAGCCTGCACATGTGTCTGCGCGTTCTTAAAGCATACATAGGCATGTTTGTAAGCTTTGGCCACAAGAGCTTGCAGTGATTAAAATATTAAGCTTATACATAGCCATTGGCCTACGGGGGTCAATATTTCTGGATGAGTTTTGCCCCAATTTAGAATTTTGGACCCAGTTGCCCGAATTTTGATACCGCTGTGTCGGTTGCAAAAGGGCATAATTTATATTCTTGGCTGTCTCATTTGCCCGAATGGTTCCACTATTTTGGCCCTAACTGGGAAGGCATTTGTCCCCTGCCCCCACCTCGTACGCTTATGTACATAACGGATGAACCTATTGGTAAAACTGGAAAGAATTTGAGGATCTGCAAGTTGCTTGAAGAAACTCATACGCTTTTATCTTCGTTATTGATAAATTTTCATCAATCAGTCAGCCAATCAATCAATCGATAATCAATCATCTCCTTTCTCCAACTACTGATCTTGTTTTCACCAGTTTTCTGGAAGAAAAAGTATTTTCCCGAAACAGAGCTTATTTTGCCAAAATGTCTGGAGCCTCAGTCCCTCCGTCCCTAACTCCTTTTCTGTTGTAACGTTTCTAATTTAACAGCTCAGTAGAAGGTAAGCCAGTTCTCAAAAAAAGAAATACAAATTCAAGTATAAAAAGGCAAGGATCTATTTAGGATGCACGTGACCTGGCTTCCTACTCAAAAGAACCAGTACGATGTGCTTCTGTAATATGTCGAACTCCCTACCTACCCGGTGGTTGGCTAAATTTTTAAAATCTCATCGAAGTGCTAACACGCCATACCAATGTTTAATTACGGAGTTCTCCACCTGGGAGCTGCAGCCGTGGAACTTGAAAAGCTGACATCCCCTTCATTCAAAATCGCAGCAGGCCTCTAAACAGGTCAAGAGGCTTTTCGTTTTGACCATTCGAGATGACCATCGATTACGTATCTAAGAAAATTGATGTGCAACATATCCAAGTGCAATGTGTTGCACTCGATATGTGTTGAGGGAGTTGGAAACGCTTGCGGAAAAGAAATGTTGAAGCGAGGTTTTTCCATCCTTGTTTTTGAAGAATTCAGTTGTTAATAATGACAATAATGAGGTTTATAATAGTGTTAACCATGAAGAGGGAAAGTTAATGATGACAACTGAAAATTGTGGTCTGACCGTAGCACCGTGAAAAGCAATTTGTAGTGCTTTTTATACTTACATTAACGAATCCACTCTAACATAAAGACTCACAGATGTGTCTTTACCAGTTGAAGCATGAACGTTTGGAGTCTCATCTACTGGAGATGAATCATTCATTGAGAACACCTGCTTAATGAAGCCTACTTGTTGCAGCAAGCTTAACGAACAGAAGGTCGTGCATGTAGATCAATAACAAGACAAATAGAGCTAACAATAACAACGGTCTCTTACAATGTAAACATCGAACTGAAAGACATCGTAAATAAGAGCCTGTTGGAAATAAATAATGAAGTTCGTTATAGCTCTGGGGCCAAACATGTGCCACGGTGCACTGAATGAATAAAAAATCTATTTAAGCAAGTCATTAATGACAATTGTAGGCAATAGTATGGAAGCTATGAAAAGGTTTTGTTCTTCATTTTTTAACCCTCTCGAAGTAAGCACCCAGTTTTATGAGATGGCCATCGTTCCCTCTTAGCCGAGTTGTTTATTCAGGGAGGTGTTACCTTGACAGGAGATCCAACTAAAAAGTAATTTATTCTAATCCTGTTTGATCCAATTAAGGTCGAGAGAGGAGATAATCATTTAATGACAGATCATAGGAATTCAGAACCTTCACTTCTTTTGTCTAATACTTACAATTAGTACTACTTCCTGTCCCAGTCAACCTTTGTTAACGACTCTACTACGCTGACAATAAGATTATAAGGAACAATGGTGTGATGTTTAGCAAGTTACCGACAGCCTAGTGAGCACCAATGTTTTAAAATTCAAAACGACTGTTTGTCGCTACTAAGCCTAAAGATCCTTGTGGTGAAAACACTGCTTATGCTATTTGCAAATGCAGAAAAGAGGTATGAGGCTATAAGTTACTGTTTATTTTTCATCAATTTGCGCATTATTTCGCAACTTGAAGGTGATGTATTCGTGTTCAAAATGTAACACGGGATGACAATGGAGGATTTTTGAAAGTGGCACAATGCGCCATAAAGGCGCAAATTAATTTGCAACTTGGACGACTGGCAATGTAAAATAAATGGGCAAATATTCATGTGCCGCTCTTCAAGATTTAGCAGACGACGTGACCCTTTGTGTTTAGTTTCTTAAGTACCTTTAAGCCTATTATATATGGAAGATTACTACAAAGAAGGAATTACAATCGGCAACTAGCACAGTTCAAAGAAAGGATTGAAGATGCGTCTCCTGTCAAGGTAACACCTCCCTGGTTTATTTCAATACGATGATGCCCTCAATGCTCACACCCCTGGTTGGTAAAAGGACTGGGATTTAATCTATTCTAGCAATTACTACCATAAAACCATACTACTGACAAGTAAAAATCGGAGTATGAAACCAGACGCACGGAGGTTGTGCTAATGAATTCACATTAACAGTACGTGTGCATGAAGTGTACAGTGCACGGACTGTTTCCTATAGACACATGTCTTGAACACCAGATGTATGGGTAGGGGGTGGTGATCGAGGACGTTTAATTATTTACCATTTTTATCATGAGAGAAAAAGTTAATTACTTATAATGAATTATGAGACTCCGTTTGTTTCCAAACAGTGTAATAAAATAAAAAACCCCAAAGCGACTGGTACCACAGTGTTATTGTTTCAACCATACGAAAGACTGACATCTGAATTTCAGAATCTTTAGGTGAGGCCAACACGGGTAAAGTTACTTCGCATTTTTAGAGTCTGAGTCATCGTAAACAAATGACCCTGTCTTATAGAAAATTAGCTAATATTAAGGTCTGATACAAAAAGTCACGGTGGAAAATAATCCACTTTTTGGAAGTTCAAGTGAAGATACGAGCATTTAGTACTACCTCTTGAAAACTTTTGTAGAAATTCTAGATTGACATCTGAGGGCAACACATTGCAGAACTTCTTTGCTTCTTAATCCAGTGGCGTAACTTTGGTTCAGGGTGCCCGGGGGCAAGAATGGGGTGGGTGCCCCATGACCAAATGACATGTGCCCATGAAAGGTTTCCACTTCCAAAATTCCATTGCAAACAAAGTATCATCGTGGGTGCCAGACCCGCCGGGTGCCCACTAGCCCGGGAGCCCGGGGGCTTTCCCCCCTCAGAGTGCATAGGAGTTTCGCCACTGTCTAAATGATTGTGTTCTCCTTCATTGTTACAGAAACAAAGCTGTGCGCTCTTCCCATTAGTTTTTAAACTTCAGTCATAAAGTGTAATTACTTTTTGAGATTAATTTTTGTCATTGTATAGAGAGAAAATATCCGTTGAAATATATTAGAAGGACATGTGGGACATTTCTACTTCTGAGTTGCTTTAAATGTGTAAAAATGAAAAATAGGCCTACTTTTCGTAGATAAGATACTTTCTTTGCATCGTGACGAATACAGAAACTCTGAGGCCAAACTTATCATTATCTTTGTTTTAAGAGACGAATTTGACTTGAATTATTTATCAATTTTGTAAAATATGAAAAAAGACGGTTAGATTTCAAACTCTGTGACAGATACCACATTGCCCACAACTGGCATAAACACTAAAGCTGGTGAAGTTGTTATCATGTGTTACGATGCCTGACAATATAATACCTGTGTTTTATCTCATCGAAGGCCCAATTCTAAATTAATACCATAATCAATCATACAGAACAGACGTTGCCATCTCGACCACAATTTGGAGGTAACTCGTTTTGATAATTTACGTAGCAACATAGTGAGTTAAAGGTTATTTATGTGCTTTCATTGCATCCGGCGTTATCACTTCCATGCGGGGACATAATAAGCGACAAAAGGACGATAATACTATAGAGTAATGGTCATGTAGACTATAAATTGATTCTAACTAAAATCACTTGAATGGCGTAGGTGTACCTCTTGGGCTTTCGTGGGTGAATGACTTATGAACATCTGAGGGGCTTTGAGGGTAATTAAGTTGAAGTGTACCCCCTTGGGGTTACCCAACTAGAACAGAGATGTTTCCGTAGTTCAGCAAAAATGTTTGATTAACTGCTGTATTTTATAAGAGGATTGAAATCAAACTAGGAGATGCGATAGCATGTTTGAAATCGTTTTTTCGGCATTTTCTAATGATTTTCTTTGTCTTAACATCCCTACAATCAGACAATGCAGAGATTTAAATGAGCGTCAGTGCCCAAGAATTTAATTCATTCTAATATCAATTAAACTTTAGTTTTCGCCACATCTTCAGAATGGAAATACTTCAACTCCCTCTTACTTAATTGGCGCTGTTGGTGATTTATTTATACCCATCACACCTGGCAATTGTCTGTAGACCTTACGCATTGACGTCACGGCACGTCATTTTGGAGGGCAAACAATGAAAAACTCTATACGAACGACGTAGACTTCTCATGCGGGCGTATAGTAGACTTACGCGCGTATTCGACCGGTACACATATCATCTGTCTGCATTTGTTGGTGTAAGTTGCAGTGATATGCGCTTACCTCTGTCGGGGCGCACTTTCTGTTCCGTGGCGTCATATGCATAAGGTCTATATTGGTTAGCATTAAAATTTGATACTAATAATCTTAGAAGAAGGGTGTACATCGGTCCTTTATTTCGGTGTGACTAATTTTCGATAAACAACTTTTCCAGTTGACATGATCTTGGAAGTTTGAGCGTGTCTTGTGACAAATGATATGATCTCACATGACACTTTATGTCAAGGGACCTCATCTTTTGGCGAGTCTGTTGACCTCATTTTGCGTAATGATCTTGTGGGTTGACATAATATTGTAACGTGACTTATAACCTAATTTTGTAACAAGCCTGTGGCAGTTAACTTTATGTTGTAATGTCTCCAATGTCGTTGGACTTGATCCTCTAAAGTGATTCATGTCGGTTGCCTTAATTTTGCAACGGTTGCCTTAATTTTGACCTGTGTTGAATGTCCATCTTGTAGCATACCTATGTCAGTTCATCTGATGTTGTAACGTACTCTATGCCGTTTGACCTAATCTGAAATACTGACCTGTGTCGGCTGTGTTTTCATGGTGTAACGTGACCTATGTTGAACGACCTCGTCTTCCAACATGACGTTTGTTTGGTTTTGGGTTTTTTTTTGTTTTTTGTTTTATTGTTTTTGATCCAATCTTATATCACGAACTATTTTGTGGCTCCCATCTTGTAACATGGGCTTCGACGGTTGACCAAATATCAAAACAATCTTTCTCGATTGATTGTAACTGGACTAAGTGCAACAGTGAAAATATTAACCTATCTTTTTTGGTTTGTACACCACAGCTTTTAAAGGAAATTTTTGCTACTTCAGCAAGGGATGGGGGCGTAATCCGAAGGACCAAAGTCCTTGCGACAGGGAGTCTGGGACCGATTTTGGCCTCCATACGCCACTTGTTTTTAGACTGTCTTACTTGGATTCTTAGCCATCAATCGTGCTGGCCTTTTATTTCTTGGTTTTGGTGCACTGTGACGTTTAAACATCATATTATCTTAGTCTGTTGTAGATAAAGTATTGCAAAAAATCTGATTTACTTCTGCACATTTTGTTGGACAACTATAAAGACAAGGCTCTGTTGCACGTGAAGACCCCTTCCCTGCTCTGCATGTTGCTTCACCGTGGCAACTGTTTGCTCCTCTCCGGCAAAAGTCGTCGACGCATCATCAAGAAAGTCAACGTACAAAATTCAAATTTTATATTTTGCATCCAAAAATCAGTCATTGTAACTTCTAAAATCAGGAACTGAAGCAATCCACACGTTTGGATCATGCATCATGCCATGTACACAGCAAGGATAATTGAGAGGTAGTTTCTGAAAAAGCGACACTGAACGTACTCAAACGTGTCATTTCGAGAAATAATTGCATTTACTTCACGCGTTACAAGGTCCAGATTTGCAAGTTTCCGATTACGCGCAGAATAGAAAAATAAAATTGGTTTTCGAGTTCGTGAACAGAAACCCTAAGGGTAAGTTATACATTGTTATCAGACGTGAATGAATTAGCAACACGAGATGAAAGGGTTATTTCTAAGAACACATCTTTTCATTAAATATTTAGACAGGTACTAACGTATCGATGTACCTGAAACACCTTTCCACATCGGGAAGGAGTAATTGCGGCCCCTCAGGTACTAAAGAAACACCTTCATAGATTTGACAGTAATTTGTGTAAGGGTATGTTACACCTCAGCATCATCACGTATCAAGTTGAACTTTCGGGACAGTCTAAGGGGCTTCACCATTTGAGAAGCCGAGAAAATCTTACAGCATGTACTAAAGTCCCCAGCATCACAACTGAAGTCGTTGTAGCTCCATGATCCGGCGAAGGACTCACAGGAAATTTTTGATACATAGAAAGACCTGAAAGTCTACGGACGGATTCACAAAATTATAAAGAGAGGAAATTTTAAATTCAGCCTCAAGGCCTCCAGATTGACTTACAACATTCCTTCAAATGCCACTGCCCAGGGCTGTATTCCAGTTCCGGGCAAATTTTGACTTCAATGGCTACCATTCCCGGCCAATTCCGGGGCAGCATCATCCGATTCCAAGCAAATTCCAATTTCAGTGTTCCGGAACAATACCGAGTTGGGCCATTTGACAATGTAACGTAGCATACAAATTGTTTTCACTATTACAGGGAATTAAAAAAGTCATTTTTAGTGGTCAATTTCATGGGATGACCAACCCTGTCATTCACTTATGATTATGTGACCGTCATATATTAAACTGCACCAATAACAATGTGGCTTTAAGTTACAGTTATGTAGTTTTCACTTTTGTGGACTCGACTGAAATCGGCTCCGAGTCTGAGTCCATCTTCATCCCTATCCGTGCCAAGTCAAATTCCGGGATCTCCCATCCCTCTCATCCAGTAAAAACTGGACTAGAGTCCGGAATGAAGTCTGATTTGGAAGCGGGCGTTACAGCCTGGTCAACGTTTTTATCCTTGACCATGATGTATAGTTTAAACCTACAAGCATTCAAAGTCAATCAAAGTGGGCAAGCTTAGGACATCTTGCCATTAAGCTTGAGGCCTTACCTACTTAGTACCTTCACCTTGCTTAACCTACTTTCATGAACCAACAGGTTATTTGTCTCTGTGTGGACTACTTAATTTACGTACTTTTGACTGAAAGTTTGTCTAATGTGGTCGTTAGTATGAAATTATTTCATCAGACCTTATGAATAAAAAGCAGATGATACCATCACTTGGTCCATTCCATAATTTGCCATACTCGTTTGCCCTTGCAGCAGTTGGTATTTTTCTAAACGCGGGGTATATTGTCAAGAACACACACATGGCTGGAGTTAAGTTGCCCATCTTTTGTGAAATTCATAATAACTAGAAAGAGAAAGTGGCTTACTTCCAAAGAGATCTTCAGTACCTTTAGCTATTTAGTCACTCTTGTTATCTTTAAATCGAATCGTGGGGCCTCGGCATTGACAGAATAAAGTCAACCGAAGTATTTAAGGAAGAGTGCCCCCTATTTGAATTTTAAGGTTTTGTAGTTCATAGTGCCAGACGGTGTTCAAGTGGTTTATTACCTGTAACATGTGTGTCACGAAAGTAATGTATCCTTGCCATGTTTCAGGGTCTCTAGCAACTCCCTGGATATATGACTTTCATTGAGTAACAACATTAGCAACATTTAAGTACTGGCAAATGGGGGACTTGGCTTCCCCGCTGCCATCTGCATGCAGCTTTTCTTGAGTCTGCACGAAGTAAGTGTCGCGGCACAGAAAATTATGTACAATCAAATATCATTGATTCGTAAATATACGTATGACATAGTTACAATAAGAGAGTAAACTTCATTAACGTAGACATAACATGGTAATTAAAAGGTCCGCGTTTTGAAATTGACCCCTTCATTTGCAAGCTTTCACAAATAAATGAGAATCGTTAATATGTTAGCCTATGAAGGACTACACTTGAGGGACAACTTAACACGAATAGCAAACTGCTATAGTAGGGGAAATCTACAACAGTTTTTTACTCTCTTTGTTCCATTTCTGGTCTTGATGAACATTCACGAGGACACATTGATACTTTTTATTGTGCCAGTGCCACATATAGTTTTTGCTCTTTTATCGGGTCACAATGAGTAAATTTGAATATGCCCTGAGTCAAAATGAGAGACATTTTTTCCTGGACTACCATCTAGATTAAAGACTCCAAAGTTGAGCTAAAATGTAGGTATGGTTGACGGCCCAATGAAGAGTTGTCACTTTTAACAGTTTTCTTTTACAATGGAATGGCAGGGGCGGTTCATCGTTGTAAAGTAAGGACTTTTGTCCTAGTTGCATACGTTGAACTGTAGCCTGTAAGGCGTTTTAATATTTAATGACATGCAGTCTAAACCTTTACTGGCAAAGCAGATAAATCCAGAAACGTGATTATCAATGGTTTTTATTTTGACATTTTACTAATTATCATTCGTGTTTGCTTGAAAGGGCAAATGGAGTTACCACAGTTTGAATTTTTAAACCCCGGCATACTAATTCATGATTGGTTCCTATAATTCATGTGACAATCTGTTTCTTTATGAATCGTTTCCATTCAGCAGAATAAGTCTTTGGCTTAACTCTAATATGCACTCTATGCACTCTATGCACTCTAATGCACTCTAATAAGCCTATGGGCAATTATACCCAGAAACACCATGGTAGATACTGTTCTTATAAAGCAAATTTGAATAGATTTGTGTGATGTTTTAATATGAGGCTATGGCGACTGCTAAGTTCTTTCAAAACAGGGAACATAAAATGATGAAATCCATTGGTCAGTCATCAAGTAGTATGTGTACAGTTCCAATGACCTTCAATCTTTTCATTTGATACCATACTGTTTCCTGTTGACTTATTCTAATTACAATTATCATGTAAAAAAATTGTTTGAAATTTTGCAGAATGACTTGGCTTACCTTTTAATATTCAGTATTTTAGGTTCAAGAACGTCATGAAAGGCAATTGTAAGGGGAGTAGGAGGAAATTTGTAAGATTTTGCAAATATTTCAAAATACTTTTTACTTTAAACTAGACCTTCAAATAACAGAGCCAATCCACCTTGCCTTGCAACACTGGCTTTGAAAATCTACACTGATTTTGAACTACTCTTTACGTAGTGTCACCCTAACTCCATGGTAGGACTGGAAATTAGTACAAGCTATACCACCAGTACAATTGAGTTGAAACCCAAATAACATTGCACATTTTGAGTGCTTTGTTGTAAATAAACACGAACCTACCCCATACATAACTGTGCTTTAATATGCGTTGATAGCAACATGTATATATCCATGATGTAGCTTGCACACTTGAGCTGCTGGATAGGATTCGCACTGTTAAGACACAGCTAGGTGCTCGATCGAGTTTGTTGATTGTAAATCCATCACCATGATAATAGACCAATGAATCACATGTTACCTTGAAGGTATGCTGTACATTTAGTTGCATTGTGTCTAATGTTGGAGTAAACCTTTGCCTAAAATATTTAAAAACTACAAAACTTAAAATAACTGTTTTCCCTAAATTAAGACTGACATCATCTGACTTTTGAAAAATTGATTGACATTCCAATTCCATATATATTTTGTTTAAACAAGAAACCATCCTGCACATTTAGTTAAGGCACATAATACCCCCTTCCTCTTATAGGCATCTAATACCCCCTTCCCCTTATACAGCATGTCACCCGTCTCCAGAACAAGTTGCATGGTATTTAAGGGTATTTGTCAGTGAAGCAGTAATTTGTCGGTGTAGATCCCTCGTGTCAATTATCCTCATCACCAACACAATATAGCCTATGTGTACACTTCAAGAATTTAAGTAAAACACTTAGTTAAGGTGAATAAAGCCAATAGGATCCTGTTGATGGGCTGTGCAAAACTTAAATCCATTGCCTGGTTTTAGTTTTAAATGACAGTGCACTGAGTCAATCCATGCTACTTACTGTGCAAAGGATGAGCTAGACACAGTATATCCTTCAACATTTTATTTCAACGATTTAAAGTAAAAATATACAAAGTTGACTATATTTTACTCTGTCAAGAATTACAACGTGAGTAGAAAGATCATTAAAGACAAATCAAGAACTACAAGAGACTTGACTTACCCCCGTAGTCTTGTGGAAAATCAATAGTTTTCTCCGCACGTATTTTCCTAGCTATTCAATATTGATTCGTAAAATGGCTTGTTTGTGAAATCTGCAAGAAAGCCTCGTTACGAAGTCCATGGATGGCTAAGACCATTTGTGGTATTCCCAGCAGAGATAAATTCAAATATTGAGAAAACAATTCCACGGATATGTATGTGTCCCGTGCACTGTCTGCATTCATCACAATTACAGTCCTGTATATTTCTCCACGTTTAACTGCATAGGTTCAGCGACATTAGATTCACACTGTATGATAAAACTAACGGCACTGTTAGAGGAAGTGTGGCTGTATATCGGAAAAGCCAGCACGATTTGTAATTTTTTCCTCAATTTGCACCCTACCGTCGACGATTACTCTTGCAAGCGAGACAGCACTGGAACTGACGTCATGTAAGTGCTCTGATTTCAGCCAATCAGAAAAGCTCTCCGATTTACGAGCAATGAATGTTCCCGCCCCATGCAGGCTTTGGTGATAACGTTTATCGGGAGTTCAGTCAGAACTCTAATCGTAGCTGTCAGCGAGTTGCTACAATATACTTCAGTAAACATATGTGGTAGAGCAGGAGTCGAACGGCACGTGGAGTATCAGCATCGTTGTAACACGCGTGTGTAAATATGTACAGCCGGTATGAGCATATAAGTCCACAAATAATCATTAACATTACATGCAATGAATATTACACAGAGATTATATGTCTTATTGAATAAGGAAGTTCAGACAGCTCTTGTCAACTCTGGATCACGTGTAGTATCTATTCTTTTCCACCAGTATAGAACGGGTTCACACATGACAGACCCAAGATGTAGAGGTCAGAACGTCAAGAGGTTGGTCAGTAAAGGTTGTTGTCCCTCCGGGAAGTAGCTCTTTGGGGAGTAGGACCAGGCGCGGATCCAGAAATTTCGAGGGGGGGGGCCCAAGATGGAAAACCTCATGTGCACCGAAGGTGCACCACGAGCGCGAAGCGCGAGTCCCTACGCGTGGGGTCCAGGGGCCCGCGTTAGGGCCCCTGGCGGGGTCCAGGGGCGGAGCCCCGGTGGGGGTCCAGGGGGCGAAGCCCCGGAAGCTCTCGCAATATTGCATTTTAAGAGCACAGAAATCGGCTCCAGTTCTTATGTCAGTGAGATTTTATACCTTTTCATGTTGCATGGAATTTGATGTGTATGGCTCAATATAAGTTACTATATGTACCTGCAGAAGTTCCGGAGAATCTAAGTTATCTTAAAACTTACACGCAAACATTATGAGCCCGTGTAGGTAACTTGAAATGATCTTTGCCATAATGAGTGTTTTATTTTCGTTATACAGTATTCGGGTATAGGACGTCAGATGAAACAATTGCGCGCGAAGCGCGCCGAAAATTTGAGTTTACATTTAAAACCACTGCTATGACTAACGGTGTCAATTCCCTTTATGTGTGTCTATCAATTAGAAGGTGGGTTCTATACTAAGTTTTCAGTTCTCATAAGAAGAGGAGGGTGAAAAATGAATATCAGTTGTTTTAAATCCTTACAATGCTGACTCTGAAATCACGTTTACGCACACGAATAATTGGCTTATGGTAGAACCCCACCGATGAGTAATGCGAATACGTTTGGAAACTTATTGATAGTAAAAGGAGCAATTCAAGGCTAACAGTACGCAGATCAAGCAAAAATCAAGAAATATTGAGAAGACTTTGCAAAAATCGTGAAAGATTTCAAATGATTTTTGGTAAAAAGTGATAAAAATAAATCCATCACTCAATAAAAACGTACCTCTCTCCGTGATCGTAAACAATTGCGCGCGAAGAACTGAATGCCCTCAGATGCGATTTGGTGCAACAAAAGTGTACGATTTTTAGGTTATTTTTCTTCTAAAAATTTCGTTTTCCTAGGCATAATTGCAGTCTGTTCCATCATTTTTGAAAAAGTGAGGGGGATTTTTGACGATGTCCCCTTTTCCAAAAATTGAGGGGGACGCGCCCCCCCCGTCCCCCATGATCCACGCCCATGGGAAAATTGTACACGCAATTATACCTGCGTGGAGTCCACGGAAACATTCTTGGACTATAATAAAATTTTTTCTTTACATTTTAAAAGGATATCCAAGGTTGACAGAGAACAGTATAGAACCTCCCGGGGGCTCTAAATTAGTTACAGTATACAAAAGAGGGACAAACGGGATTCTCACTACCCGACATCCATATGGGAGGAGATATGATATACCACCTTCTTTTAAGGTATAGCAAGAGGGATGGTGGACAGGCAAAATTCGTTTCAGAAAAGATTTTTGTCATTATTGAACGTCGCGGTAAGATGTTTGGAAAATAAGCAACGGCAATTACGTACTTTCAATCTTTCAAATCATGTGCTAGACTAGATTAGTCAAAGATCCCATAATCATGAGAGCCCTACTGAGAAGGAGATGTAGTTTTTAGAAAAATGTTGCCTTGGGATAATTTCTTGCGTCATAGTATTGTCAATGGTATATAAAATCGGGTGTAAACCCTGTCGTATGCGCGCGAAGCGCGCCGAAATTTTGCATAAAATATTAGTCCATGATAAAACCTGCATTTCAGAACCCTGCATCGGACACTGTCACTTTCCCACCAACCTATGCTATTCAGAAACGAATCTTCTGACTGAGAATTCTTAAAAAGCACTTTTGCTCCTTTGTTCCCCCGTGAGTAGTTACCGAAAGCTGTTGATAATAAGGACAACTCTGACACAAGGCTTGACGCTAGCGGAGCGTGCGAAAATTTGGAATTTGTCAAGAATTTCCAAAACTTATGATAGTTTGAGAACAGTTTGTGAAAGAAAATGGTTAGAACAAATAAACCAGTCATCAAAAATACATCTCATCCTACACCCTCCACAGAAATCTGTAGCTTAAACGACTTTTGGGACCATTTTAAAAATTTTCAAGAATCGATGGGGGAGGGGGACACACGTCACCCATTGCCCACTGTGCCGACGCCACTGTCTGTAGCGTAAAAGCCTTTGAGTTCATTTGAAAACTTTTCAGACAGTTTCGAAATCGAATAGGGTATGCACGCCGCTACTTTGCCTGCAACAGTTGGTGCCACTGTGCACAATAGCACGTCACCTGACAGCTTGTCTTCTGTATTCATTCTTCAAGGTCTGTATGGCGAAAACTTTGCCTCTCAATCCCTCTAGATTACAAAAATTTCACTCTTTAACACAAAATTGTTACTAAATTTCAGTGCAGCTAGCCGAGCCCATACTACATATGTCACGATGTTTACTTATTTAGACCTTAAGTCAAGGACCATTACTCGGCTATTCACCTGTTTTCGAGCATTGTAGCTCTCCTTCCGTCGCCAACCACTTTGAAAGATATGCAAAGAGATAATCCAGCGATAGCTCCACCCAACCCCTACAGAAATATATACTTTGAATACGTTCTTAGACACTTTTATTTATTTTTTGCTCTTAATTTTTCTTTCTCCTTTTCTTTTTTTTTCTTCTTTTTTTTTCTCCTTTCGTTTTTTTTTTTTGTGGCGAGGGGGGGGGGCCCGGGCCCCCCAGGCCCCCCCCCTGGATCCGCGCCTGAGTAGGACTCCTTCGGGAGTAACGTTTTGTTTTGCCCCTTGGCCCTTCGCAAGAGTGTCGAAGGACTTTGGTAAAAGTAATAGGTTAAGAGTAAAGGACAGTGGCGGAGCGAGGATTTTTCTCACTGGGCCCATCCAAGATTGTGTGATCGCCGGCCTGGGGAAGGGGCTGAGGGCAGGGGGTACCCCTCCCCTTTGAAATTTTTTTGAAAAATTAGGTGTCCTTTTATACAATCTGGTGTCGCATATGCTACCATTTGAAGTAACATTTGTGTTAAAAAATTTACGTAATTTAGGTACTCAAAGAATCGATAGCAGTGAGGGGACATGGCCCAATGCCCCCCTAAATACGCCACTGGTAGAGGGGACTTTGGAAAAATTATGAATCAGAAAGCAACCGACTGCAAAGATTGGCATTTTTTCATATTTAGAAAATGTTTTTAATGCCACAAGCTGACATTTTATAGCAGTTTTTTTTTACCTACGTGCCTTTATTTAACAAATTCGGATGAAATGGGGTAGGGTATAAAAATGGGATCTTTACAATTTTAATCTTTCCAGGGAAGGAAACGAAGATTACAATGGAAGAACAGTACCAACTTCAATTATGTGTAGTTTGTATGCAGTAGCAAAAGGGGAAGGGCGTTAACTGAAACAGATGGTTTTAATGGTACATACTTTGCATCGTTAAAATAAGTAAGTTATCTTTAAATCTCTGAGAGTATCAGTACAAACTACAGAATATCGGAGACGAGTAGGCTATCATTTAAAAAATTCTAAACGGTAGTTTCCATGAGACGTTCTTTTTTCATTACTTCGCTAGCTGTTTGTCACAGCCAGCCCCCCACACTGTCTCCCACGAATGCTGCTTTGAGCCCGCCATTGTCAAACTATAGATTACAGATTTTCAACACTATTTTTTCGGCACACCCCGAGCTCACCCCAGGCAGAATAAAATGTTCTAGTCCTAAAATTATTACAGCACTGCAACCGTTTCATTGTAATTGTCCGTGCAATATCCATGCCGTATTGAACCCGTTAAAAATGTTACATTTCCGACCCCACAAAATTGGACTTTCTTGGGGTAGGATTATATGTCACTTTCTAAAGCCCGAGGCTATCTCCATCGCCGAGCCAATTAATTATCTCTTTCCAACAAGCTGTATCACATGTCATGATCTGGACAATGGCGACGTTCAGCCTTGAGGCAATTGGTGTAACAGAGAAGGGGAAAGAGGTTTTCAGTAGTTTTAACGAGACCAATACCTCATGCGTCAGATGTAAAGTATATTGTTGTATTGTTGAAGATAGAATGTAGTGTGCTAGAGTCAGTACACCATCCATGGCGCCAACAGGTGGGGAAGGGGAATGTCCCCCACTCCAGAAAGTGGACGGGATTGTCCCCTCCTTTTTTCGAGAATGTAACAAAAATAGTAGCCACATGTTTGATTCCACAGTTTCCAATATAGCTGGTTTAATGAAATCAAACTTGAAAGGGTGCATGGAAACAGCCACGGATCACCTGGCCTCCCTATTTTCCAGGGTACTGAGTGAGCACCGTGTTCCGTGCTTCTACGGCTTCGCTCGGCGATTTGCGCTTAAAGTAATTATGGCTAAGGTCATGCCCCCTTTCCCACTTTTGAGAAGCTGTTGTAGCTCGTGACATCGTCTAGCGTATAAGAGAACCCCATCAATTGGTTTTCCTGATCACGAGAAGTCCTTCTGAATCAATATGATGCATGTTCGGCAAGGCTGTTAACCCAGGTTGAAAACCCCTTACTGCCGCACGTCCTTTCTTTCCAGCTGTAGTTTTCCCCATAACACACCTCAGTAAATAGGTATTTTGAGTTTTCAAGTAATGGACCCTGTAAGCGCAGTCCTCGCAACGAATGAAGAGCAGCTAGCACAAATACACAAAATACACACCAATATACATTGGCCTACATACATACGGCAACTTAAGTGCACGGGCTATGACAAGATCGTCGAAAACAAGAACGTGAAACTATATGAACCAAACTTAAATAGGTGGCTGGAGTGTTTCTGGCGTTTTTGCTGGTAATTGTTTCGGCTTTGCAGATATTTCTTGATAGTACTAATTGCTGGTCTCAGCTTTGAGATCTCTTCAGTCTATCTTAGTAGTATCAGACTTTAAAGAAGTAGGTCTATATTGAAGCGCTTTTGGCGTAGACTGTCAAGGTGGTCTGAACTTTTTTGACTCATACATAAATGATTTGTGTCAAAAAGGCTAGAGCCAGCAAATTTGAGATGCAGTCTTTAGCCTAAATGGTACGTTACACAGTATCAAATATGTGATGGTCTTGCAATTCTTATGTCCTTTGTTTTACAATTCAGTGAAAATAGTAGGCTTTTGATTTGAGTTATATATAGTTGTAAGAAAATTTTCAGTGCAGATGTTTCAAGTAACTTGACAGCCAAAAGTGGTCCCTGCCAGAAAATCGATTGAGACTGGAAGTTGTGCCATTTATCCAGAAAATGTGGCAGTAAGTACATAGATTTGGGGGGTTTCAAGTGACCTTGTCCTTAAGCACTACATGAAATCGTAGAAACTAAGCATATTCTCTGCGAGAAACCCAAAAATCAAAATGAACTTCAAAATCAATGTTTTATCTAGTAACGACTGTTTACAAGATGAATAGGTTTTGATCTTTATTGAACTTGCATAATCTTTGACTTCATCAAAAGCACCCATAATACGATACAACTACATTCATGTTTGAAGTCAATCCAAATTTTTGATATTTTTGATCACAAAAACAATGTTTTCCCTATAAGCTTGACATTAATTTCACAAGAAGTTTGATCAGTAATGAATGCTTTGCAAACTGAGATGACCCAACTTGAAGCCATTCATGTTCGAAGCCAAAAAAGTAGGCCCCAAACATAATGAGCTGCGGCTGCCTGTGAAAAAGACATTGAAATCCACCATATCCATCCAAGGTTTCACTTTTAACTAATGTCTATAAGGTCTATAAGGTTTTTGCCCCTGACCTTACATTGCCTTTGACCTCAGCTTACAAATCATTGCACTGGGACGGCGATCTGTTAAAATCATTGGGGGACATCTGCTTGCGTGAACGTTTTGTGCCTCCGGCCAGGTCAACAGGGGAGGGGAGAAGCCCCTGGAGGCCAAGCGACTTGGTGCATTCTAGATGACCTACCGTATTTCTAATTTAAAGTTCTCCCCAGCTGCCATTAAAAGGCTAATATCACAATTATTCACATCGAAAATGTGTGAAACAACATTTCTTTCTGCATACCTCTAAATATAGGCCAGAGAGCATTTGATATTTATGCCTAAAAATATTGGGGGACATGTCCCCCTGTCCCCTCGTGATCTCCGCCATGTCATTGCAGATGTAGTTCTTACGATAAAAACATCACACTATTATCCTATGAATCCAATAGACCATCTCCTGTTATATGTGCCAACAAGGCTCCCACCTTCCGATCTATGGTGATTTTCAACAGCAAGCATCATCCATTAAAAAATTCCAGGCAAGAGCTGACTAGGCTACGATTAATTACAAGTTATAATCGGTCCAGTTTTCAGTACTACAATTTACTGTACTGAGTTAACAGAAGCCCTTTCAGACTAGGCGTGACGCGACGTGATACGATACGGTACGAAAAGTTGAAAACAATGTTTTACTTAGACCCTTTCACACTAGGCGCGATACAATGCGACGCAATACGTCGCAATAAACTTGAGTAGAAATGATTTAAAGTTTCACCCACTTGTCGCTGAGCGATATTTTGTGCATTTTTACGTCACATGACTAATCGATCATTAGAATATTCCTAAGAGATTAACATACAATAGCCTGTAGTTCGAAAGGGTCAGCGACATTTTTATCGTATAGTATCATATTGCGTCGTATCGTTTGGCTTGCAGTGTGGAAGGGCTGTTTACGTTTATCGGATTTTGTTTTCGAGTGACCTCAAATCAACTTCCGACGTTTTTCCAAAACTGTGCACGTAAGCAGCGAGTGTGAAGTTCATCTGACTTTGCATACGAACATCGTGATTACACTAAACAAGGAGCGTCACGTGTATGTTAAAGCTGTGGCTGTTCTACCGCATAGACGCCTTACCCTCTCAGCACTGGTAACTGAAATTTGTAGGCAGAAGGTTGTAAATTGTGAGTTGATTTGCAAAGAGGGAAGATCGATTATCAAAACAAAAAAATTCAAAGGGCAAAATGAATACAGGTTTACTTAGCTAACTGCCAGTTTGACACAGTAGAGTTGTTGCATGTACCACTTAATCAAGTGCAAAAGAACGACGGGCCAGTCTGTTGTCTCTAAGTGGGAAGCTTCTTTGCTCCGGAGAGGCGACATTATATCTTTCACATCGACAAAAACATGAGGAAAAATTAAAACATGAAAACCAAAATATAAAAAAATTCGTCTGAATAAAACGAGAAGTTTACCATCATTCGGTTCGTAAAGAAATGTGGTCCCATCAGTTTTAAGTTCCAAGTTTTTCAAAAGCACCCACATACAACAAATATATTTATCTGTTGTAAATTACATGGGAGATCATCTGTAACAAGAAAACTTGTCGAGTTGTCGGTTAAATTTAGACTAGGTTCATCCTAACGATTATTTTCATCACTCCCAAGAAATTACTTCACACGTCCTCTAAAGAATCTGTTTATCTCAGTCGTCGTATTAAGAGAGGACGACGTAATTGCTCTATTTTTTCAATTTGAAACATGCTATGGATGGTAGTAAAGGCAGTATGAAGAGGTAACTGTGAAAGCAGAAAGGATTATTGTAAGCTTATTTTAGAAGAGGAGGGTGCCTTTAATGGTGACGTCATTTGAAGCATTCGGGACTGATCATTAATGATTCTGAATTCGAATCCTACCTTGGCCTTACCACGATGGGCTCTTACACTGCAGCTAACTTGACTGCAGTCTTAGATTACAAGGTAATACTACAAACACCCTTTTTTGATTTGTGAATGTCACATCAAGGTGTCTTTGTAAGTTACAATTTGTAAAGTAATTTCATACTCCGTTGTCCTTTCTGCACCCATTTCCCGCGTACTACAAATGCTTTTGTTCCCAAATATGATGTAAAATATTTTCTTGCCAGATTTTTAAAGCAAACCTCTTTTGATGGAGAAGTGACCTCATCTAATCTGTGTGTTATTCTATCCCGTCTCATCATTACTGTTATTCACAACAGTGACAATAGACGACAGGACTTTGCTATTCTATTTTCTCTCGCACTGAATGGTAATTGTGTCACAATAGTGGAGTCTTTTAAAGGCTGTATTTTAAACTTTGTATCAACTATTGTGTATAATACACTGACCAGTATTTTATTTGCAAACAGATGATGCGACAAATTCAGGCGACGGAAGCGTCTTTCAACTAAATACATAAATTTTGTTCTCTGTCTATATTTTCAGAACTATTTATAAGTGTGCCATTACTCATACCATAATTGCTTGAATTTTTTTTTCACCTAGCATTGAAGTAATCAACCTAGGCTAGGTCTGTTGTTGTAAGTATACAGCGCAATATCAACCTTCGTGTAGCTTTGGTGGATTTCACAACACAAAACAATTAACGAGACCTGACGTATCTGACCGTCGTCTCGTTTCCTGTCGTCGACGGTCGGTTGTATGATATCGATGGTAGAAGTGGTTGACAGATATTTCTTCTCACGTTAAAGGTCGTGTGACATGAAAATAACGTAGTTGGATATTTGATGTAAAAAGCATTAAATATCCAGAAAATAACCACAGTTTCCATTGAAATCCATCAAATATTGACCATTTTACAGGGTCATGTCTATTTCACACTTGTATCATAAATAAACATGAGCTAAATATGCAAATATGTGACATCGAAAGATGGACATAACATATATGGTTCTTGTTACCCTTTGTTTTTTCAACCTTAATTTCAAGGACACTGTTAGCATTGTTAGCCCCTAAAGGGTTTATTATGAAAGTTAAAATTCTTTCCTCCGGAAACAGTTTACAGTTTGGTGAGTGATATTGATTGATCAGTAATTTAAGAGAATTTATATAGGGTTAACAAAAGAAATTTTAACACTGTGCAACACTCCACCTCATTATTTTTGCATAGGCAATGAGTTTCTTCAGAAACCATCGAACTTTGAAGACGTATAGGCCCTATTTTGAGAACAGTAAAAGATACTGAAATGATTCCAATGGACCTTTAATTGGAGGACTTAATTCTTTAACTGACAAGTGAAACAGCTCTTTTTGGTGGCATGTCACATGACCTTTAATCATAAATGCACATTTTGAGTAAAGTGAAATTATGGCCTACTGTGGGAGATTGATTGTTTATGATACGTGCATCGTCGTAAGACATACCTTGTTAAGTATGCATATGCATATTGTTTGTTAATATATATATATATATATTATATATATGTATATATATATATATATATATATATATATATATATATATATATATATATATATATATATATATATATATATATATATATATATATATATATATATATATATATATTTATATATATATATATAACGCTAATTCCCACCTTAAGGGGAAATTCTTATATCTGCTTGTACATAGGGCGAAAAAAAGATAATAAAATACATAAGAAATAAATTCGCCCTAAGTTTAAACATATAAATTAACGTTATTTCAATGGCCAGCCATCCGTTCGTGTTAACAGCTAGGTGTCCGTAAATTTGACAACTTTGAAGTAATGGCATCTAGTTTGTAACTCTAAGAGGGCGCCCTTGTAAGTTTACGTATTCCTTTAGAAAAAGTGTGTGGAAACGTTAAGGAGAAACTTATATTTCACCCGAAAAATTTTTTCCCCTTAAGGTCGACTTTTCAACAACAACTTTCCCCCTAAGTGCCGAATTAGAGAAATATATATATATATATATATATATATATATATATATATAGATATATATATATATATATATGACCACAACAGATGGTAACGAGGAAAAAATGTAGTAATTTCTCCCAATCCTTACTCGACACATCTGCTATGAACTACAGCAGGACCAGTAAAGACCTGGTTCGGAAAACATCCTACATCTAACAACCAAAAACTGCGAACAGCCGAACAAGCATTTTCGGTTTTTTTTTTTTTTTTTTTTGAGTCACCAGAAAATTTCCAAGTGGTATCACCAGGATGTGATCCAGGGGACTTTTGGAATGCAAAGCAGTATAGACCCAAGAACCACTGAAGTCAGCTCCACCCTTAAAAATTTGTTTGTTTGTTTGTTACATTGTGTCAAAATACGTTCATCTTTACCAAGGACTCCATAACAGATGTGGGTTTCCTGGATTTTTTTTCTTACAGAAAGAAAATTTCGAATATTGATGTACTTTAAAACAAAAAATAATATCACAATTTTGGATCTCCGCACCTTCCGAAACTTGAAAAAATATTTCAAAGGGGTAGGGGAATACCCATAATTCATAACTACGATTCAACACATATTCAACTAGGTCAGTCAGAAGTATCACTACGGCTTTGATCAACTGTTCAATGTTAAAGGAGCTGAGTAGTGACGTACTTCTAAAATAAATACATCATACCAATCGAGATGATTACCCTCTGTGCGGGGCTAGTTTTAAAAATTTTAACCCTAATGCGTTTTATATTCTCATTTAAAATAATCTTGCTAAGTAATTTTGCAATAACGTTCCTATACTATTTCTTGGGTTATTTGATTTTACACTTGCAAGATATTTTACAATTTTGTTTTTTGAATTTCTAGTTCGTTACTTTTTCTTCTGGCACCGGCAATTTTGAATCGTTTTCACTTGTATCGGTTCTGATCGATGCATCTACCCAGGCATGTAGTGCACACAACTCACAACGCACGTATATATGTATGTAGTATATTAGCGTTACTAGTGGCAAGGCACACGCCTATTTCGCGCATCATCTGCAGGAGGTTCATGAACAACATTGTGGATTTTACAGGTATTAAAACTGTTTTTTCGATCAATGAGTTTGTTTTTCGTGGTAGACCTAGGCCCTAACGCTAGCCTAAGTCACAGGCGTTCGAAACATTAAGTACATATACTATACACTATATGTACGTAATGTTTCGAACGTCTGTGGCCTAAGTTAGGCTAACGTTAGTACTGTTAACGACAGTAACAAGTGTAGGCTACTGTTACACCAGACACACTGCATGCATGGCTTTGATAAGTATCGGTATCAGATCGAATCGATAAACCAAGAAGCATAACCGGATGTGACGTAACGAAGTCGGCGGGTCCGAGAATTTATTCTACTTTGGTGGCTACTCAGCTCCTTTAATTGTAAGACAACCGATACGGCAGTTTTGAACATTCTTGCAACTTGGTTCAAATTCTGGCAAAACACGCATTTTACCCCTTCGCGTTCTCCTATGCTTGGCTTTATTCTATTTCAACTTTCATCGACTGGGGTACGTCTTCAGACTCTACAGCCTATTCAAGTTTGATCAGACATCGATGTAACATCAAATTCAATTATTATAGCATGTTATATGAATGTTCACATACTCCAAACACGTTTCGATATGGCTTAAAAAGTTCACCATGGCAACAGGTGTCAAACATGTACCTCTTCTTCATGGTTTTGTGAGTGCACTGAGTCATGTAGGAGCAAAGCAATACCTCGTCCGCCGCGTGGGCAATAAAAAAGTAAGCATGCATTCAGTAGGAGAATTCCGTGATTATGGGTAGTTAAAACTTCGGTGATTTTACCAAATTTTATTCACGTGACCTTTTTGAGGAAGTGAAAATTTTGACAAATGAAAACGCAAAATGAAAAATGTTTTGAGGAAACTTACAAGGCCCTTGGAAAAGAAGGCCTTGGAAAAGCCGTTTCCAGCAGTCTACGAGATATTTTCTCTCCCCTCCCCCCCTCAAAAAAATTGGTACACTACACGCCAAACGATGATGGCTCCCCCTTAGACAATACAGCGTTCTTTTTCATTTTTTCTTATCATAAACTAGAACCTCCCTTTTGAAAAAGCTACATACAAGCCTGACTAGAACATAAAATCAGGAAGCCTCGAATACTTATTAATCCACATAAGCAGTGGTTGAGTCACCCAGTAAACTTTTGTTGTATATTAAGATTGTCACGAAATACACTTGACCGGTCAGGAAAATCTACAATAGTATATACAATCTTATAAATTTTATATGACATTTGTGAGATGAAAGGGATGTTTTCGTCCATTTTTAGAAATACTTTTTATTTATTTATTGTAGAACATGTTTTGCAAACATTTGGGGTAGTTGCCACACCCCTCCTTTGCCCCGTGGAGCGCCATTTATCTTTAAACATGATAGGTATGGGTATAGGTATTAGTACATGTAATCATATATGTATCGATTATATTATACGATTCGATTATATATACTATTGTTAAATGATCAATGTTCACCATGGCGTATCGTAAGCTTTGCATCGGACACAATGTGTTTAACTCAACAGGAAGGGTGGATCATTGATACCAAGAAACATGGTTTATAGCCATGGTAATTGATGTATGTAAACAGAAAGCCACGCAGTGTATCTGAGAGACAGTACGGGTGGAGCCATTTATTCTCAAAATTTAGTTTTCCGGTTCTGGTCTATTAAGCTAAGAGATTGTGTTGTGTTAACCTGCCATAATATAAAACGTTCGTGCTATTCGATATAGACGCATATCCTCAGCACATGAATCAAATTGTCACGATGTTATGTTCTGTTAAACTTTAGCTGGGCGATGAAGAATATTCTTTCTTCGGGAGAGAACAAAAGTACTCAAGAGCACTTAAAAATGCGACCTTGTTCGTGAAAGCTGAGCTTTCCTTACGATTCTTGAAGAAATTGAAATGTCGTGCCAATTCCCTAAAACTGGAAAATGTATATCCCTCGAAAGGTTTGGTCAAAAGAAGTTCGTGATGCGAGAACGTTACGAATCACGTCTCCCTGTCAAAGATCCGTTTACAGAAATATTGAGTTTTCATCTTACTTTAGCTCAATCTTAAAGTGACTGTTTAAACTATTCACGCGAGTGTGGGTCACCTTTTTACAAACGATTTTAGACTATCAGTATGATTTTCTGTTTTGGTGAAGATTTAAATTTTCTCTCACATGACATCATGTTGCACGGAGAGGGCTTGTATAGTCGAGTCACCCTGTAGCAGTAAGACAGTGATCACATTTTGTCACAAAGTGGAGTGGCATTCAAAAAAAGGGAAAAGAAGCACAAAAACGGTAATTTCAGTGGTACAAGAATGACATCAGAAATTACTTCACAATTAACCATTTTAAATTGAGTGAATAAGCTTCAACATTTTATATCTCAGCTCAGGAATATCCTGTGAAAATGGGAGTTGGACCATTTCAATTCAATTTTTAAGCTTTGTAACATACATTTTTGAAATGTTAGACTTCAAGTACACTTTAATTATATTAAAGTGGAGCCTGCTGTAAGTACATGAGACAAGCTGCAGTTTAACAGCCACGTACTGACGGACATGCCACTCCATTGCACTTTCAGTGCTCTAGATGACTCGGTACCTTAGCTACCCTCACTGACCTTGCTTGACTACGTAGTGGGCTTTACATCATATTCCTTCCTTAGTCATGGAAGCCATAAGGAGGGCACTGAGCAAACAGAACCCTTCTCCGCGGGGTGCTTTGCTTGAGGCCCATAGTCCAGCTGTTAGTACCCAACCAGGTAGTGAAGAGGTGCATAAGGGGAGGGGCGTAAGGGTGAATCTGAAAAATACCTACATGACGCACAGGATATTTTGAAAGCAATCATCAAACTGATTGTTGATTTAATATTAATGGGGGTTGACCCGGGGGTAATAGGTGTCCACGCATTGGTGTATGTGAATTTTCTGACGACTTAAGGAAGATTGGCATAAATTTTAGATTACGAGAGCCTTTCATTAAATTTTGCACTTATCATATGATCTATTTAACGAATGTTTCCATTCTTGCTAACACTTGTTAAATGGACATATTATGACATTGCTTTGCACCGAAAGTTAGCAGGCAAGGTCTATCAGTGCAGAAAGTAATAAAAAAAGAATAAACTTGACTTGCCGGTATGATGCATCTGTGCCCCCCCCCCACGGGCCCTGCACAGAATCATATATTTGCACAGCCTGGCATAGCTAAGATTCTAAAAATATCTATACCAGTGTTGCAACGAAAGCAATGACTTCACACATGTTTTATAGGTTCAAAATCAATCCTTTGTTGTATTCGAAGAGCAAAACATTCAAATTGTTGAATAATATAATCCATATACTTCCCGCCTTCATAGCCCAAACTCTGAAGTTCATTGCCAACGGCTACGCCCTTCCACTTACTCTTGGTTCTTGGATCATCAACCATTAACACGTTACGTATGCAGGAATATACCCTGCACGGACTTAGTGTATGTACAAGGGGAGGGGCAAACAATTGGTGGGGGATGACACCATAATTTCGCCCCTTCAAGTTTAAATTTTGTACCAAAGAGTACTATTTTGCCTATGCAGCTCCAACTATAAACAAAATCGATGTTCTCTCTTTCTGGGCCCATTCATCAAAATTTTTATTCAAATTCTATAATAAAAATGGTCATATTCGATTGTGATAAAACCTCCCAAACACACTTAGTTTGTCACCATGAAAGTGGTATCTGTTGCATTCGTATCTTCTGCTTTCTTCATCCCTTTCGCCTGCTTGTATCCTCGCCCCTTTTTTATTCCAGCTCATTCGATTTCCCCACTCTGCTCTTCTGATAGCCCATACTTGCCCTTCCGTTCCCGGTACTTGCCCCCTCTTTGGTTCCTTTCCATTTTTCCCAGATTGCGGCTTCACTGTTTTGTCATCTCACCTACTTCCTCTCCACCTTCTCTGTTATGTCCATACCACCTTCCTACTTTCATTTCGACACATTCATTCCTCCTTTTCTCGTTTTTTTTTCAGTTTTTTTTTCAGTTACCATATATCCTCCTGCATTCGTCTCTTTTTTTCTGCACTCGTCCTGCCGCCTCATTTCCGTATAAGGTAACAAACAAAACCAGTACTTAAATCAACGAATTTTTCACCTTCAACTTTCTCCTTTAGCAGATGAAAATGTCAGTTTAAATTATCATTTTAATCTACTTGACCACATTCGGAATGATTACAAAGCTTTACGCCCTTTTATAGAGTGTAAGCCTTGTGCTCCGTCAGATGGCCTCCTCAACAAAACATTTACTCAATATAAAGTCTAATGTTTGATGTTGTCAGAAGATCGTTTATATTAAAAGATGTTATCTGTTCTTCGCCATAAAAGAATATGGGCGTTGGACAAGGGTTACTGTATTCTTGAAGGGGCTATAACCATATCAGATAATCTCGCAATGCAAACTAAGAGTGGTTGTCGGATTACTTCTGTTAACACGACAAAACAGACAGTATGTCAGGCAGGCAGACAGGCGAGCAGGGGGCACACACAGACAAACGCAAAGCCAGATAGACAGTTCTGATTGGACTTAAGGTATAACCAGCTCTACTTTTACCTCGATGTTTACATGTTTACAGCGATTACACCGATTTACATCAAGACCGATCTTAATGAAAGAGGATAATTAGTACCAGTGGTAGCCTCGTTAGAGTATTGTTAGACCGCTAGAAAATCTTTAACATGTTCTAGACCTGAGTAGTACCACGGATTATTATGCACTACACTTGCTTGCAACTGTGGTACATGGTAGGCAGTGTTACCCCCTTCTCGAACGACGAACGACCTTCACACAATCGCTTGTATATCTGTATATAGCTGTCTAGTGAACGCACTGTGACTGATACTAGCCTTGTACCCTGCTAACGAATTTTTGTTAAATTTGAGGGTTGTTCCGACTCCGTCCGACCATATCACGGATTTGATAATACTTACTCGAAATGCTTTCATGATATACCGACCCTTGTAATGCGGAGTGACTTATCTTTGCACACCAAGTCTGGTATTCTCGACGGTGACCTTAATATTGGTTTCTGAAGTTTCACATTCTAAAATCTTGTTAATAAACACATACCCACACTTTTTAGAGACGTTTAAACTCTTTGTTTAACAATGACACGATATCTGTTTAGGAACTAAAATAGTATTTTACACAGAATGTTTAGTGAGTTAACTTTACTTCTTAACTTTTAAACTTCTTAACATTAAAACTTTTTCGCAAAGTGAAGGAAGACAGGTTTTAGAAAATACTTACTTCTTAAACACAGTGAAAGTCTAATCAAGGAGATTCTCTGGTTGCACAGCACTGAATATGTATCACAACAGGTTAAACACGCATTTGATAAAGCATTTACTCCATTCATAGTATTAAAAATTTCAAGGGACTTGTTGCATCACCTCAAACATATTTGGGAATCCCCTGGTATCTATATTCACAACTGGTTACTTCACTTTGATTGACAAAAGTTCAAATAATCGCTTTACTTTGATTGGTCATTGTAGATTTGTTGTAGATCAGTGAATGTGATGCATTGGCAGGTCAGGTTTCATTGACATAAAATTATACACACGCATTTTTAATGCAAATGTGAAGCAAACTTACTGAATTCGATATTCAGTTTTCTCCTCTGAGATGTACTATGATGAATAAGGATAAATTCGGCAGGTTGGCAGTCGGTAATGGGTAATCGGCATTCTACAGATCTTACTATCAATACAATCATACAGAATGCAACCCCTGACTGCTAATTTAATATTTTCGTCCTATATCCGGACACAACTTTCGTCGTTGATATTATGTCACAATTAATAGAAATGAAATGGAGTAGCCTAAGGCTTTTCTAAACAGTTCCTTGTTAGAAAGATTGGCAAACACCAATGCTCTCTTCGGGAGGTGGTATATCGAATTACCATCATCCATCGGTGTGCGCTTCCACAGAAATTGATTGAGGGTCCGACACTTGTGGGGGCTCGCGCCTAAGATCCACCTCCTTATTTCTTCCTCCCCCACCCGTCCCATTCTTAGCTACGCGACTGGTTTATTTGAAACCATGCACCTTCTTGTTAAATACTATTATGTCATCTTTTGATCAAATGGTTTCTAGTATTTATCTATCATAACGTCATTATCCCTGTTTATTTATAGGAACGCCTTGACGCCTCAACACAGCATATTCACGAGCATATGCATTCAAAGATGCGTGGATCACCCAGATAAAGGTAAGCTCCGTCAAGAAGACGAAGTAAACTTCTTATTAGTTTCAGACTTGGGGGGGGGGGGTGAAAAGTGAAATGAAATATTTTAATAGTTTCTTAAAATCATTGAATTGCAATAGTATTCACCATATGCCATAACAATATTTTCAAGTGTTTGGTTGGCAGGCTTGCTCCAATGTTTTTAATGCCATGTACCAGATACAGTCTGTAACTATTTACACAGTCAGCATAGGTGTATCAGGTGGTTGCATAAGAAACGATGCCGCCTCCCCCAGCCCCAACTAAATTTTGGACAAGTGCAGAATCTTTCTACTGAAAAGGCTGAGAAGGTTTGGGCAAAAAAAGGGCTGGGCCTCCAAATCAAATCTGTGAATGATACTCAGTCGCAGTCAGCTTAAATTATGCTTAGCAGCCTCTACAAATCACGAATCTAGCCATAGCGTGGGCAAAGTGGGCAAACCCGCCTGTCTTGCGAAAAATTTCTGGGGAATTTCAGGTAAATTATGAACTATTTGTATGCAGTCTATTCCCATTTTGTTTCTCTCTGGGGGGAAGCTTTTTCGATCTTGCCCATCACCCACCATGACCGCCGGGAGATTTCTAAGGTTGGGTGGGGCTGAAACTTAATAAGCTCTTGATTTTGGTGTATTCTAAGGTAATTTTGGCCATTTTCGGTTAAAGTTGATTATAATTTTTCTTGAAGAAAATTTTAAGCTTACAGTTATTGATGGCTGTAGCCCCTTGCCAACCACCTTCACCTACTTTGCTCCGTCGGCCTTATACCCACCTTGAATAAGAGGGCCAGCCTTGACAGGGTCTGAAAAGGACTTTTTCATCTTTAAAGTTGTTTTCCTTCGGTTCTTTCCATGAGAACTCTTTAATAATAACCTACTGGATGTAGTTCTCGCCCATAGAGTAGGATATAGGAACTAGAGTGCTCACTCCCCGAAACAGCTGTGATCGCATGGGGACTCGGCCGCCATACAGTTTGTACACACATGCTAACACACAGCATAGCTTCTTGCCTCCACCTATAATGGTAGACCACTGATCATCTACATGTAGATCAGTGTGGTAGACGGGTCCCCATGCAATCACAGCGGATTTACGTACGCGGTATTAGGAGTGCGCACTCTAGTTCCTATATCCTACTCTATGTTCTCACCGCAGCCTTTACCTTTGCAGAACCCTGTCTCTAGCACGTAGTTTGTTCAGTGTATATATATGTTTGTTGTGTTCAAAGTCGTTCTTTTATTGAACCGTGGCACTCGTTCTGTAGGCCTATCTCTCATGGACATTAGTAAGTAATCTTTTTTCTTTGGTCTGCTCTTCATGGTCATGTCGTTGATAATTACGTCATGTCCGGAAAATAATTTGAAGACATGATGGTAGTTTGCATGAAACTATCAACCTGTCGAGACAATGTGGAGTCAACGAAGCTGTGAATCATCTTCAAATCGTGCCTTGTCCAATGTCCATTAATAATTTAAAGAATATACAGAGGAAAACAAAAGAATGGAACCTTTGTCACTTGACGAGAAACCTTCCACCCTCACTAGTCGCCCTTTCAAATAAATGCACACCGTTGAAACCATGGTTTCTCAAGGTACAATCGCAACAGGGTAATGCACCCCCTCCCCAAAAAGTGATAGGATCACTTTTTCCCTTTCTCTAAAAAGAAATTTGAAACACGGGATAAATTCACTTGTTTTTGTTAAAGATGGTATGATGATATGTCGTCACAGCGCAATCAAGTAATACTGCATACCGAATTTTTGTGTTTCGTTACAGCTTCAATTTCTGAAGGATTTGGGGGGATTTCGGGGGGGGGGGGCGTCTGCTCTGCAAGCAGTGGATATTACTGAATAGGAAGAATAGACCGGTAGCTTAAGAATGAAAAGTTAAAGTGTACCTAAAGTCTGAAAATTCAAAAATATATATTACAGAGCATGAAAACTGAATTCCAATGGTCCAATTCCCATCTTCACAGGACTTTCTTAAGCTGAGATATAAAATGTTGAAGTTTATTCACTCGATTTTAAAAGGTAGATTGCGCAATAATTTGTGATGTCATTGTTGTACTACTCAAATAACAATCTTTGTATTTCTTTGTTTTTCTGAAAGCCACCGCACCTTGTGCCAAAATGTGATCGCGTTCTTACTGCTTTGGGGTGACTTGACTATATAAGCCCTCTCTGTACAGCATGTCATGCAAGAAAACAGGAAGCGGTCAAGGTCATATAAACATTTTTAATTTTAAAAGAAAACAAAGCATTTAATGTGAGTTGTACAACAAGAATGTCAAAAATTATTGCGCAATGAACTGTTTGGATTTAAGTGAATAAATTTTAACATTTAATATCTCAACAATGGAATAAGCTATGACAATGGGAGTTGGACCAATAAGATTAATTTTGTAACCTCTAAAATATATATTTTTGAATTTTTAGACTTTAGGTCCACTTTAAATGACACTTTACGTCAAGTTCCGAAGGAACTTGACGCAGGAACTTTCTGTTCCTGCACAGTGATAGTAAATTCAAGGTCAATGCCTTTGTACTATATTAAATTATTGAATTGACATTCTGAATTTTTTTTCCTGTTGTGGCCAGCAGTCACGAATTGAAACGACCGGAATACTGTATAAGGCTGCATGTGTGGACTGAATACGCACTGTACTGTGACCTTCAGAGTCATATACAACATGTGAATTTGCTCAGTATCGTCAACTTGTCAGCTATTTTACGCCACAAATAACATGTGGTCGTATTTCAAAGGAACAAATTAGATATTGCCTACCACAGGTGTTTCGAACTGTATTTTCCCCAGGCTTTTGTCGCACTATAGGTATTTTCTTTGCGTACTGTGCAAATAGACGTGTATAGCTTATCAGGTAGCAAAGTTCGCAAAAGTGTTACTGTAGGATTTGGTTCAGATAACTTCCGATCGACTTAGAGCTTAGTATAATTCTTTCTCGTTCTTCTGCAATGACACCATTATCAGTCTAACAGCTCAAATTATAAAAGAAAACAAAAACAAACAAACTAAAAGATAAGATTTTATTCATGAGACTTACTCGTTCGATAGGCTTACTCACATTCAGCTGCATGGCTAAAGAATGTGATTTAAGCTGTCCTGTAGTTCAGTTTAGGTTGTAGAATGGAGGTCAGAGCCCTATTTACTCTTTGGAGCTCAGAACATTTCTTTTTCGTGGGGTCCCTCATGAAACGTGTTTTTAGGAACATTATTTGAGGGAGACGGGGTTAAGCGCGGGTCACATTACAGCGATTTCGGATCGGATTACGGTCCGAGTTGAGTTTTAGTTAGAATCTTCTCCATCTCTGGTCGGAGGGAACCAAATATTTGCCAACCTGTGTAATTTGATTTGTATCACATGACTATGAAAAAGAAATGTAGTATACTAATTATTTCGTTACGAAACATCGGCCGATAAAAGCTGTCTGTCGATGTGACGTCACGAAATAATTAGGTTACATTTCATTTACATAGTCCTCTGATACAAACCAAATATTTACACAGGTTGGCAAATTTTTGGTTCCCTCCGACCAGAGATGGAGAACATTCTAACTAAAACTCAAAAACATCGGACCGTAATCCGGTCCGAAATCGCTGAAGTGTGACCCGCGCCTTAGTATGTGACACTATCTCAGAGGAACGATACCTCGGTTAGAGCGTAATAGCGCACAATAAAACAAGTTGCTTAATCTCATTCCAAGCCCCACTACCGAATATAGCACTTGCTGGGCCTAGGTCTAATAAATTGCATGTAAACATTATTTAGGTTCAACGTTTAATCTGTTAGATTTTGTTAAATGCCTACTTCTTACACTTTTGTGTAGACGGGGCCTCTTTACTTTGCCTTTTATGTCCTGTAAAAATACGGACCTCGCGAAGGTACTTCTTCGCATTCCCAGGACAGGCCAGTAGCTAGAATTCTCAGTCATGGGGTAAATCACAAAATCAGGGACACAGGAAACAACCCTCACATTTTGCAGTTACAATGGAACATTACTTGAAAATCTTTAGGGGGGGGGGACATTTTTCAGGGTGCTCATCCTTCGAAGGACCTTCCTCTCCTGGCTTAGGCCGTATCGAAGTGACTCAGTTTTCCCATCTTACCGTACTTGTCCTCTGTGGTTACGAAGAGCCAAACAAAATTTTTTTCACCCATTTGAAGTACACTTTTTGCCAGGTCGAGAATTATCCAAACGTGAAGTCGTGTTGTTCCTTTTTTATGAAAGGAGCGTTGCAATATTAATTGATTATGAAAAATGCACACACTGTCTTTTATAAGAGCATGTCGTCATATCAGCTGCTGATTAAATTCCAGTGCTGTTTTGAAAGCTTCGCGGGGCTACCATTTATTCTATGGAAACAAAATTAATATGCTCAAGGGTTGGTCAATATGATAACAACATAACTGTAAAAGTTGTCTGATTTCAGGGTAATGGCTGATATTGAAAAGTAAAGTGATGTGACTTTTGAGAAGGATCTGGGTGTAGTTATTACAGGCGATTTAAAGCCATCTAGACAGTGTGCAGCTGCTGCTGCTAGGGCTAATAGGGTGCTTGGATTGATCAAGAGGAATTTCAGTAGTTTTAGTAAAGAAATTCTACTAAATCTGTATAAGCAGTTGGTAAGACCCCACCTCGACTATGCAGCCCAGGCTTGGAGTCCCTTCTATGAAAAGGATAAGTTTCTTTTAGAGCAGGTTCAGAGGAGAGCCACTCGCCTTATACCCGAGGTGAAGCACCTACCTTATCATGTAAGACTGAAGCATCTTGGTCTTACCACCCTGGAGGTGAGAGGGATTAGGGGGGGGGCATGCTTCAGGTGTACAAATTTCTCTCTGAAAGGAATCCTTTGTCATCTTGCAATTATTTAAGGGTTCAAAGTAATTCTCGGGTTCGAGGCCATTGTAAGAAGCTAGTTAAGTGTTTTGCAAGGCTCGACATTAGGAAGTTCAGCTTCTCTCATAGAGTTGTTAACGAGTGGAATAGTCTGCCTGAGTGGGTAGTTAACTCAGTCTACATCTGTGCACTGCTTTAAGGTTAACATTGACAAGTTCTCTCATACCTGTGATAGAATCTAATTGTGCTGGGCTGTGAATCATTGTGCTGGGCTGTGAAAACTGGGCTGTTTTAATTACAAACAAGCACATCATTGTGACTAATAAATATATGAAATGCAAGGACTCAATAGCTAGCGCCTAAATCATTACCTAAACGGGTAAAAACTTGTTACGATTTCTTAGCCCAGTTAGCAGATGGGTTGACAGAGTGAGCTCAATGCCTTCTTCTATCACTACTTATGCTGCCAGCAATTAGCTCTGCCCAGGGAGTTGCTATTGACACACCCTGATCTGACATTGCAGAAACTTTAAAACCCTCTCTTCTGACATGGCATGCGAAACTCTAGCAGCAGCAGTATTTGTAGTGAGTACATCGCCTTACAGCCGATGTTGCAAGAGTTTACTTTCCTTTTCTCAGAGACGAAAAATAAGGTGGTTAATCTACCCATGTGCAGTTAAAATGTCTGCAAGGAGGGTGACACTTGAGCACAGCTCAGGAAAGTCAAGTTAAATGAGCAGTGAAATAACCTGAAATTATAATACTCAAAAGCTGTAACGTATAACAGGAATACACAGGCTAAGCACAGATGTAACGTCATCTTCGATTTTTGTGGTTCGAGCTGTTACAAGAGCTCAAAAAATCTTACCCCCCCCCCTTGTCTGATATAAAGCTCGGGTCTGTCGTGTGTGCTGAAAAGTTGTGATGAGATGTTCACACTTTGTTGCAGGTTTTTAGAAGAGTAATTCTTATGCAATAAACAATATTTACACATCTCTCATACTATCAAACGTTCTGTACCAATAGTAAGTGAGTGAGTGAGTGAGTGAGTGAGTGAGTGAGTGAGTGAGTGAGTGAGTGAGTGAGTGAGTGAGTGAGTGAGTGAGTGTGAGTGAGTGAGTCAGTGAGTCAGTCAGTCAGTCAGTCAGTCAGTCAGTCAGTCAGTCAGTCAGTCAGTCAGTCAGTCAGTCAGTCAGTCAGTCAGTCAGTCAGTCAGGTGGATTTAAGGGACACACCAACAAGAATGTGTTATATAGTGTCAGCTAGATAAAAAGCTAAAGTTCAAATACGGTTTCAAATACGGTTCAAGTTCAAGTCTGGTTTCAAATACAGTTCAAATACAGTTCAAGTCCTTCCCTTTAGTCGCCTCTCACAACAGGTGGAGAATACCGTGGACATATTCTACAACTCCCCGGCCCACAGGGGGCTATACACTTGCAAGGAATACAATGCAGGTCTGCGGCCCCTAGCGGACTCCCAAGAAATGATTGGCCCTTTGCTTTTTATTGTTTTTATGTCGGTGCCTACTCTTAACTTAGAACACGATGTGCTTAATTAAAGTGACTTTGTAGTCATATATAGCATACCTCTTTCACTTTATAACATTAACGTTACGTCTATAAAATGTGTACTCGTTACATGGGGTTTTCATCCCATTATATATATATATATATATATATATATATATATATATATATTATAACGCAAGATATGTGAAGGGATTTCATCACAAAGGGGAGGGGACGAAGGTGTTTGTCAGCCCTGAAATTTTCTTGATTGGCAAACAATCATGTCATGGATTCTGCATTTGAAAAACGACATTTTGGCCCTAAAACCGACAATTCTGTTGCTTGGCGGACCTAGGGGTCACCGCACTCAAACTCCCGCCTCATACGCTTATGTAAGTATACTTTTCCTAGCAGTCAATGCGTTGACGTTCAGCTCGGTATTTTAATCGTGATTTTTTTTTGTACATTACCAATGTGAATGGGTACTTCAGGGTTACAGGAGGCCAAGGGGTTGGGGGAGTGTATAACCCATTAATTGGCATCCACCACTCCTACAGAAATCAAATTAAAAGCTATCTCTCTTAATATTCCTATGAATATTAGTTGTCGTCCAAAACTGAATTGTCGTCGTATAGGCGTAGGAAGGCTGGGCTGGGGTGGTTAAGCCCCAAGTCAAAATGTGAAGGGTAGAAGTATGCCTCCTCCCCCACTCTTCAAGGACTAAAACCCCTTAGTTTTTCCCTCTGTAAAATGTCAAAGTCTTTCAGTTATTTCCCTTAAAATTTGCAGAATATGTACTCCAAATTGCGTTTAAGGACCATAAATATTAAAAGAAAAATCTTCCCTTAGACCATCTCCCAGGACGGCGGCCCAAAACAACGTTCAGTCCCTTCACCTGAAAACAGCTTCCTACGTCTATGTTTGTCCCTTCTCTCTCTTTTCTCTTCTCGGTTGAGCCCAGAACATTCGACCTGGCTGGCATTGTCTACATCAGATTACTTTAAAGGCTCTAAGATCTCCCAGTTAGTAAAAATGCTACCTTCAAAGTTTACTTCTAGCCCATCCTCCAATTTTAACAAAACACACTTGTCTAGTGCAGCTCCCAGACAAAGTTACAGTAGTTTGCACAGACTGAGCTTAAATTGCTCAAGGCCACATCCACACGGCCGTACTCTGTGTTAGTTTGCTAACACAACTGACCACACAAGTGAGCATTGACCAACCAGAGAGAAGCTACTGTGTAACCAATATCAATTAAATTGCAGTCACCAATGATATTTAGAGATATGACCATATTCCTAAATATGTTTGAGGTGATGCTATAGACCCTTTAAAGTTACCTCTAATCAAAAAGAGGCATCATGCGCTTTTTCGTTAAAAAAAAACCTTATACGAGATACGGTAAGCCTCCTTTTATCAGGATTTGCATCAGTGTGCATAAAGGGAGTTTATTCCAGAGCTAATATGCTCTTATCTTTCTTGACCTTTGAGGGAATGAAAACATTCTTGAGGCCGTAGACGATGATTTTCCCATTATCTTACAAGGTAGGCTTCTCGCTGAATTTTAAAGCAATTTCATTGTACTGATACTTTAACAAGCACTTCACCCATCACAAGCCACGAGTGTGTATCTAGCAACGAAGGCTTCCTTTTAAAACCTTAAATTAAGAAATGTTTACGCCGTTTCAACAAAATCATTGACTTGCTCTCTCTTTCTTCTGTCATAATCACTAAAAAGGTTTTAGGCGCGTAATATTATACGAGTTAACAAGTGCTTGTAGCGCAAGATTTTTCCAAAACGTGGCTAAAAAGAGGAGAATGTAGATGTATCGCCAAGTTCACCAAATATCATATTTCAAAGTCTCGACTTTTTTGTATGCAGTACTCCTTTTTGAGCTCGCATTTATGGAGACAGTAGCTTATTAGTAGTTAGATTTAAAAAGGTCACCGCACGATAAGGTTCCCGTTTATAATCAGCCCTCATTAAAACGAACGGGCCCAATTTCAGGGCAAGAAAGATTCTTGGAAAGGATGGCTTCGCTTTTTTAAAAATATGTATCTAAACCACTCGCGTTCGTCTGCTGAGGTATTCCCTTAGCTGGATATTAGCAACTGTCATGGATAATTTTTTCTTCTAGAAAACGATTCTTACAACAGTCAAACACATGTATTTCTTGCAAGTAGACCCTTCTTCAAATAGCAACAACAAAGGGTCATGGGTTAGAGTTTTGGTATGCGTCGTTCTTTGTCACTGGCATTTTACTGTGGCAAAACGACGCATACCAAAATTCTATCCCATAATTCTTTATAATTGTTATTTGGAAAGGGTGTATGACGAATAAGCAATACGAAACATATACACTCTAAAACAAATTAGCTAGTAAGACAAGTTAACGGGCTGTAACGCACGAATCCGGACTCGGAATAATTTCCGGACTCAAACCCAATCTCTACTATAGAATGGTAGGTCCCGGAAATAGCATTGGCCCGGAATTAGCTCCAACTGGACTTTGACTCGGAGCCGATTACAGAAGACTGCACAATGATGAAAACAACCGTGACATAAAGAGCGCTGAAGGCTTCATTGTTATTGTTATGTACGAATGGCATGTCTTCACTAAATGAATGGGTGGGCCAGGTTTTGCTATTGACTCGGAACAGTGACCTAATTAAGTGTCACATGTGAAAGATTTATTTTAAAAAATGTATACAGTATGGCCCATTGTCACACAGAGTAGACTCCAGCCGGACTCGAAATTGGCTATAGATTTAAGGCTGGCTCATATACTTCAGTATAGTGGCGCTATATAAAGCTATGAAAATTAGAAAACTGTTCAACTCTGAGCTAAGTCCGTGATTGGTCCGAAAGAGCAAGAGATGATCATGTATGGTTCTTATAGCTTTATCAGTTCATAGTGTGTGAAAATTTGGAAATATGAACCGGGTTTTAGCGTAACTGGAATTGGATCGGACTCCGAGCGTACCGGACTCAGAACTGGCCAAAAATTGGAGCCACCGGATTTGAAACAGGCACGGACTAGGGATATGTAAACTTGGATTCAGGCCTGCCAATTAATAAGACTTACAGTGTGACACTGTTTTCGTTAAAATAGTCAAAAGTATGCTTTGTATGAATAATTAACCTTGTTTGAGTAATTTATTTTTATAGTGTGTATATAGACATATAGGCCAAGTAAGTCAAGTGCCTCATATAATTAGTTAACATTGTTTTTGACAAACTTATTTTTAAAGATTTCTGCATTTGAGACAATTATTAATCCTACTAAACAGCTGAAAAGCATGACTCAGTTTTTCAAAGTCTCAGCCATTACAGCCACAAGGCTCAATGTCGATGGGAATACTGTGTCGAATGCATTGATTTGGTTTAACACAGCTTCCGGCGGTATACCGATATATTCGAATATAGTCGGTTTTGTCCATTTAGTCATTACCACGTTGAAGGTTTCACTGAGCAGCATTAAAGTTAGTCCAATTGTACAGTTAATGTTATTCTAGCTCTAGTAAACACGTGTTTACGAACCAAGCTAGGGTGCTGGTTTGGTATCTCCCTGCTTGAACAGCTCCAAAAGTGTGACATTGATATGAGAGGTCGGAAGCAGTTTTTACACTTCAACTGTTCAAACTGATTAAAAACATCTTTAGAATTTTTAATGTTCTGACGGAAAATGTCTATATATTCCCCATTATCGTGATGTCAGAAAGCGGAGTATAATACCGTTAAATATTTGACTTCGTTATATCCTGCTGGATCCTCTTCCAATATAACCTTCGTAGAAGGTGTCCAATATGTACCTCTTTGTAACGTACATGCATGTTACTAGTAACACAAGTGCAGCCAATATGGGTGCAGGAGTAGTCTACGTCCGCCGAGAGGCCGATACTATCTTTCAGTATTGTTTAGTGTGATGGCTTATCGTGTCAAATAATTCTACAAACGATTCCACAAAGTAATAAATATTGCAGCGTTACTAAAGAAGGGTTAAAAAATACCCGCAACCTTTGCTAGTTTTCATAGCTGTCATGAAGTCCGCTCAACTAGCATTAATTAATATTTGCTGTTTTGGCGTTCCTTCTCATTATTACCTCAACTACTTTACACTAAGTACTACATCATGAAGGAGAGATGATGACTAATGTAATAGCCAGTCATCTGGGATTTTTAATAATTGGTATTCATTCTACCCGTCTTGCTTGTGTAAGCAAGTTTTATGAAGACCATTTGAGTCTATATACAAACCAACTTTTATGTGCTGTATTCCTTGTTTATCTTCTCGTAAAAGTAGTTTACACAATTCTTATAACATTTATTGCACTAGAGCCAGTCGTCCAAAACTGACCACATAGTTTTGTATTGTACATAAATTCAACGGTTTACCGTAGGCTATTGTTTTCTTGATCTATTTTTTGTTCTTCTTATACAGGAAAGAACATGCAATTAACCTTAAACAATAGTTGAAAGTATCCCTATGCATTTTGTGACTATTTACCCTTTTGCCGTATGTTCACAATGCATATTGTTACAAAGAAATCGAAATCACTGGCAAAGAAAATGTTGAAAGTACTTTGACCCCATAAACAAGAATACTATAAAAATTTTACGATCAATCTATCATCGTCGGTATTTTTATATCATGTTTTATCAATTTTGATGTCCACCTTGCCTGATTTAATGGAAGAAACGGTAATAAAACAAGCATAGAGTTAATTATCTTGAAAAAGTACGTTAGTGATGAAGTGTTATTCAAGTCTTGTAGGCAAGTAATAGCCTTGACTCATAATTTTTATCAAGCCACATCCCAGCCTTCTAAGATTGGTTGAAATGTACATTGTGACGTTTCGTAGCCGACAAAACGATGATACGGATGTAGCGGTTATTGAATTCTTCAGCCAAGTTTATTCGCTAAATTCAGTTGGTCTTGTTGAAAATTAGCAGATTTGTACAGAAATTCAATGTAAATGATGTGAAATCGATAGACATATACGATGGACGGATGATTAAAAAAGTTCCTCTCGATACGAGAACCTTTTAACTTGCTAAAACAGACAAGTTAACACTGCAAAGTCTGGCGAGCCCAAAATTTGGCTTAGTCAGCTCAATTCAGTCTACACCAAACCTCACAAGTATAACAAAGTCTCAGCGACTTCTCACAAATGACTAAGTAACAACAAGGTTTACCTTTTCTGAGAGTACCCTCATGTATCTCTTAAGCAATCTGCTTTCCTTAGTGATTTTTCAGTAATTTCCCCTTATATTTATCCTGTCTTGGTCCCCCCCCCCGTCCCTCCAAGGAAGGGACGGGGCATTACTATAAATGGTAAAATTCCTTCTCTTTGATTCACTAACCAAATTACTTTAAATGGTAAAATTCCTTCTCCATGAAATAACCACAGTCTTTGGACTTGGTCAAGAGTAAAACATTCTTTTACTGTTAGCTAAACAAAGTAGCCTTAAATTAAATGGTAACATTCTTTGTCTCTTAACTAATTGGTCATCTAATCATATTACCCTCTTGTCCAAGCCACTGTTCGTGAACCATTTGTAAACAGTTGTTTGGTAAATCATTTGTAAATACTTGTACATGCCACATGCTTTGCTCTTTGAAAAAGAAAATCTCTTGAGTCAACTCAGCTCTTTAAAGCAGTATAGTAAAGTTACACAGCAATATAATGTTCATTGAAATAATAACGTCACATACATTTTACTAGCAACCTCACTCAAGTATAACTAACCATCGCTGTTGAGTATTCGGCATTCAAAATCCTCACAAACCGGATTCATGCTACAAAAATATCGGAGAAATGTTTGTGCAATAAACAGGATAAACTTGGGCCCAGTTCCTACATTCCAGGTTTTATGATGTAGTTGAAATTTTGCTCAAATTTATGTAAGAATTTACAGAAAAAACACTGAGAAATTCTTTATCTTTTCACAGTTAAACATAGCCTATACGAGTATACTATTGACTATCATAACTTGTAATGAGATTTTCTTATCTGGGGTGTGCCTACATGTATGTATTCTATCAAGTGAATTATGTGCATGACAATATATATGTACGTGTATGTATGATATTAACGTCTGATGCATGCATGTAAGTACAACATTAAAATATGCCTTGAAAAAGGAGCACAATTTCCTTAATTGCATATTATTTTTATCATGATTAAATACAGGTCAGCGCACAGGACATAAATTGCTTGCTCTATGCACGCAGGGCGAACAGAAATCCACATGCTCATATGTTTTTAGATTTACCACTTCTAATTGATAACAGTACAGTAGGGACTTTAATAGATAAATATACGGGAAAATTTACTAAAGTCTTTGAAAACGAAAATTGAAGCAAGCAATATGGCCGAAATTTTCGTTCCAAAGCAGCTCCCTAACCTTACTAAACAAGTTATCTCTTATACTCCCCATGAAAAATTAGCTTCCCTATAAATCGTCATCTGTTGCTTTCCTAGTCTGGAGTATGGGTGTCATAGTTCATATGAAGCAGAGGACTTTAAGATACAACTGATTGACATAGACATTAAATCCCAATCTTCTTGCATTTGCAACAGCTCTAAGCAATGGGGCTGGTAATATTATGTACCCCACTGAGGCAAAAGATTGGTGAGGTTTCAAAAACCACCTTTTTAGCCCAGCCAATTGAGCATGCTCATAAGTATGTTATTGATGCCTCATGTCACAAATATTGCACATCACACATAAACCAAGCAATTGTTTTGTATTGTCTTAAGAATTCATTAACAGTAAGAACATTGTTACATGAGTATACAAACCCTTCATGATTTGTCATACCCGTTTGTCAAAGGTGACTGCTTTGCCCTGAAAGCCAACAAGGACCTAATCTTGTAATGTCTAGTACCGTGAGACGATTTCGCCTGACATTGTAAAAGAAGATATCGTTTGGTTATAATTAGTTTCATGTACTACTGTGAGACTGGTTTGATGTCATAAATCCATGACAACATGCGTAGATGGAAAGGGATTCCGTTTTTCTTTGCAAACGCTCTCCAAAGATACATCAGTGATCCTCAATTGGTTATCACGTGTAGCCTGAGAAGAAAAATCAATTGTCATCGATCACGTATTACCCCCCCCCCCCCACACACACACACTCCTGGCTGACTCAAATGGATTACAGTCGTCGTTTAAATTTTTTTTTATCAAGCTTTAGCTGCACCTAATTTGCTAGTCCTGCAGAGAAGGGTCATTTCCGGCAATTTAAGGTACCTTTGACCAAACATTTTGTTCACTTCCCTCCAATCTACAGTACCGGTAGTGCTTCGCACAAATAGTCTTGAGGCACTGCGTATTTAACTGAAACAAAGCGCCCGAAACTACCACTATTTTTCCCTGTAAATCAAGTGGAAAACCTTACGGTGTAGGAAACAAAGTTATAAAGCATTCCATAAAGTGGTATCAACATTATAACGAAACACAAAACCTATGTCTGATTAATTTGCCCAGATGACACCTCAGATTTCCCACCATGCATCGCAGAATCTGTACAAATAGCATTTCTTCAAAAAATAGTATCTTCCAAATGCAACATGCTATTGAGATGAGGTTTTCACACTTAAAGCAAAAAAAGAAAGAAAGAAAAAAAAAAAACTTCCGCGCCTTTTTTCTTTTGAAAACATCAATTCTGGTAACCAGAACACTTTTTTAGAGTAGGCTTGCCGAAAATAGCGTGTATTTTGCCGGAACAACCATACAGGAATTGCTCTGCTACAACAAGGGTTAAAAACTTGATTTTCTTTTACAGCTTATAATACCTCCATTTTTACAATATGCAGTTAACATGTTATGCCCAATAATTCTTGCTTTCAATAGTGCCTAATTTCGAAATAAAATTCAGGTAAATTTTACGACTCTACCAGTCTACGTCATTTCGAAATATAATGCAGTTATGATATCTAAGCAACGTAAAGGATATGACGAAGATACTAGCAAGTATGGTGATGTAGCCTACGTCATCATGTTAATAAACAATTATGTATATAATGCATTAATTACGTTTAGCTGTTGGATGCAATGAATCTCGTTTTCACAGCTATTAATATTACGTGAGACGGGAGACTATTATATACGCATTTCCACGATGAGATGAATTTGAGAGCCCAAAGCTATTATATTTGAGACTGATGCTTTTCCTTTGAAGACAGTGCACTGGAGAATTGTGGCTGTCTTTTTGAGTAGGAAGATTTAAAGAGCAACAAATTTCCCCAGACTGGGTAAAGAATTCTACCCGTAAGTTTTATTTCTAGCTCCTCTTTTAACTTAAAGAAAGACACGTGTCTAGTACACCTCCTGGACAAATCTACAAAGGCCTGTATTGAGTCAAAATTTCTCAAGCCATTTCCGTATACCACTGTGTGTGGTGTCTCATATAGTAAATGATCTGCACAACTCATCATTGACCAATCAGTTTGATGTAAGTGTTTAAATTTTTGTCAATTAAACATATGATCGAGTTGTCAATAGACATATAGGGATATTCCTAAAGACGTTTGGGGTGATGCATCAATCCCTTCAAAAGCCATTGCAGAAAAGTAATGTACCAAGTACAGTAAAGGTAATGGGTTGTTTTAACATTTGTGGAATTATGAAGGTTTAAGGGTTATAGCAGTTTTACAACACACAGTTACAGTGCTAATCCATTACATTTCCTTAACCTGTTTCATATATAGGCGTACGAGGCAAAGGGGGGATTCTGGGGGCTGCAGCCCTCCCAGAGCAGGAAAAATGCTTATTTCAGGGCACTGACACTTGTATTTTCAGGGCAAGGGGGCAGTACAGTGGGCAGTGCGGCTGGCAATGACATTGAAAAGGTTATAGACACCTTTGCAAAACACAAACAGAGGCATACCTATTTCTTCTGAATATAGGATGGGGTTAGCAGGGAGTTGTTAGCCTGGTAGGGGGCAAACCAATTTTCAACACTCACTGATGTAATGATGTATGAACCCAATACAAGTATAAACCAAAACTCCCGAAATAATATCTTTCTTTATAGTTTGTGTGTGTGAGTGTGTGGGGGGTGTGGACTCGTCCTGAGTGCTGTCGTGGTAAAAGGGGAAAATTAGGGCAATTTGCAAAATTTTCAGGGCAAACACCCTCCGCCCACCCCCCCCCCCCCGTGAAATGTCTTCCCGTACGCCTATGACTTGTTTGTACGCCTATGACTTGATTCTTTTGTTGTAAATTCAGTCCCAGTCGAAGACTTCCCCCAGACTATCAACCGTTGCTAATTCTCCCCATAACTAGTAATGAGTGTAACGTCATTACTCTCTCATCTCTCTACATGTAATATGTAGGGAGTTGAGATATTGTACTTCACATAACATCGAAATGTGAAGCTGTGTGTGGGTGTGGGTGTGTATATATATATATATATGTGAACAAAGAAGTGTGTCGAAAACATCTCCTATACCGTAAGTCTGATAAAGTTCAAACTTGGTGTGTAGGTACCTTACCATGAAAACTGGTGCATCCGTAATTAATGACGTCATAGGTCAAAGTCAGAGGTCAAAGATCAAACTTCTAAAGATTGAAGTTTTTGCCATTATTTGCCTATCATTTGGTTAGAAAAATAAATAAAACCATATGATATGCAAAAACTGATGAGATAATTTTTCAAATAGCCCTTTTTGGCTGCTTAGGATGGGTCAAAGGTCAAAATGTATGTCACTGGTCACATTTGCCTAAATTTTTGTATGTGTAATTGCTGGCGTCATATCTTGAAAGTCAAGGGGTCAAAGTTCAAATGAGCTAAAATTGGTTTTTATCCATTATTTGGATAACAGTCTGTTACATTATGAAACAGTATGAAATTTCTTTAACCCCAAAGTATGTAGAGAATTTGGTGAGATGATATTTGGAACTCCATGGATTGCCCTCATGTTTAAACATTGAACATTTAGCCCAGGCGCGGATCCAAGGGGGGCTTTCCTGGGCTCAGCCCCCACCCTTTTCGCCACATCAACAATAACAATTATGCGAAAATTAGCATAATGTTATTCTAGAAGAATATTTGAGGAGGCTTTCAGCCCCCCTTTTCGAAATGTCTGGATTTGCGCCTGTAGCCTACCACCACTGTGCCCAGCTTTTCTCTGAGAGTGACACCGATAAGAGATGCAAGGGACAACGTGCCCTCTTACACAACTAATTCAAAAATTTACACCTTTAAAAGGATGTAATCATTTTGGAATGCAAAATTGTAAGAGTATGTCCGGGCGCCTGCCGGGAGAGTGCGTCAGTCTCCATGAATCTGCCCTTGGCAAGATATCAATATTCATAGACAACCGTCGGTGTTAAGTATAACATTACTAGTATGAAGATTTGATAACTCCTTACTAATTCTATTCTCAGTTTCCCAAGTTTCAATCCAGAATGTTTTGCAATGCCGATTCTTCTGAAACTCGCTACACATTATCTTCAACAAAAGTTTCATCAAACAGGTAATCCAGTTCTGATCACGTCTCCTTGCTTTTCACGCAAACGATAAACCACTTGTTTGAAGTGGATTCTGATTTGATTGCCTCCAAATTGAGACTAGGATCTCTCTGTAAGGAACAAAATAAAACGTCAAACGAAACCTCAATATCTCTTCAATTAATTTCCCTATATTTGCGTTATCGATTTCACTTGAAGTAAGATGTATTTGTTTTTATTCAATGAATGTAAAGTCAGACGATTACACGTTTCAATTGACTTTTCTTCCTCAGGGAGAAATACACTAGCCTCCGGTTAAAGGGAACCTAGTAGTTTTTTCTGTCTATTTCATTTGTTAATTTACATAAGAAAAGTGCTATTACACGTGTTCAATGAACTTACGTTATGACGGCTTTACAGTACATTGCCCATGTTATATTCTTCCTGCTGGCTAAAAAACTAAATTAAGACGTAGAAGGATTGAAATGGCCTGCATTTTTGATGAGATGGCGACTTTTATAGCCCTCAGAGGTAAAAATAAAATGGTTCGTCTTTCACGAAAATGATATTTTTTTCAAGTTTCGGGTCCAAATGGTCATCGTTTACAATACACTATTATGAACTTTGCTTTGGGTCTAAAATGACTGTACATCTTTGAAATGGTTCTCCGGGGAATTAAAGTGCATTTGCATCGTAAAAACTAAAAACACACTAAAGTGCAAAAGGAAATGGATTTTTACGATAGTACCAAATGTAGTTCAAATTTGCGGCTCATGCAGTTCCTATAAAAACAAGTTACAGACACACTTTGCAATATAATAGGATCGAATCGTTATTAGCACATGTGCGTATAAGGCGGGGATCTGGAAGCGGCAGCCCCTCCCATCCCCCTCCCCTGCCCTGAGCAAATGATTATAGATTTCTGGTCAGAAAATGTGGTTTTTCATTGGCAAAATAAATATCACGATTTTTTGCCAATTTGGGAAAATTTTAGGGCAAAAATACCCCCGCCCTTCTTGACTGTAACATGTCTTCCGTTATGTCTGTGGTTAAGTAGCTCTGATGTAAGGACTGTGCAGGTTTCTAAATCCGAGAAATGTGAGGAAATGACGTATTTCATCCACATTAGGACCGTGTCTTTCATCTAAAGATAGTCTGCTCGACGCAATCGTCAGAATGATTCAACCCACCAACTGGAAATTGGAACAAGAGAATATCCAGGAGTTTGACAAGTCCCTTTGAAAGATTTCCATCCTTAAGTTGACTTTTTTCTCTCTTTTAGTTCCCCCAGCCCCCCCCCCCCATTTCCAACCGAATCCGGGACTGTAGAGAAAACTCTGTTCGAACATCTTGAAACAGGAACGATAGCTACCGTCAGTGCCAAGTCCCTTATACTCTTCCATAGATCCTAAAGGTTGGATGTAAAGGGCCTATTCCCTCGTTTCCCAATTAGTTAACTTAATCCTAAATTTACTTCCAGCCCTCCTCCAATAAAGAAACTGCAGTCTCTGGTAGAACTCAGGAGAAGACCTGTAGTTAAATATTGTCAATGTCCATGTTCTGCAGAGTACGCTTGTCTCCTGTGCAAAGCAATGCTTACATACTTATATTTCAATGGTCTGCACCTGTTTTCACTGACCAATGAAAGGTGTTTATATTTGAAGGACTTAGTTTGAATTCATGTCAATCAAAGTGCAATCACTAATTGCGAATTTAGACTATTCGAATTCCTAAGTATACTTGGGGTGATGCAACGCTTTTGTAAACAATGTGCAGTACGTAAAGTCATTAAAATGTAGCGCATTCTTTCTCATCCGGATTTTTCATCTTACCGAAGGCAAGTTCACCACATGCTACCGCAACGAGGGTGAATACACTACCGGTATAATGCCATTTTAAGGGAAACAACCGCAACATCTGGAAAACTTAATCCGCTCTTCACTCAGGGAGATCTTGAACACGGATACCATGTCGGACATTGTCGTTAGGCAATATGAATACACGCCTATTTAGGAGATAATCTGTGAGTGACTTAACTATGTTTAGTTTTATACATACATGTACATGGACATGTATGTATGTATATATATATATATATATATATATATATATATATATATATATATATATATATATATATATATATATATATATATACACACACTCACACACCAACAGTTCAGGTCTTAGCTGCTACTCTACTGATATCTTAATGCACTTGTTCTAGCATACCAGCAAATCCAAATAATCTCAAGAGGTAAATATTCTTCAATGTTAATTTACAGGACACTTTTCATCTACGATCTGTCATAAGTGTCTCAAATCCCAACTGCGATGTACTCGCCTGCCCATACAGCTGTTATAACGATGGTTCTAGCTACATCGTTTGAATATTATCGTAACATAACGATGAATAGTTTCATAGTGTGAAAGGTATTTAATCAGCCCTAACAGAAACCAGCTCTTGTAACATACGACTTAGAGAACTTAGATATTTTTCTGATATTCTTCATTCAGGAGTGAACAAGTAGAAGAGAACACGTAGAAGAGAACAAGTACAAGAGAACAAGTAGGATTGACGAATTAAGAGTGAACAAGGAGATAATAATTTTTACTGGAGAAGTGATGAGTTCACCTGTCGAAGTGTTTTAAAAATATTAGAAAAAATAAAGGGGTTGTTATTAATCATATAGGGGGCTTGGGTGGCTGAAGACTCTCCACTGTTCAGGAAAAACCAATTTTAAGGGAAAATGTTAAGGGGAAATAGGAAATTCTCTCAGAGAAAAGATTTTTCTCGGGCAAAATCAGCTCATCCCCTTGAAAAAGTGCCCCATGTTATTATTAATATGTTATTAAATGAAGTTATTGTGTCTCTTGAATCACCTCCAACTTTGTTACTTAAAAATTTAATACTTAACAATAATCTCAGCAATACCGGAAATTCAAGAATAACATATATAATAAAATAACTTAACAATACATGAAGATTACTCAAGGCCACATTGTTATCGGTGCTCTGTGGTATATGCTGCCCTATACATTTAACTTAACGTATGGTTTGGTCAACTAAAATTGCTTTTCGTTAATTTTACAAAGATGTAACATTGCAACCAAAGGCATAAGAGGGAAGGAGCTGAGGGGACTGCCGTCCTCCATTCGGCAGAAAATTTCCTATTTGGGGGCAACATGCATTCTCTTTTTGGATAAATGTTCATTAAATTTCGGGCAAAAGTGCTCCAGTCCATTTCACCGTCATTAGAAGTACCCCGTACGGTGCTACTTTTAATGACGGTACGGTACGTAAAAATTGCAACAGCTTATAAACACAAAAGCATACTTAATACCAATTAATATTGCATAATTATATAGAAATAATGAATAATCTGAACCAACGTAAATGTTTGCAGAATAAGAAAATAACTGAATTAAATTTAAGCATAAATCACAGATCAGCATCATCCCTTTTGTCGATTAACAGTATGGACTGAAAAATGGCAAAAATCGCACTTTTTACATCTAAACGTCTTTAACCATACAGCTTTACGCTGCAAAGTGATGCAAAAGTTTAACTCCATAGACAAAAATCGTCAAATCTACATGTTTGAAACACTTATATAGCACACTGTTCGACAAAATCATGTCAACACGGACAACTGCGAGATTTGTGGTTGTCAGAAGTGTTTGCTCGCCTGCGTTAAAATCAGCACGAATCGGAGTAGGTTAAACTCTTCAAGAAACACACTCACTTTTCGTCGGCGCCTGAAATCGTTCGTAATTGCTCCCTGGCTACTTCTCGTGTTACGGTCGGGCGATTAGTGCAAAATGAGCATTCGGGTCTATGCAAGAAAGGAATCTTGAACCTGAACAATCGGCCTAGGTTCAGTAAATGTAGGTTCCGTTCCAATTATAGACGATCTTCACTGATTTAGCAATATTTGACAATCTATATATATATATATATATATATATATATATATATATATATATATATATATATATATATATATATATATATATATATATATATATATATATATATATATATATATATATACATATATATATATATACACATCTGTAAAAGACCTTAGGGAGACAATTTTTTTTGTTATTTTAGAGGGGATGCTATATATATATATATATATATATATATATCATACACACACACATATATATATAAATATATATATATATATATATATATATATATATAGAAAAGTTACATTCAATGTGATTATTTTTTTAACATTAACGCGAATCCAGATTAGGCAGGGCGGTAGGGCAAGTATAAGCGTGCATGACTACTGCCAGTTGGGGGAGGGGGCTGCCGCACGGTTGTCAAAAATATAGTTCAAGGCTGCCCCGAAGATAGATTTTTTGGCCCGAAAATAGCGATTTTCTGTTTGAACGGATGGGGAAGTTGCAGTTCCACCAGCTCACACCTCGTATGCGCCTAATGTAAGGGTTAGGCCTATTTTATGGGAGACATTACAAATGCAAACTAAGTCTAAAGTTACAAGATGTTATTTCGTTATAGGACAACGGGATGCAAGTTCTCTGAAAGAGAAAATACTTCCCCGACCCCTTCCCCTTTGGCTACCCCTTGAACGTGCCATGGTTACTACTTACAAGCTTAAATTAAAGTAAAATCGATCAAAATCTAATTAACACCTAATTGAAGGAATCGAAATCATTTCAACATAGGCTCAGTTTGTGTACAACGGCTATGATGTTAAAACTTCAAAATTTTTATGTTCGTTTCATAAGTTCTCTTTGTAAATTCTCTTTTGAACGACTCTAGAGTTGCAAACCACCCATCAGATTAAGATTTTGCGGTAGGTTGCTACAAAAATCACAATTAACGTAACTATCTCTGACAGTGAGGACAAAGATTCATTTCGTAAAATGCTGCCCTTAGGCTAATAAACTCTTAAGTTTGTGATTTTTCCAAAGACATTAACCATAAAGAGATCGAACACGCTATTTAATCAGGCTGCCCCACATAACAATGTCAGATATTTTGCATAAACATTTACCAATCGAAGTAATAAGATATTTTATACGTCAATGCTACTTCTCAACTTGTCTAAACAATATTCCTATGCTGTAAAAACTAGTGAAAGATTGAACACCGATTTCAAATCTATGCTGGTATTATCCAACCATCATTTCTTCCGACGTAACAAGGTTAAAAGAGATAAAGCAACGAACTGTAGGTGTTAAAATCGTTTATTCACTTTTTTACAACTAAACTACACCGATTCATCATGTCTACTTAAGTTGTTATCAGCTCCACGCTGATTGGCTACCCCCTGTAATAGACGAGTTGGGAAACTTCGATATACAATGCATGCTGGGAAGGAAAGTGTACCATAGCAGAGACTGCATGCATGTGCAAGACAGATGTTTTGTATAATCAAGTATAACTTTCGAGTTTAAATGTATGGCTTTGTAGACATCAGTCAGGGGTCAAAGAAAATTTTCTTTAAAGAAAAAGTTCTCTTTACAGTTAATCTCCCTCTTGGACCGAAAAGGTTGGACAGAATGACGGTAAATTGTGGGAGACAAAAGCAAAAGTCGCTGGAAGCATTCGTATCTGTGTGAAAATGGCCATGGACTTGATCTGTGGGACGGTACAGCAAAATCTAATTTCCCAACTCGTCTATTGCTTATAATTTCTCTTTTACGAGATCTTCTATGGCAGTCGACCGAAGTGTGCCAAACACAAAGCCACATTTAATGTAAATACACCTAAAAATATTAGTGTTGTACCGATATGACAAGAGCCGATGTTACCGATACCGATAACGATATTTCAATTCTCAATATTGGACGGTACCGATCCGATGCTGATATATGAGAAATGAACGTTCTCAAAACTGAAAGATATGCTATCGAGCACCACCACTAATTGTCTTTTCACTTTCAAGGGGTAAAAGTTTGGAAATTACGTTTATACATACTCAAATAATACACTATTTTTATAACGTATAAGGACGGGAAAATCGATTCGGTATAATATCGGCATTTCATGTGAGTTTTGATGATATATCGATATAGGACCAAAGTAAGGAGTATCGGCCGATACCGGTGTTGAATACACATAATCGGCCCAGCACTTTATTAAAGCCGCACACACCTGCTGCTCGGTGAAAATTGAACAAAATATTACTTCCCAGAAAGTTTGTTGAGCAACTCTTCATAGAATTGGTGTGTATCATACGGTATGAAGATAAATGGATTATCTACTGATTTTGTAACCAATTTCTCTCTGATACAAGCATTTGTGAAAACCAGAGATCGAACGATTTTAATACGACAAAGAAAACTTCTTCAGTTTATGCTGGTATTATCTCATCATTTGCCCTAGATAACCATGTTAATTGACTCAGACTTAGCATACCATAAATCATGTTGAAAAGGCTGAAATCCTCCAAGTCAAAGCTCAAAACACACTATTTCATAGGAACTAATTTGGTGGACAAATTTCATGTAGAATTATTTGAAAGTGAATGTTTTGTAGGATACAAATAACGAGTTAAACATTCATTTTATCTTACTCATATTTTAGGGAAAGTTATGACTTGGAAGGTATGTACCCTCATCAGTGGCGGGGATCAAAGTTTCTATTGCTGTTAAAGGTAAACATAAGTACTAAGTAAAAGTATGGAAATCGGTGATATCAGGCCTAAATATTCACGGGTAAATTAAGGGAAGGGCATCTTGCTATTGGGATGGGTAAGCTATTATTGGTGGAGGGATAACTTGGCAAGTTGTTTACGACACTGTAACACCATGTTGGGTGATGTGCTAGAAATCACTCTGAAAATTTCGACGTAGGATGTCCTTCCGGAGCAAACTGGGGGAGGAATAAGTTTATCCTCTTCTCCCCGTGGAGCCACCACTGTGGGTGGTGACTATCATATAGTCTGGAGGAAGGCGTCATCATCTGCTTTGAACTAACCTCAGTATAATCGTTTCCATAATGTAAGTCTTTTATGCGTTATCTTAATTACGAATCATGTTAGCTATTCAATTCTACTTTCCTTTACAAACCGCAGAGTTATCATAGTGATAAAGCATTGCCACCAAGAATTGATATTTTGTAATCTTCGAGTTTAAAATTAAAATTACCACGTCAATGTCTCATATCTGAGATGCTGTAATTAAAAACCCTCTTTCAATTTTACTTTTTTGTCATAATTTTCTTCCTCTGTCCTCACACGGCTCAATTTGCTTCTGAGGCATAATTTACCTTCTCCGATTATACATAACCGTATGTAGGCCTTTAAGTTCTAAACTAAACAACATATGCTTTTCCTGACAAACATATTTGCGTGGGTATGCAAGGCCGAGGAAACTTTTGATTCGGCTCTCATATTCTGTCTATTAGCTCCAAACGCAATTCCTTCCCGTAGCTAATAATAATATCCGGGATTCAGTCACCACAAGCGGAAGTCTAAGCGTTGTGATATGAAACGTATATTAAATCTTAAGCTATCTGTCTAACCCCCAAAAATATTTTGTATTTTATTATTTTATCATTGGAGGTATATTGCGTGGTTGTATGAATGGCAAACGTTTAGTGGACTTTCATTGTGGTGTTTAGCCGGATGTTAGAATCAATTTGTGCAACTTTGGGCCAAAGAATCATGTTTTGCAAGATCTGATACTCTGTGCATAATTGACACCTTACATTTGTCTGTCAGTGGTATGTTAAGCAGGCTATCTGTTACCTGGTATTGTCAGAGAAAGAAGATTGCGGTATCATGTCTGCAATCAGGTGAAATTCATGTCTTTACAATTTTGAAGCAGCAATGTTTACGAGTAGAGTTTGTCGAGTTGTACTGGCTATTGGCGCTGTTATCACGGAAGAAACAGCGATAAAGCTGATTTGGTGAACAGTATTCTGTAGTGCGTAGAGAGCCTGCTTAATTGTATTTTGCGCTTTATAAGAACTATTTCACCATCATCAGTATGTTTGTGTGACTTCCTGGAGATATCCGCTGCCGATAAAACTTGTAAACTATATGTACCTGTTACATGTGGCTTTGAAGTGCCAACTGCGTATGTAGAGAATCAGGGTATTTCGTTGTAAAATTCGCCATACAAAATTTCAGCTGGGCGTAATGTAATTTTTCAAGATTTGAAAACATACGCCCGGAAAGAAGTCATAAGTTTTAGATGCTTGACAGAATATCGTCACTAAAAACCCTTTTTCGTCATAATTGAGCTTTAAACAACATTTTCATTACGATTGCAGCTTGAATAGTTAAATAGCATAGTTCAGTAGAGTAGTTGTGTAACATTTTCAAGTGGAGGTGAATAAGAAAACTGAATCACTATCGGTCTCAGTATAACTCTTAAATAAGTCTTTTCACACATATTGTCTACCAAAACAAGCGAGGAGTCTTACTCTTCCTATCGTAAAAAATGTTGGCTTTAAAAGACTCTTGCATCTTTCAAAACATATTTAAGAACATTTCTATTTGAACTCAAACAATAGCATCACTCTGATTGGTCAGTGATAACTTGGCGGTGCAGATCCGTTGTGTAGCTCATGTACAGCAGGCAGCTCACAGTAGTATGTCGAAATGATACTACGTAATATAAACTCAGCCCAGGCAATTGAAGCTTTATCCAGGAGGTGTAGGCTGCTAACATGTATTTTTCCTTTTAAAAATGGAGGAGGGCTATATGTAAACTTGAGAGAAATTTTACCGTCTGGGCGAGATTTGACGCTTTTCATGCTCACAAGTCACTAAGAGTAGTTTCATGCAGTCCAGAAGTCAATAGAAAGGAGGCGACTTGCGAACTTGGGAAAGCATCGCTGCCAAGTGTTTTAAAGGGGAAGCGTAGCCAAAGGTGGGGAAGAGTAGTATTTTCAGTCATTGGGAGGCTTGTCGGTCGATTCACTGATTTGTCGGTAAATAGAGGCGTAAACTCACTTTACCAACATTTCAATGTCCTTTCATCTTATGTCGTAATGTTTAGAGATACAGTACTGATCGGAGGTAAATTTTTATCTGATTAACAACATTCAGACATTACAACATATTTTCACCTCACTTGTTGTCATTTAAGGTCAAACATCATTGATTGGCAATATACCTTGATCTCAGCGTAAACCAGTTCGGGAGATGTTCCCTGTCGAGAGAATCTAGTCCCCCCCCCCCCCCTCAAATCAGGAGAAAAACTGGTCATGGGAGCAGCCATGTTGCCTATTTTATCCTCAATTCTGGCGTTCTGTTTACATTTTTAGTGGAGAATGGTTTTTGGAACCCTTGCAAAGTTTGTCGATCTAATGTCAGTAGTGGAATCAAACGTACATTCGGTAGGTGGTTTATCAAAGTTACCGAAAACCTACTTCCCTTTTGGTGGTTCACCACCTCGCATTTGAGCAAAAAAGCAAGTTTTTGAGTGGTTTTCATTCTTTACTAAACCTTGGTTTTATTAGGCCAACAAGGTTTTATATTGTGTTGCATAAGTTTCCCCAGTTCGAAAGATGTTTGGTTTTCTTCCAAACAGCCAAACGGTCAGTCTGAATCTCCAGAATGTTAATATAATTCCAACATTTTTTCGTCTTGATAGTCGTAGCCATAGATAAAACAGACATATTTTCGGGGAAGACTAGCAAAGAAAGGAAAAACACACACAAACAATTCGCAGAATACCCAGTCTTTATCGGTTTTCCCAATTTAGTCCCAAAATCCAGCGCCTTCAGTAAGCTGTACAAAATTCAGTTAAATTTTGACACTGGTTACTCCCGTGAGATCCTTTTTAAATATCATTTGCAAAAGCTGCCTCCTCGCACTGTTCTTTTTTCGTCTTACTTTGCTGTAAGCTTGACTTCTCCCTGACTGGGGTCTGAATGAGGGTTTTGCATTGTAGGATTTAGCTGCAGGGTTGTTATTACTGTTATTAAGTCCCTGCAAGTTGGCAGTCCAGTACTACTTTGCTTTGACTTAAGGGATTTAATTAATGCTTTGGAAAGTTGGACATTCATCAGTCTATATTGCTGTTATTGGCTAACTCGTTCCAGGGGCTTATAAATTTTTCACACGCACATTTCGTGCGTACACAACTCTTCATTCTTAGACATATTTGCTGACTTTCATGAATGACCAGTTTGTATGCAACTGAGTCCCTGCTAAAGCTCCTAGTTCCCATAAAGCGGCTTTTTGCCTTGGTGTTAAAAGTTAAATAGGTAAAAAGGTCTACAAACGAATGATTTTATACTCGTTTCGAATTTTAGGACATGAACTTTTCTGTAAAAAGATTAACTAAAATATTCAGGTCAAGGGGTACTGAAACAGAGATGTGAAAATTTAAATATTGAAACCAGACAGTAACTCTGATCAGTGAGCTGGAAGACAGCCCCGTGCTCTAACTTCCCAACAGATATAGATGAATGCATATACTACAACACATACTCTAAAATAGTTCTAATCAACCAGGCACCGTCTGTCTGATATTTTACTACATATGGTTCAAACTGAATGGATTTGGGTCACTTCATTTTTTAACCAACTCTGATCCAACAATTTATCACATCCCGGTTCGGTGCCCGATTAGAATCGGTTCATGTTAAGACAGGTCACTGTAGAGTGGAGGTCATGCTCAGGACTTAGTATATTTCATGCAGCTTTTAGAATCAACTAACCCATAGTTGTTATTTGCACTTCCCTGAGGAAGTACCTGTTGACACCTTTTGAAATTCCTGGTATAAACAATTATGAACTGGCAAGTTTAAATTTACATGTCGGACTGAACAAAGTCAACAGGTATCAAAAGTTAACTCCTATGAAATTAACAGTTTTTTTGTTGGTACCTGTTGAAATTTCATCAGATCTTGCCCTCGTATATACAGGTGTGGACTTGCAAATTTCCATTAACCTGCTGGGGTCAAGGAAGTCACCAGGTGTCAAAAAGAAATCCTTTTAAATAAACAGGTTCCTGTTGGTACCTGTTGAAAGCTGATGATGCTTGTTTCCTACCTGTTGCACATGCTCAGATCTATTTCAACCTTTTCATCAGGTTTGAACAGAATTTTAACTAGGTTATTTCATATGGCTATGATACTGTATTCCTTCCTCTAAAAGGAAAAGGAATACATTGTTATGAATTAAAATATCGTCAAAATTTTATATGTAAGTGTTACATTTTGTAAGGACTGTAACGCCCTAGTCCGGACTTGGACTCAATTCAGGGCTCGAGCCCGTTTTTTACTGGACTCGGAATTGGCCCAGAATTGGAGGTCCTGGAATCGAACCCGAAGCCGAGTCCAGACGACTTCACAAAATTGAAAGCTACAGAAATATTACCTAATGCTAAATTATTACTGGTGCACAGTTTAAAGGCAGTAGGCAGTCACCCCCATCAGAGTGAGTGTATCCTGTCACTCTAGTTCATGATTGACCTATTTTGATCATGTGGCAATATTTTTGTTGGTGAATTGTAAAATTCAAGGAGAATTTCTCCTTTCTTTACCTATTGCTTGTAATAATTATGTTTGAAACATCTTCAGAGGTGCTTGTAATGCAATAAGAGGAGATTTGCAAGAGTTTGCTGATTTTTCAAAGAAAATTTTGGGGCGACTGCCTATTGCCTTTAATACATGAATGACCACACACAGTCAACTTAATTGCAGGGTAGGCCAGACTAGGAAACTGATTCGTTAAATGTCCTTCTCCATTAACGTACAACCTTATAAAGTTATAAAAACCATTTGTATGCGATGCTTCACTGTCAAATGGCCGGACTCGGGATTGGCCCGGAATCGGGAACACTGGAATTGGAATTAGCTCGGAAATGAAGGGTAATTGACTCGGAATTGGTCCGAAATGGTGACCATTGGAATCGGAATTGACTCAGAATAGGGTTAGGTGCACTCGGTTTCAGCCTTGCATTTTTTAAAACTTTATATATTACAACATAAGCTTACACCAAAAAGCTGTTCAAGCTCTCCGATACTAGTTATTAGAAAACATAACATTACAGCAGAAATAGATTAAAGTAAGTTGTTCTTGGGAAATGAAGAAAAGAGATTAATCATTACAGAATTAACTCACTTTGTAGAAGGTATTATGAAATTACTAGTATAATCATAACCTTCATCAAAGTACTGGTTATGACAGGTTTAAAACTTTTGCACAAAAAAAAAAAAAAACTGGCTAAAATTTTATGTGTTGTTGTGCGTTGAAAGCCTCACAAATGTTAGCCTAATTCAATATGTATAATTGTATATACGGTATTACATTTTTATCACACTTTGTAATTTTTGTATGAACTCAATTCATCGTTTGCTTTTGATCCCTATAGGGGTAGGCATTTTACTGTTCATACGTTAATAATTTTGCTCGTCTGTTATTTCACTTGAGTTAATTGCCTTTCAGAGGTTTCGAACAAATGAAAATATGAGAAATGTCTCGAAAGGCCTCAAAATGTCTGAAGTATATTTCAGGTTAAGTATGGGCTCTCAAAAAGGTTCTGCAAAGTCTCAACTTATTTCTAGGTCTACGTAACCCTTTCTTGCTAAGACATTCTCCTATCAAAGCTTTCAGGGAGTAGTCGCTATTATTTGGCGGAGGGATGTTCTGAACTGATATGTGGCTTTACAAACGATATTACTCAGGCTCTAACAACTCCCTGGTTTACAAAGATTTAAAAGTAATGTGATGTTCTTAAAAAGGAGTGGAAATACTGAAGGCAAGTTAGTCTCGGTGTCACTTCTTCAGCAGTGACCGAACTTTATCAGTGAGCAGATCACTAACAACTGTCAGCCATCGTAGCAACCATACTTCCTATATCAAAAAGGACGGGTCTCACAAAATACGAATTGTTTGATCCTGGTCGATGAATGCAAAGCCAGCGGAACGGACGAAGCGCTCTGACCGATCTTTGCTACCAAACCACCGCACAGGCAACAAAGCAAAAACTTTTCAATTGCGTTAGAAAACAGGCGGAAGGCTTCTTCTATACATAGCCACAAGGCGATTGGTTCGTTTAATTGAATATCTAATACACAGAGATGTATTTCAACCATCGCACAGAACTATACCAGAGCCAGGGAAGTCAGTTTAAATTGACCCTTCCCTGGTACTGCCCTGTACCGCCCATTCACTTTTATGACTACACATAGACCACAAAGTAGAGTTAAGCTGCAGCGGGGCGAGCTCGGAGGAGTAGTAAATAGCATAGCTTGTCACTTCTCTTGTTGTTCTTTACAAGTGTAAACTTATTTTGTGGCGGACAAAGTTAAAAGATGACCTCTACAACAAGCTTGCTCTTTCTCACATACCTACTTTTCACTTACATGGGAAATGTGTATACCTAACTCCTCATTGAGTTTGCTTATGCCATTCTGTCGAAAAGTGTAAAATTTGGTTGTAACTTACAAGTAGGACAGTTTTGCGATTTTTTCTTCATCCCGTTTTCCTTTTTGAAGTTGTTTGCAAGATTCTAGGAAATGTTGTTTTGGCCAACCACCTTGTTATATGTGGTAACATAAAATGTACAGTACAACATGAGTCACGAACATATATCCTATTCAGTTTTATGACATCCATGTCTATACCTATATTCTGTATCTCTGTGATACTTTCATTCTTGTCCTGAACGGAAAAGGAAAACATTCTCATTTTAATCATGACGTCAAACCTTTAATTGTAACATTATTTTGTATACCTTTTTCACATTTATTTAACATTAAGAAAACAAACCAAGGATCAGTTACAGTATCGGAAGGATGCAGTATCGGATCGGTTACAGTATCGGAAGGACACAGTAAACCGTAGGAATTTCAAGGAAATTTTTTCTAGAAAATGTGGAAATACTTGAGAAAGAGCTCACTTTGTGAGAAATGTATATGGCATTCCGAATACACCCATAATCTGTAGTGAAACGATTGGCGCAAAAGGTCAAACTTTAAACTATGGCTATATTTTTATATGACGTCGTACGCTAAAAGCATAACAACTTTTGAATTTCTAAATGGTCTACCGCAGTGTGATTTTTCATTTTACACTGTAATTTGTATGAGAACCCAGGTCATCTTTGAAAGATGGTTCTTATATCATTATATAGGGAAGGTCGTTTCATTGTTCCCACTTTAAAAATTCTGTCCTTCTGTGGTTTTACTTGGGTTGTTTTTCTTTATGAGATTGCGGACAAACGCACTGTTTAGATGGCCTCGAGATGCGTAAACTATCTTTCAAGTGCCATAAGTGTTCTCGAGAGCTCCGTAATGATACAAATCTTTTTACGTCTGTATTAGTCTACCTTGTTTCAACCTCCTTAGAGCAAAGTTCGCAGGAGAGCAATCGCTATCGTCTTTTGTGGAATATGCAACTATTTCTAGCTCCATGGGTTGAGGGTGTTTCAACAGCGTAGTGCATAGATTATTCATTATCCTGTCCATCACCGCCGCTGCCTTCGTCTCCGTTCGTCGTCCACCTATGTTAGTTTTGAGCCTTTCTCACTATCTCTAAGATATCAGCAAGATAGGACTTCAGACCCGTGCACTGTCTTATATTTCCTATCCAGTGCAGTCCAAATCTCTCACTACTGCGTCTCCCTTCCAGTTGTCCATCCAAAATACTATTCCTGTTTAAAAATAAATAAGGTATTCTGTGCGAGGAGTGGAAGTCACAGCTGTAATTCGATGTTTTATCAGTGGGAAGGTCGACGACCAAAAACAGTGTTTCTCTAGGACCCCAGTTAACAAGTCATAGTCACTTTAGGAGGCACTTATCTGTCAAAATAAAAACATACTTTGTTTTACCCATGGTTATTACACTAGTCGATGATTCTAGCTTGCCATTAGTTTTTACTTTAATTGTAAGATTACTTTGTGAAGGGAAAATGAAAGACATAGCCTTCGAGCTAACGAACTGTTTTATTCTTACCTACTTTCCCTTCATCACTCTGTAATGACTACGCTATTTTTTTCAAACCCCACAATTCTATTGCCTAGGCGGGGTGTATTACGTTACCAAATTCATAGCATAAGGCCGTTACAAATGCAAGGAGCTCTGAAATGTATTTCTGGAGCAGATGTTCTTGTCAATTCATTGTATCTTCGAGATCACTGCTTCACCTGAATTTAGTGTAAGACTAGCAAAGTATCAGATGATATTTTTAGGTGGGTCAGTTCATCATTTGCATGGAAAGTATATGCTTATTTTAGACGTTCTCAGTTTATGTTTACCGTATACTGTCAAAACTTGAATAAAGACCTATCTGCTTATAACTAAAAAGTAGGGCTTTGTGTTTTTCGTTGCTCTCTTTCCTTTTCGACATAGTTTGTAACGTTATAAGTAAGGTGTTGCTTCTCACCTATAGAGTTGTGGCATGTGTCAACGCGTTTATCACGCATACATACACGGACAGGGGTAGCATTACAGAAAATCGTGACCAGAACATCAGCAAACGTCATATGAAATGTCTGTCCCGTAATTGGAAGTTATAATCTTGTCTTCCGGTGGCATCTTCTCCAATAAAAAATGTTCCTGGCGCAGCTGTTCATATATCAACAAGTCCTTCGAGATATCATCTGGGTGAGATAGACTGTATTCCAATGGCCACAGCGACAAGAGGGATTTGAGTTAATGGAGAAACGACAATAAAATTGCACTGATGTAAATTTGGCCCGAGATTATAATTACAATTCATTCTCTAGTGGGCGTGCAAAGCTTTGGCTTGGAATATCAAGCCGCCAAGTAACATGATATTTGAGCACGTGTTTACGTTTCCGTGAGTACCGCTTTCTCTGGTGTTCTCGTAGGAATCAGGAATAAATGTTTGAAACGCGGTGTCAAAGGATTAAGAGGCAATAATCCGAAAAAGGACGTCAGTTGACAAAAAGCTGACAGAACTAAAATAAAGTAGTGTTTGGAGTGAGTTTTATCTTGTTATTATTACGTGTAACTTGAGTTACATCAACTACCAGCCTTTTTGTCAAAGTTGATAAAAGGTTTATCCTCGTGTAATCATGGATAGATTCCCATTAGAATCGAAGTAGACAAAGATTTTTACAACCGCAGTAAGGAAGTTTATATAAATCTGTTATATCAGAAATACATTTCTAAATATTAAGATATTTGACTGCATATATCAAAAATATATCTCTCAATTTCCTCCATTTACAAAAGAGTCAATGACTTACCAAATTCCCCATTATATTGCCAGTGCTTTGTCTCTTATTGAAATCATAGGTCTTGCAATTCTCCATGGGCTTTTTCTCAGACTTTTAGCGCGAGCTCATTCAACTTTGAAAATACAAGTGCTAACATCCTTGCAAACATTAATGGAGTAAATGCTGACTAAGATGTAAAACAGTAAAGTTATTTGAGTTGATTTCGCAAGGGAATTTTATGACTTTTAATTTAACAAAATAATATACATTTCACTGCAAGAAAATGAAATCACTCCTTTCGACTTTAGGGAGGTTTCACGCGTGCAAAAGTCAACTAATGCAACTGCGTTCTTGAGGACAAACAAACACACGCCGACGCTCGGTCATGTACTAAAGCAATGTGGTGCGTGGCGCAGTGTCCTTCAGAACAACTAGCGCGTCCACTGAATTTAACCTTTTGATCTTTTTGGTGCAAGTTCCCCTTAGGGCTATTTGGATCATTTGAGAAGTGATCATAGGCGTAGTACTTAAAGGGGTAGGTTTTTTTTGGGGGGGGGGCGTCGTGAGATGTCCTGGCTTTCTTCTTTGGGTTTGGGTTTTTAAACATCGTTAAAAACAGTGTAAAAGCTGCTGTCTGTGTGTTCTGTGACGTACTATTTTTCTACGAAATATTGTTTATTATGGCACTGTGCAAATTCTTTCTTCATTTTGTTATGGTAATTTGATTGAAAGATAATGGAATGGGTGATATGTAAATAAGAGAAAACCTCTTTGGAATGGACAAGGCCCAGGAAAGGTTGTTTATCTACTATGCCCCTAGTTTAACTTAGTTGTTCCTTCCAGGTGTTTTTTCAGCTTATCGCAAGTGTTTCTCGTAAATCATCTGTACTGTGTCCTTGGTTGCTGGTCCCCCCCCTCCCCTGTGCATAAAGCAAAATATTGATTTAGGAGAGAAAGTCGTAAGTTGTTTTCATGGCAATGAAACTTTAATTTTAGAGGAAAATTCAAGGCATGATTGTTTGCCAATAAGAGAAAAATTCCGGGCAAAAACCACATGTGAAAAGACATCCCGCATATGTCCTCGCACACAATATCTATATTGTATCTATATTGGAAATGTTTCACAATAGGGAGTTTACTTCTAACCACTATTACTTTGAGCCTAAAACAAAAAATATGTACAAAAAGAAAACCCCAGCAGGGGCGGATCCAAGGGGGGGTTTTAGGGGCTTAAACCCCCCTTTGATTTTCGAGGATTTTTTTTTCTTTTTGTATAATATATTGTTTATTTTCCCCGGTATGTTTTGAAGGTTATTTTCAGTTACAACAATGCAATTAACATGCCATAATTGTAAGTTTGCTGCACAGCGTTTTTTTCCTTCTATCGTCCCGATTCTCTCTCATTCAAAATCCTTATAGAGTCAGTGAGTCCTTCAAGAGGAGGTCCAGCTCTAATCTTGGTTCCCATATGCAATGAATCGCATCCAGTAGTGCCTAACTCTGTTTTAAAAATGGGAACACGACTCCAGATTTTCGCTTGTACTCTCGCTGAAAAATGCAAATATTGTGTTGACTGAAAGTGATTGTCTTTGAATTGGAATCACTTAATACAATCGGAAATCGAGAAGGCTAATCATACTTTGGACATTCGTTGGATGTAAAGACGTTCAGGGAAAATTAGACTGTTCAGTTGGAACGTACATCAAGTTACCATTGTTCTGGAAGGTATTATAATCCTAAATTCGCTTATATAATGAATCCCTTTCATTTGTTACACAAGATATATTCCTTTTTATCCAAGAGTACGTTATGACCAATATCACGTTTAATATGGCACGCCAAAAGGCTCACCGCATATGATGATGTACTGAAAATACACGTACATGTACTAAAATTACACGTTCATGTACCAAAAATACACGATGATGTACTAACTTCATACGATCATGATGTAAATTTACACCATCATATACTAAATATATATGTTCATCATGTTAAATGTTACGATGTATATGTAAAACCACACGTTGTACATATAAAAACACACGTTGTACATGTAAAAACTTACGATCATCATGTTATTATTGTCCTCCCCGCATGCCATACTGAGTGAGCCTTTCGGCGTTCACGAAGTCCGCCGAAAGGCTCACCGACATACGTTCATCATCTAAACTCATGCGATGTACTAAAAATACACGTTCATGTACTAACTGCTTACGATCATGTACTGAATGCATACGTTCATGTACTGAATGCATACGTTCATGTACTGAAAAGTCAAAACTCACGAGCAGCATGTAAAATACACAATATCACAACTACGTGATAGGTGTGCATGTGGGAACATTTCTGTGAAAAGTAGTTTTAATTTATGCAAATTTCCTGAAAACATAGAATAACAACAACGGGGATAGGACCTCTTGCAATAGTCCGGTAATGCCGTCTCGATAAGCTCCTCGGACGGCCGGACACATCCAGTAGGCCTACTGACACTTAAATACGGTGCACGTACACATTAAAAAACCTGAGACGTAGGCCTATCTCGCGCGCCAATAGCATATGATGCATGACATTATTTTGATTCCCTGACTGTGATGTGAAAGTCAAATTCAAAACAGGAGAGTATTCCGCCATCTTAAATTTATTTAACGAATACGCACTGTACTAGGCCTAGGCTAGGCTTGTTACTGCTGCGTAATACTGATGATGCCATGTATACACGCGCATTATTAACGGTCTATACTAGCGTGGCCTACCCAATAAGCCTTGCAGAAAACTAAAAAGTACTTACCCCGGTGATGATTCCACTAACACATTGGATTCAATCAACTGGATGACCCATCATAAACACGTGAGTTACATGTACATCGTAGAAATTGACAATGCACTTAGTACATGAACGTATGCATTCAGTACATGAACGTATGCATTCAGTACATGGACGTATGCATTCAGTACATGATCGTAAGCAGTTAGTACATGAACGTGTATTTTTAGTACATCGCATGAGTTTAGATGATGAACGTATGTCGGTGAGCCTTTCGGCGGACTTCGTGAACGCCGAAAGGCTCACTCGGTATGGCATGCGGGGAGGACAATAATAACATGATGATCGTAAGTTTTTACATGTACAACGTGTGTTTTTATATGTACAACGTGTGGTTTTACATATACATCGTAACATTTAACATGATGAACATATATATTTAGTATATGATGGTGTAAATTTACATCATGATCGTATGAAGTTAGTACATCATCGTGTATTTTTGGTACATGAACGTGTAATTTTAGTACATGTACGTGTATTTTTAGTACATCATCATATGTGGTGAGCCTTTTGGCGTGCCATAGTTTAAACATTATTCCATGCAAAAGAGTGGTGTTTGCCTGGATTTTTTGCACATGGGAAGTGCCAGTGACCTGTAGGCGGTATTTTAGCATATTTTCCTTCGTGCCTCTAGACGACATGGTTGTATGTACAGCAAGGGAGGGTATCAAAAAAACGTAATGTTTCCATGGAAATGACAAGCATACAAAACATGAAACATGAAGATGGCCTAAGTATAGATTGTAAGGTCTGAGAAGGGTCAATTTTTCTTGGTTCACGCCGCGCACTGATGGCACCAGGTGGGGGACAGGGGGGCCATGGCCCCCGTCGGGGAAGTTTTACAGTTTTTTACAGTCGGGGAGTCTTAGTCGATACGTAAAGTGTGTAGTCCCCAACGGCGACAAGTCGCCCCGACGGTTTACCTGTTTTTTGCTCTTAAGAGCAGTGGCGCCGGCACGGGGGCATAGGGGGCGCGTGCCCCGCAATCGATTTCAGAAAAAATTTTTTGAAAATTTTAAAATGATCTCAAGAGGCGTTTAAGCTATAGATTTCCGTAGGGGGTAGGGTGAGGTGTGTTTTCAGCCGAGTGATGGATCTGTGGTTATCATTTTCAATCACAAATGGTTCTCAAACTATCAGAATTATCCCAAATCTTTCACAAACTATCAAAATTTTCGCGCGCTTCGCGCGCTCCAAACCTTACCTCAGTGATATCCTTATTGTCAATAATTTCCGGTAGCAACTCCCGTAGAAGCACAGTAACAAAAGTTGAAGGCTGTTTACGAATTCTCAGTAAAAGATTGGCTTTGTGATTGGTATATAGGTTTGTTGAGGCATTGAAAGTGTTTCGATGCAGAGGATCATGAATGCAGGTTTTGTCATTGTAATCTTATTTAATGAAAAATTTCGGCGCGCTTCGCGCGCATTCGTCACGGTTTGCACCCCCATCTTATGCCCATTATTAAGGTTATAATACATGCAACTATTCTGATTACACTTTTCCGAGAAACATAAGTACATCTCCAACCTCTGTCGGCCTATGGGATCTTTCAGTCTAATTTGTAGCATGATCTGGAAGGTTGAAAGTACGTATTTGCCGTCGGTTATACATTTTTTCAAATGCAGCCATTACCGGTTGGCCTATACATGGCGATTGTTAATGCACTTACGACGAAAAAGCATTTTGAAATACGCTTTTTAGTCCTACATCCCTTTTGCTAGAAGGTGTTCGTCTGGGTTTTCGTTCAAACTTAGTAAACATACGACAGTTGCAAAGTGCTCGGCATCATACTCTATAGTATCATTTGGATGTCAGGTAATAAGCATCATGTCAGTGCCCCATTTTATATAATTAATCCAGAGCTTCCAGGAGGCCCTATACCACTGCCTGCCAGCCTTAGAAATGCCCTTTCATAATGCACAATGAAGCAGAGGAAAATTTCCGTAACAGTCCAAGAATGTTTCCGTGGACTCAACGCACGTATTTTTAAGTAAAAACTTTCCCCGAATAGAAGGCATTAATTAAAGTAGCCAAAAGTGGGACTTCAGGAGGTTTGCTGACAACATACCCTTCTGTTGGACAACATACTCTCCTCTTTCACCTTACCAAAAATTAGAATTCACTAATGTCTGGATATTTTCCAGAAATATATGATCAGTTCCAAACGTATCCCAAAGATAGCACCATTTTGCATCTAAGCAACCTTAAATGAACAAAAATTTTCTCAAAGGGGAGGGAGACACCCTTTAGACCCCTCACCCAGGTCAGCACCTTTATGAAGTGACAAAGGAAAGATTATCACTACTGTATACTATCGCAGGGACGTATACTCTCCTCTTTCACCTAACCATACTCTCCTCTTTTGCTTAACCAAAACTTAGAATTTATTTAAATTATGGATATTTTCCAGCCATATATGATCAGTCCAAAAAATATCCCAAAGATAGCACCATTTTGCATCTTAGCAACCTTAAATTAACAAAATTTTCTCAAAGGGAAGGGGGTGTACACCCCCCTCCCCTTAGACCCCTCACCCAGGTCAGCACCTTTTTGAAGAAACAAAGGAAAGATTATCACTGCTGTATACTATCGCAGGTGCCCATGAATAGGTACAACTTATGCAGACCTGGGGGAAAACTGAGGTGGCATTTGGACGTCATCTGTGGTACCTCCCCCCCCCCCATCACCAAATCCTGGTGGCGCCACTGCTCAAGAGGACAATTTCCTTTAAAAGAACCCAAAATTTTCGGTGCGCTAGGCGCGCGGTAGAGTCACTCCAGTTTTTTCAGTACTTCCATTCTACATTGCTAGATAGCACAAGACCTGTCAAACTTAAAAAGTAACATGTAGGTAGAGTACACAGTTTATGTAGAGATCGTTAATTCCATCCCATATCGCAAAGTGTACTTGCTGTTGTCTTGTGTGTGTCATGCGGTACGGTCAGTTGGTGAGCGACTCAAGGAGAAAAGTTTGGGTATTTCATAGGGTAGTTCAGGTGGTTTCGATAAAATGTATGTTATCCCTGATATGGTCTACAACCCCTACAGTTTTTCATTTTTCTTTTTGTTCTTAATGATTACATATATTTTTTGTGCAAAGAAAAAAAAAAAAAAATTCGCGCGCTTCGCCCGCTTTGAAATTTTACGTTTCAGATTCAAAAGTAGACTATCAGTGCGCAACTCGGCTCATGAAGTATTCAGTGATATTATACAAAATATGCCCTGCAATTTCTTGGAATATTTAGGCTCCTTCATATCCCCTCCTTACCACCCCTTCGACATAGGGGCTGTCGGAACTTCGGGTCACTGCATGATCCGGCCCCCTGTCGGGAAAATGCTGTCGGTACCGACCTGGTCGGTTTACTTATTTTGGCTTTCAAAAGGGTCATTTCCGCGATAAAATCCAAAATTTTTCGTCCACTTTGCCCACTCTTCCTCAGTTCCGTTACTAATAGCTAAATATAGTACAAACCCTTTCCACTTTTTCAAGTAACTTAATAGAAGTAGAATACATGGATTTATGTAACTGTCGGTCATTTCATTTTATTTTGCTAAACCTAGTTAATGTTCTCTTGTGTCTGTCGTGCGGTACTGCTAGTGACTCGAGGAGGGAAGTTCAGCGCAGGCTATGCCCGATATGGCCCAACTGCCTTGGCAATTGACCCATATATATATGCTTCAAATAGGTACAGATTCTTTTTAGTGTAGGCCTATCCAAAAAATTTCGCGCGCTTCGCGCGCTTTGAAATTTCACAGTTCAGATTCTAGGAAAAACGATAAATCAGGGCGGAAATATATATCTCTAGTATATACAAATATTATGAAATATATGCCCCTAAATGTTATAATCTAATACACAAGTTTTCTTCAAATCCTTCCTCACCAGTTCATCGACGACAGTCATGACTGTCGGGGCTTCGGGTCGCTGGCCCGCCGTCGGGCAAATCCTGCCCCCCCCCTCGTCGGGCAAATCCTGGCACCACCCCTGGCGCCGCGCCAACCGATGGTCGCGCTCCGCTTAGATAACGAGACAACCTAAAATCCCATGCATGCAATTAAGCCTACCAGTTTAATTTTAAGGCCCCACACCAAAATACTTTCAGAAGATTTCAAAAAGAGAAACCAAGTTTTCTTTATTGAGCACAAGCGAGCAACTTTGAGTGAGTCACTGTGAGTGCCTAGAGAGAGCACAACAAATGACTGAATGCTCCGAACTCCTGACGCCCAAGGTCGTTATTGGGCTGTATAGCATGCATCTCTCACATGGAGGGAGACAACTTTCTGGTACGACATTTATCATAAAATTTCTGACACAGGGAATTTCAATGAAAGCTTGTTTTTATACGGATCAAAGAGCCTAGGAAACGCGTGGGAAATGCCATTTCTTGCAATCTGGGGGGTCTTCTGGACCAAAAATTTTCTCTGTACGCTTCGCGCCAACATATGGTGGCGCTCCGCTTAGATAGTAACTATATCTCAACCCCCCCCCCTTTAGTCAAAACCTGCATCCGCCCCTGCCCAGATGAAAAGTTATTCTTCTCGCACTGTCTGTTATGCCTATAGCGCTGGGCTACAGCAACTTATGCAAAATTTCTAAATGCATATTGGTGATATTATTTCTACGGGTTTGTATAAAGTGTTTACTGATGTATCGTACGTCGAACAACGTAAAGTGAACTCGAGTAATTTATTATGTATCAAGCTTGCATTAACATGATACGCCTAAACGGAATAGAAATTGCTTGAAACAATTTTTATTAACACCTTCCACGACTGTTGAGTGTTTTTCTTTGTATAACTTCCAATTATAACTTTAAGTTGGATGTAAGAACAGGCTACACTGATTTTGTCTTAGGGCAACTTTTTTCCTTTTTTCCTTCTACTGTTTTCAATGCACATTAATGAAAATAACATGGCAAGTTGTGCACAATTTTACTTATACCTAGTGGGATATTTTTAAAGCAAGTACAGCACATGTTCAGCAACATTTTCTACTAATAACCAATGCAAAAAAATACCAAGATCAACATGCTTAAAGTTGGCTAAATAAAGATATTCATAAGAAAGTGATTAAAGGTTTGAATCATTTCAAAGGTACACAAAAGAATGATAGATAAGGAAAGACTATAACAGCAAGTAGATAACTTAACTGCAGGCCCATTGTCAATATTTATATATATATATATATATATATATATTATATCAGTCTATCTTGTATTTCTTTTAAAGAACCACTTTATTAAGTTTAGTCTATCTTTTATTCCTTTCAGCGACTGCTTTTATTCCTCTTTTCCTCTTGTCCATTTTTCGGTTTTATTGTTTAACCTTTAATTTTGCCAGATGTAGATCATTTTTTGTTCCGCCGATTACTTTGTATTTTTGAAACTTTAACCTTTTAATGTCTCTTTTACGTTTGCTCCTCTTTGATGAGTTGCACGCTTGTTTCACTTTAAGGCTGAGGGAGGTTGGTTAAAGAACCGAAAGCTTCTTACTTGGTGCTGTTTTTTTTTCATCTTTTTGCCGATAGTTGACTCCCACAATATTTTCTTTCGATTATATTAATATTTTTGGTGTGGTCTGTGAATCCTTTATTGAATCCTATATGAAGTGTACCTAACGTTTTAAGTTACAAGAATAAGTATTACAGAGGTTAGTCTAATTCTCATCTTCACAGTTTTCTCAGTTCCTGAGGTATAAAACGATAAAATTTGTTGACTTATTTGAATCAGGTGATTGAACCAAAAGATTTGTTCGTCTTCTGGTGCAACTCAACTTGCCTCCTTTTGCTTCATTCTGAAATCAAAAGGTTTACGTTATATAGGAAATATGACGCTTGACCTGCACAGCATGTTGCAATTAGCAGTCGGGAGGTACTCCCGTCTGGAGGAAACCAAAATTCTCCCGATTGGGGAAAAGCTAATGCAGTTCACTATTTTGGCTAGTAAGCCAAACAAACACAAGGTTCAAGCACGAACGAAAACTACTCAAAATTTTGCGCTTTTCTCAAGAACGGCGTGGTGAACTACCAATAAGCCCGTGGCCTTTGGGTAGCTATGACAATACACCTACCGAATGTACATTTATTTTCATTACATTTGATTCCATAACATAAGACCGACAAATTTTGCAAAGGGTTTCCAAAGCTTATTCCCCAACTGACAAGGTGCACAAAGAACGCGTGGAGTTGTGGGTAAATGGGCAATACGGCAGTGCCCATGACCATTTTTCCTCCCGTTCCGGAGAAAACTAGGTTCTCCCATGAAGGGGAATCCCCCCGAACTATTGAGAGTGCAGGTTGTAGTAAAATAATTCTATAACAACAAAAGAGTGACCTCATTTTGGAAAAAGGTACAATGACTACGAGAAAAAAGGAACAAAGACCAAAAACGAAAAATGTAATAAAGTGAAATTATTGTGCAATCTACCATTTTCAACTGAGTATAGACTCTTCAATATTTTATATCTCAGCATGTCGTGTGAAGATGACAATGACATTGACAATGACATTCACTGTTAAACCTTTGTATCGTACAGTCTTGGAATTGTAGACTTAAAGAACACTTTAATGTTGAATCATTAGACGGACATGGACCGTACAAAACGAAATGACCAGAGTAAATTCTTTTGTGCGTCAAAACTTCAAATCATTTCATCATTCCAGTTTACATAATATTTCATAATATATTTCCATACGGTATGTTATTACATAGTTCAAGAATTTCCTTTAGGGAAAATACATGATGTTCTTACATTTTTCGGGAAGTTATGGAGAAAGCTACATATTCTGATTGTATCGAAAGAATTGGCGATATTTAACACAAATAAGAATACTTATCTATGGACTTTGTCTTATCAAATAAGTTTTACTATATGATTTTAAAGTCATGTACGCATGCAGATATCTCTAAAATTGATAAAGATGATGATTTACTGTTCGATGATATCTCATAAAGCGACAGTACTCCCCATTTTGAGAGTGATGGCACGTGAATACAAGCGTGTTGGACTTTACTCCTTTCAACTAGTCAAGCAAAGTATTTTTTCAATGAGGTATGCAAACAAACAACATATGGGATGTTAAAGAAATGTTATAATAATTTCAACTTAAGACAAATAAAAAAAAATCGAAAAAGGATCTTGCAGTATAATACACTCGAAAGCTTGTTTACTCTAGAAAGCAATGTAACTGAAAGATTATTCGACCAATATACACAGTTAATACTACAGCAGGGGGGTAGCTAGGATGAAATTTTTAGGGGGGCCTAGGTATTAAATGGGGGCACCACTGAGGGTCAAGCTTGTCCAGACTATGTAAGCGGAGCGCCACCATCAGTTGGCGAGGAGCGTGCAAGAAATTTTTAGGCTTTACAAACCCTCCAGACGGCCGGAAACGGCACTTCCCACGTGTTTTAAGCTGCATGTTTCCAGTCTTGAAATTCGAATCTCATGTCTACCATTTCTCAAATAATGGGAAAAATCAATCCATGAAAAATGGTAATGAGCAAGGCCGCACATACACTTTTTTGCTAGGGGGAAAAGTAGGCATTAGTGATCTGTGGCCTGGGGGAGGCGACTAAAGGGAGCGGGTGTCTCCCTCCCCCTTGGCAAAAATTTGTAATTTCAGGAGAACGTATAGATAGCAAATGGCGCAATATTTGAGGGATTTCAGCTTTAAAAGGAAAACGAAAAGTAGTTGTGACTAAGTGCGACAAAAGTCATTTTTGAGAGCGTGGTGGAATGATGTGAAGCGTGACCTCAGCCATTGAACTCCGTTGTGGGGAAGGGTTTAAGGGAGGAGAGGGGGTGTTATTGGTTAAAACGTTTTTATGACTAAACTGGCAAGGTTTAGAAACGTTTTTAAGCCATTGATGATTTAGCTACCTATAACAACAAAACATCATTGTAGCTATGCATAGCGCGTAGCGCGAGAATTTTAGAAAAGTAGGCTAGAAATACATCCTAATAGAGCTGTAAATGATTGGTGATGTGTACAGATATTGGCATGAAAATATTGATCTGCCTGTTTGAAATTGTTTAAGTTCTGTCATTACGATCACAGCTATTTCTTATATTTTTCCTGCGTTTTCTCTGTATATTGTCAAAGTTGGAAACGGTGCACTGTGAAAATTTCTGGGGGTAATTGCCCCCCCCCCCGCTTTGTACGGCCGTGGATATCATATTGAGCTGAGATAATACAAGAATCATACTGAATTATTCATCCCTTTTCATTTATTCTGCCTGCAAATTCTTCCATATTCACCTTCTAGTGTATCCCATGTCCACCACTCAATTACATTTCCACTAGATCATACCATTTGCCTCCAACCTAGGGTTACCGTATTTATTTTCTAGCCAGGAGGACACAGATCACTGTCCTGATGTAGGGGTCTAAGGGTGTCCCCTTCCCTTTGGAAATTTTTTCGGTTTTCAATGGTGTCTAGATGCAAAATGGTGCTGTATTTGTTCACGGACTCAAGTCATCGGTATATTACTTGGTCAGACCTATAATACCACCAGTAAATCTTCCAAACTATTTAACCCGCAAAGCAGAAGTAGGGATCATGTGGGAAACACATGAAATCCCGACCTTGTTGGCAATTTTGCAAATCCGCCCGGACGCCTTACACATTTTATTAGGACACAAAAAATCTGGGGGCCTGACGAAGATCTGGGGGCGCAGGCCCCCCAGCCCCCCCCCCCCCCCGTAGCTACACCGCTGTACTACAGTTACTATGAAAACATTAAATCGAACGAAATTTTCTTTCCATAATTATACTGTTTAGTCTAAGTGAAAAATAGTGTTCTGACAGATCTTGTGTCACTATTATGAAGAAGAGGGATTTCTTGGAGAGGGGAACTTGTCCCCTACTTTTTTGCACACCTTCAGTTGGCATTTTGTTCGAATAACTAATCCTATAAAATAACCTATTAACACTATACCAAACTCCCCCTATAAGCTTTGCAAAATCCAGATTTACTCAGGGCCCCCGTCACGGGTCCCTCGCCATCAGACGTCTTTTTCCTTCTTTGCCCACGTATAGCCGAAAGTTATTTCTATTGTAAAAGCGAAGATGGCTACTTTTGTAGAAATTAATGTACTGTGAAACCCAAAGGCGTAGGAAGGGAGGGGCTAGGGGAAGAAGCTCCTAATCAAAAACCGGTGGGGGTTGGAATATGCTTCCCCTGAACTTTTCAAGGACGAAAACCCCACATAAGTCAACACTGTAGCGATCTGAAACATTCATTTACCCCTCTCGCAGATGAGAACAGCTTTCTGTCCTATGGTGATACCTTTGAGGACGTAAGAAAATATAACACTATCAACACGGTTCTGATTTGACGTATGTAAATAATTTATAATCTCTGTTCTATAAAAGTACAGTTTATCTCTGGTTAACGTAGAATCAGAATAAATAGCTAGGGATAGGTGGTCTGGCGAAATCGAGTGCCGGTACAAATTACCCATCGAGTGCCGGTACAAAATACCCAAAATACTTTGTTTCGCATAGACATTTCCAATCAGACATTTATGTAGGACTAGTCAGTATGCTGTCTGTCCAATTAAAGTGGAAACAGACCTTCCTACCATTTCTCACATATAACCACGTAATTTTGAGGCGGTTTTTTGACACACATAACAAATGCATGAACAGTAAGCTACAAAAACCGGTATTTCGGTATATCGGTATGAAAAAAATCTCAAGTTACATTTGGCTACGTTATTTAAATACTGTATTGATCATTGAAAATTTTCAGCATTTGCAGGGACAGGTATTTGCAAAATACCCGGTATATCGATATTATGAATCGGTTTTACGATGTTGACATGTTTCCCTAAAAGATTAATTCCTGTTTCATTTGTAAAGATATATAATGCATCCAAAAATTACACTTCTCCGACAAACCGTTTTTTGAAAAGTAGTTGTAACTACATAACGTTTGACTCCGATAATTTGGCTGAAAATGGATTTAATCTAAATTTTTTTTTCAATATTGGCGACAGAAAGGTAAATCTGATTTGTCATATTTAATGACTAGAAAGGAGAGAGTAAAATCTTACTTTCCAATTAACACGAAGATAAATGACCCAGGCGCCATAATTTTCTCAGTGTAAACAATTTTGGAGACCTCGCTATAGACTTAAAGTGATATAGTGTGTATTTAAAAAAGGAAAATACATAAAATTACCCGTTCAAAATATTGGCAGAACGTTTCAACAGACCATCAGACCAATGAAGACAAATGAAGCGCCCTCCTAGGAGTAATTCTGCCAAATGGTGTTCAGTTATCATAAAAAATACCACGAAAAACAATATAAAAGTGGATACTGTTTGGAATAAATCTTTATTTCATTCTATCCCAACCCCTGGTTGCACAGCCAATGAGAGTGCACTAATTTATGAATGTTCAATAAGCCGAAACAGAACAACAGACAGTTTCGTTGAGGTCCGCATAACCAAATTTCGAAGCAAACTATAGCTCCTGTAAGCGAGTCAAAAAGATAATGGTAAACTGACTAACCTCAAAGTGAAAAACACTTTGAGAACGCTTTTTTTTTTCAAAGTGAGTTATGATTCTTGTAACGCATCGTTGTAACACGGAAGTGCTACCTCAGTAGCTCCATGGTTGAAATATTTTTTCAAAAGTCCCCTCGACCCTCTGGCGAAGAGCCAAGGGGCAAAACCAAACATTACTCCCGAGTGAGTTCTTCTCCCCAAAGGAACTACGTCCCCAAGAGACAACAAACCTAACTGACCAACCTCTAGACCCTCAGACCTCTACATCATGGGTCTGTCGTCCGTGGTCCTGGCTGAAAAGAACAGATACTACAAAGAACAGTAACGCTTCTGTGGCATTCCAGTCCTAACCACCGCAGGAACTCCTTAGGTCTAACGGTATCGGCTTGAACTGTGACATCTACTACTTACATGGACTTTTGTTTTAATTGGAATGTCATACTCCAGGTTAGTGCTTAGTTCTCCCTAGTATAAGGTATTTGTACCAGTGACAGATGTCTGGTCGGTTAGAACACCTTTTACGTAACTATAAGTAAGATTTTTGACATATATATCTGCATGTAAGTGCAGAGCTTGATGTGGCGAGGTGCACAAGTATTTACTAGTAACGTTAGCGAGACCGTGTCTTGAATCGTGCTAGGAGGTGAAATCTGAAGCGGAAACTATGGTCGAACTGTTTCTGGACAATTGAGTGAGTTTTCTTTTGTTTCTTAAAGTCATGTGTACTGTGCAGTATGTAACCTACCTAGTTACATTCCCAGGTGAATGCTGGCAGATACGCTGTCACATAAACGCCCATTACATGTATTGTACTTCGGCGAATACAGCCGCGTGACATATTGCATATTCAGATGTACTCAGGTGGGCGTGGTTTAAAGGGCAAGAGCAGTCGCCCCAAACTTATTTTGAAGCGACAGCTAAATCTCACAATTTTCTTCTTATTTCTCTTCAAAGTATCTTTCATAATATTTCAGAACTTCAATATTTCATATTCAAGGTAAACCAATCAGTTACTTCTAGTAAATTTTACATTTGAGGAGAAAAAATATTGTCACATGACTCTAAAGAGCCAATCATGAAACAGGACATCTACTACACTACTACAAGTTGGGGTGACTGCATTTCCCCTTTAAGCTGCTTAAAGAGAGAACGCTTTTTTTCAAAAAACTTTGCAAATTTACACTGTTTTGCAGCATTTTCTTTAATTCAACTAGCCTACCCTCTCACCGACATTGTAAGTCGTAAAATGAAAGATTTCATCCGTAAACATCGTATAGTTCATACTTTGACAAATAAAGAAGAGCATAAGACCTTATGTTTTTCGATACACACAATGTCACAATATCACTTTAAGTTTGAGCAGTTTTATACCAGGATCAGTACGATTATCACAACTTATACAGACGCTGATCCAGGCGCCCGGGCAACCTCTGTTCTCGGCATAAAAAGGAGACAAAAATAAAGGAAAGGAAACAAGAAAACTTACGACAGTGTATGCAGTGGCGTAGCTAGGCATTTCTTGTGGGGGGGGGGGGCAAAAGCAAACATTTCCGACAGATTATTATCTGAGACCGAATTTTGATTTTCACGTTGACATTTCGATGCGTAATTATCTGGGGACCCTTTTTTTTTTTTTTTTTGCTTTCCGGGTGATTAGAGACCGAATTTTGATTTTCACGTTGACATTTCGATGTGTAATTCTGCCTGTCTGTAATTTCCGACAGACACTAGAAATTTCCGACAGAGGCCTTCAGAGGCTTTGTGGGGGGGCGACCGCCCCCCTGCCCCCCCCCTCTAGCTACGCCACTGAGTGTATGAGTACATTGAAGCATGGAAGTACTGCCTCGGAGTACTTCTATGATTGAAGAAAACATCACTAGAACAGGCCCATTGGTTTTATAAAGTGATTACTTTCTCGACGCTTTTCGCGCAAACTCTTATAAGTTGGTTGGCTCATAATTCTTGATTTAGAAACGCTGAGTCGATTTTTTAAACCCTGTGCAATCCCTATACGTCATCCATTCTCCCCCGTCCGCAACCCCTGCACTATCAAACCGATCGGTGGGCCGTTAGGCTTTTACAAAAAAGGAAATGGTTACATATTACTTATTTCGCCTGTTTGGAGAGCATTCAGTGAAATTTGAAAATAGTTCATTCAAGCTTCCAGAGTCACAAATTAAGTTCATACTCTAAAACATGCTCTCGAAACATTCACTCTATTCTCCCTCTATTTTAATTTCTAGTTCAGACAGGATGTGACATTTCTATGTTAAAGGTAGACATTTTGTTTTGGGTTCAATTTTTTTGTGGTATATGGTTTCTTATCATTTCCACTGTCACAGCACACTGTCACATCACTTAGATACAATTTAATCGTCACCTCTCTTTCTGACTCATACAGCGCGTGTCCTGTTCATACCATCAGAATTGGGCCGTTTGCAATTGTGCTTAGGCTAGGATTGTCACTTATTGCTTCGTCAGCCTAGTCTATTAGCCTATATGCTCCAAGTATCAACAAACTTGCCGATAATTGTCATTTACATGATTTGCTAGAGTTTTATTGAAAACAGGTTTTGTGTTCCTTAATAATATGACAGATTAACACGTGCTTTCTCCATTTCTTTCTCTGGCGGCTGTCTTTCATGTTTGTTGGCAATAAATCTCATCTCGGAGCATTCAAATTTTAGATTTTTTGAGAAAGAACTTCTCAGTATAGGAATGGTCGCCTGTGGCAACAATTCTAATGAGATCTTAAAATATAGAATGTTTAGATGCAACTCACATCAACTGAAAAGTTCCATTTCTTGCAATATGGGCAGCATATTTAGCAACCATTTTCTATGTAAGCTACCCACCATCTCATGGTTAACCCCCTTAGATAGTGTCACAAAGTTCCCCTTGGGGGAACGCCCTGGATCCCTCGTCAATAATTCTAGATCCCCTTGAAGATAATGATTCCGAAATTTAAATGGGAATGTCGAGATCTTAAATGAAAATTTTAAGAAAGTAGCAATAGTAACTTTTTATATTAAAAGACAATATTCTCATGAACATCTTGAAATATTTCATGATGACATAATGCAGAAGCGTCTTGCCTACGTAGCAGACTTTACGGCATATTCCTTGTGCAGTCATATCCCCACCTTAAAGGGGTACTGAACAAACCGAGTCCGCCCGGCGGGGTAAGTGACGTCGGAGTGGAGGGCCGGGGCAAGCCTGTAGCCAAGGAGGACCATAGAAATATTTTCGTACCCTACAAATTGTAAAATTTCATTTGTCAGAATGCATTTTATGCATTTTTAGTAGGTTACATCTCTCCCCTCTTAAACACTTTTTGTCCCCTAAAAGCTATCTCTCCCCCTCTTATACTATACTTGTCTGGCTACTGGTTTGAGGGGCCTACAGTCCCTCAAAGTTTTCAGATTGCCGTTTTCCTCAAAATGTCATCATTAGATGTTACTGAGAACATACAAAAGTTTCCCTAGAAAATATTGAAATCTAGGAGCTAACAGGTCTCAGCCCCAAATCTAAGAAGCCTTACAATGGCCCTGCATTCCACCATGCGGTTCTTCATTCTCTACAGGGGCGTTAACAGTTTACCTAGTTGTTGCCGATGCCTCGGAGCTCTCGACCAGTCTGACGACTTGAAATTTGAAGCTTCCAAGAATGGATGTTTAATCTTTAATACCTACATAAAGTTACATTAATACACAATGTAGGCAAGTATATATCTATATTAAGGAATTAGATAGATGTATACATATTAGTGTAATCAAGACATCAATCCTTTTAAGACTTGAGGGAGGACATATGTTACATGTTAGAAAAATATATAAACAGTAACATGAAATGTTAGTATTAAGGATATACATTGGAATAAACTTTCAAAAGATGTGTCAAAATGACTTACCGGTAAATCTTGCCATTCTAAGTGAGCATTGCCTTTAAAACCTCATTGATGCCACTCCCAGTTTTAAATTCAATGTTTTATAAAATTTCCCCTCACTTTATGGATGTTATTGTAAACGAAAAACTGCCTTGAAAAATTTGAAGACAAAAGATATTCTGAAAATCTTAAATGTCTAACTCTTCAAATACTATCCATAAAGGAAGACCGGGAAAACAAATTAAACGTGTAAGTATGGTGTCTTTAAAATCTGTCTGATGTTTTGCAATGTCGCGAAAGAAGAAGGAGACATGGTGCTTGACCATTAAGTTTGAAAAATTTAATTTAAACGGTATAAAGAGGCTACAACCATCTTTAAATAAGTAATGTGGTTGAATGTCTGCGAGGTGTCTGTCACATTATCAGCAGAGTTTCAACCGCCCATGGGAGCGTGCCTGGGCAAAATGACACCTAGGGAAAACAATCAAAGCATTGAAATGACACCCCTCACCAAACAATCGATACTCAGTGTTAGATAACATGCAAGGTTGAGGTTACATTATAAGGGGGTTATAAGGTTTATTGGAACTATTTAACTGAGTGCTTCTATGGGTTGGTGAGTGGTGTAACAAGTTCCTAAAATAACGTCCAGACTGCAGGACATACCATTTACCAGGCGTTGTAAATAGCATCTAAGCGTTCATTTTTTCGATATTTCATGTTTCAGAAATTAACACCTCAAAAAACAAGCTCAAAATGGTTTTGAAAATAAACAGCGCACGCCCGTAAGGCAAGAAGCCACCCGTACACTGCTGCACGCATGTAGGTTCCATTGGGGCGTGCTCCTACTAAAGCAATATAGGCCTACACCAGTAGAAAAGCGCAGTTTTGTTCTAGGTTGTTTCAATGCTGGTTCGTAATATTAATGTATCGGAAAAGACGTATCAGGCGAAAGCATCGTAACGGACCACTTCATCGGGGAGAGGCTTCGCTTTTTTTGCCCGACATTTTATGAACATATGCCCATGCAGACAATAGCATATATTTTTACCGAAATGTTTTAGCACGTTTTCAGCCCACAACCCCCACTCCAGCTCGTAGGCCTATGGTTGGAGGCTCCTCTGTCTTGAAGCGTCCAAACTTACCTTAAAAAATGCCAAAAACCTGGAAATGAATGGTTCAGCACCCCATTCTTATAAACGTTCCGACGACCTGTACATACGGGTAATTCACAAACATAATTGAGTAAGTTTATACATATATTCGTGCCAGTTATTCCCCCAACTAGAAATAAAAGTTGGAATATTTGTACCAAACTGCCAAAGATCTATTCACTTCGTGAACATCTTAAGTTCCGTATTCCTCCTTTATGTAAGTATGAATGTCACTTTTGTGGATCATTAGCAATAAACAAGCAATAAACATTTTCACTCGGCGTATATTCGCAACGGAGAATGTATTGTCTCAAACGTCCGCTGTAAATACAGTGATAAAGACCTGCAGGCTTGTACCATAAGATATTTGTATGTAACAAAATCTCAATTGCACATGCATAAGTGTTAATTAATATTTTTACTTAAAATGTAAGAGTTGCTTACAAACTGAAAACACTGTATAACATCAAACACAAGAATGCGTTTGTGCAGACCGAGTATTCGATTTTTTCAAAGAATCACTGTCATTATGGGAGGTCTGATGTTTCTCTTTTGTTATCTAGAGCTAAAAATGTCATCAGCATGGTTTGTGACACTCTCTAATGTAAAATTCAGTAAACGTTTAAGTTAAAAGCAAAACCCTCTACTCTGTTGTTCGCAAAATTGAGCACTTTGTTAAGTCCTGTCACCATTTGGGCACTATATTTATATATATATATATATATATATATATATATATATATATATATATATATATATATATATATATATATATATATATATATATATATATATATATACCTTCCTTGTTCAAAAGGCTATGCCAGTACTTGGGTTGAATTCATTCATGATCGAATCAGTTACTAACTCTTCGACCTACATTTACAGTCAATCTTACCACGTTCGAGCTATATATATATATATATATATATATATATATATATATATATATATATATATATATATTTCATTTATTTTCCACAAACATCATAAAATATAGACAGATATGAATTTACAGAAAGCGGTGGAGGAAGCCTGCAAAAAGCAAATGCTTGTACAAAGCAGGCCACCTTTATAAAAAAAAAGTCAACAAGAAATACGGACACAATAGATATATCAAATAACACAGACATAGTAACAGCCCCCTTCCCTCCCACTAAACCCCAACCACCCACCATCCATGACAGAGTAAAATAAAAAAGATCATAGGTAACAAAAGACATCAATACTTATCAATTAAACATAATTTGAATTTCTTGGTAAATAAGGGAAGTGAGGAGATGCGTTTTAGCTGGGGATCAAGGTTATTCCAGAGTTGAGAGCCAGAAGTAACAAATGACTTTTTACTGACATCAGTATTAACTCCATATAAGTGATAGTTTTCCGAATGCCTGGTACAATAGTTGTGGACAGTATTATTAAGATGAAAGATATTCTGAAACATAGGAGGTAATAACTCATGACTAATTTTAAACATAAAGATACCCATCTGGTACTTATAAATGTCGAAAATATTCAAAATATTTAATTCTTTAAAATATATCTATCTATATATTCTTATATATATATATATATATATATATATATATATATATATATATATATATATACACGTGTACTGAATACACTCTAAAAATGTCCTAGTCAAATTTGAATAGAATCTAATCAAAAGGGGCACGAACCGGAATCTTGTCAAATCTTTGACTAGATTTGGCTCATAAATGAAACGATTAGTTTCATTTTTGAACCATTTCTAGTCAATTTCCAACAAATCTTGTCAAATATTTGACAAGATTCCGGTTCGTGCCCCAATTGACTAGATATTTTTAGAGTGTACGCATTCTTTTGTTATGGCAAGAGGGTACGGATTAGCGGGGATGGCAAATGAGGCTAGCAAGGAGGGGCGAGAGACTCCGGGCTGTAGATGACTTAAAGGTGATCAGTCGTCTTGAAATATTCTTTGTGACGTCAGCCTTTTCTTGACATGTTTCTGCAGTCGTCACTGTTCAAGGATACACCGTACAAGTAGCTATGATGACATCGGTATAGCTAGTAGGTATACAGCTACAAGCCGTCTCTTCTTGCCTACCGATTAGCTATACCATGCTTGTACGGTGTATCCTTGAACAGTGACGACTGCAGAAACATGTCAAGAAAAGGCTGACGTCACAAAGAATATTTCAAGACGACTGATCACCTTTAAATGGGACAATGGTGGAAAACGTTTACAAATGAACACGACATTAGCATTAAGTTATGGTGCGTTTAGCTGCTTGTGAGTTGAGTATCTTGTTACATGAAATGATCTCACTAACATTCTTATAGGGTGCATTAGGGTCGTCGATATCAGAGATCGGTAACTTTTAGTTTTTGCAACCCAAATTATTGATCCATAACGTGGACAAGACCTGTAAGGTTATGTGAGCTCCCCTTTATCTATGAAAATGTATAATTTAAGAACTCTTTGCGAACCGTAGGTACTGCAACGGCGGGCTGGACTTTTCCCGGGAGCCGTAGCTTGCCAACTTCTGCTATGTTTAGCCTATAAAAGCTAATTACTCATGTCTTCACTGAGCGCTCGTTTAATTTGCCGTAACGATATTTCATTCGTCAGGGACCAGCTCAACTGGAAAGAGTTTCTTGTTTTGATAATTTCAAACATCTTCGCTACTTCATGTGTGTGATAGATTCATCATTGTAACAATAAGAATGCATTTTGAGAGGAATAATTAAATAAAATTGGAAAGAATTTCGTCAGAGATAGGCCCAATTAACAAATAATTAATGTGTAGAATTGAAATCGAATAAGAGCATTCAGAACAGACATAGTTCTTTTGATCATTTCATTCCTTGATAAAAGTCATTCGATGCGACGTTTTTTCCCCTTCATGTACACCTTCGACGGATTATTCTGAAAGAAATGTGATACTATTCTCTGTACCTTCATAATGATAAGGGAGGCAACGTTTTATTGACTAGTAGCCAAGTAAAGATCCATTCGACTGCAATTAAAAAAATGAGCGTAACCTACAGTGACAGGTTTTCATTAACTCGCATATCCGTGTTTTAAACAAAGATTTGCCAATTCAAAGGGCAGCTCATTCGTCTAGGATTAGTACATTTGTCCCAACCCAAATTTCCAGTGACGACAGGAAAATGCGGCCTTTAAAACAAGAAATGTTGCCTCAGATTTAAGTTACTGAGCAGGCGTCAAGTCGCCAAAGATACACTTCAGTCTTAGTCTGTAGTTTTGAGTTTACAAGTAAGTGGGTCCCCAGCTTTATTTTAGCCTCGGAGGTACAAACAAAGAAATTTTCATCCACAATTATTGATAATCACTGAGATGAAACCTAGTTCATACTTTAACTTCTTTCTTGAACAACTCTGCGGCTTGGTCAAAAAAACTGAAGCGTATTATCATCGACCCGAGAATCGAAATCGTTGCAAAGACACCTTTTTTGTGATACTCCGTCTGCAGAATCCTTAAGTATGCATAGGATGCATTAATTATGATTAAAAACCAAATGACGTCATTGGATTGGTCAGTGGAAAGCATTGCATAGGAGCTGTTACCTCGAAAAGAGCGCTATGAAATATCCGGTATCTTCCATTACCATCAGCGTGTAACGAAGTTACTAAAGACCCCTGTTTGTTTGTATGGTATTGTGTTGCGTTGTGTTGCACCGTGTTTCGTTGCTTTTTAATGTATTACATTGCATTGTATTGCATTGCATTGCACGCCACTGCTTTGCAAAATTTTGCACTGAACCGCAATGCGTTGCATTGAACTGGACTGCAGTGCATTGCATTGTATTATGTTGTAATGTATCGTGCCGCATTGCATTGTGCTTTAATACAGTCAGTGGCAGGGGAGCTCCCCCCCCCCTCCTTCGTTCGGCAAATCTTGGCAACATCACTGACTGACCTTCGAATCGACATACATACTCCTTTCAATACCCCTTGTTCAATATACGCCAGCCTTATAGCAGTGCTCCCCAAAACAGATATGAGATATGTATTACGATGAGAACATATAATTTATAAGCATGTACATATATACAAAACTAGAAGCAGAAACGCGTGATCCAATTTGTCCATCAAGGATCTGTTCTGATAATGACTGGTAATAAATTTTTTTACTAATGACATTAAATTAGTGAAAGCGATGTAAATGGAAAAGAATTTTTAAAGGAGAAAGCATCGAGGCATGGATTTCATACATAGGCACACATTTTGGAGGTATATATCACGAAGTAGTGAAAACTGATCTACAGAAGCAATAAAAGATTTCGACATGAAGTATATTTATTCATTATTAAATAGGATATAGCGATATGGTACTTTTTCAACAACGTCCACTTCAGTGGTAAGCCGACTGTTTATTACCTTGTTTTACGAGTCTTCCAAATCTGTAACGCCCGAACTCTATAAATGTAGTAATATAGCTTAATATCGGATCTCATTTCAAAAAAAAAAAACGGACTGCGGGCGCTTTATATGTCTTGGAATAAAATTACAAGGAAATGTGTAATTCGCAATGCTTTTACTTATTATTGTCGAAATAACACCTCAGCAGAGATCGCAATTTCAAACACGTGGTACTGTGGCAGAGTGGAAAAAGACGGTGACATTTAAAATGACGAAGCTTAGCAACCGGCAGGTTCGGGGTTCGATCCCCGGCCGAGTCAAAGTAAGGTGGCTTTTTCATCCGATAGCAATCTCTGTTTTTTCATCTGAACTCGCCTTTCATGAGGAACCAGACTTGATTTGAATAGTGTTGGTAAGCTACCTGACGTGAAGTTGTTTTTCATAAACAATAGGTTTCTCCCACATTCGTGGTCGCTTAGCTCCCAAAAACAACCGGCCATCAAGACTTGACTTATGTGAGTTGCTCAAGCCCTTATCCCAATATTACGGTCACTGAGTACACTGTAACTTGCAATGACTGAGATGTATATGATATCTCATGCACTCGCATGTGTAGGTTAATAACTCCATAATTGTTTTACATCCGGTTGTAGCCTGTCTTGTATAGCCGAGTAGATAGGAAGTTTAGCAACTGGGAGGTCGGAGTCTGATTCTGTTAGAAGGATGCTTTTTGTCTTTTAGCCCTAAGCAATTTCAAGTGCGTAAATAGCTTCTCAAAGTAGGGAGGCACATCCTTGACCAGAAAAAAATGGATTACAGAAGATCTGTGGTATAACCTGAGACATATCCCACGATTTTAATCCATTTAATGGTTGTTCCCACCATTTTTCAGTTTGATTCCAAAGCTTGCATCTGTATTGCAAGCTATGGAATCAAACATGTGTGCCTCCTGTTTTCGTTAGGGTTTCGGAAAAGAGAGGAGGATAGTCATCTCCACTTTCAACAGCTGGGGGAATGTCCCCCGTCCCCCACCCGTTGACGTTCAAGAACATTTTACTGCTTCCCAATTGCTTTTACCTTTGTTACCCTCCAACTAGTGAGCCAAAATGCGGGATCGAAAGCCACCCAACGGCCCACAAAGCAACTGGCCTTATAGAGTCCCGATACCAGGGACTTGACATGTCCCCTACAGCGGCACTTATCTCCACCCCCGAACAATTTCGACTACCTATGTCGAGGGATGCAGCAGAGCGCCGTTTGCTCCCCTCCCTCTTTTGCCCCCCCCCCAACAGACTGGTCTCTACCCTCCCATAAGCTGTTGTCTGGCTGCGTGTCTGCCTTATACTGGACAAATGCAGAAATAATTCTCATTTTATTTGTCTCAAGGCAGCACTGTCTCTTTGGCCTACTTAACGATCCCATTATTGCAACTTAACAGAAAAAAGTGAATGAATAAAAGAGCTTGATCTACAAAGAAATTCATTTCCGTCAACCATAACAAGTAATTTGGTCCATCTTGTCGAAAAAGGTAAATGATCCTTTCTTTGTAGCATATAACAAATAATGGATCTCATGATGGCTTATTTGCATTCACCCCAAGCCACTTACTATTACAGTATCACCTATTTGTAAAGTTAGTAAATATATATTTTGCATGTGAGTCATGCAATAATCGGAGGTTACTGGTAAGAAAAATAAATGAAATTTATGTGGAAGCAACCACCAACCACAAATTTATTTAAAATTTTCCAAAATCAACATTACAGAAGCAAATATCAGTGTCAGAAGCTTGAGAGCTTAGTCAATCTTTCATGTATGATTCTTGATCTCATGATCTCATGTATGATATTATGATCCATGGTCTCATTTAAGATATCATGATCCATGATTTTATTATCTCATGATCCAGTGATGCATGATCCATGATCCATGATTTCATGCATGATCAGACATTCTTTTTCCATGTGTGTTCATGTACAATGTATATACTTCTAATGTGTAAGACAATGTAGGTCTAAAAACCCTGTGCAAGAATAGAACAGACCCGAAAAGGCTCACACGCTGTAATTACCTTGTAACGACTAATAATAGTATACATATGAATAGGAAGAGCATTTGGTACTTATAATCACATTAAGCTCTCAAAAATAGGTTCAATTATGGCAAAAGTCTGCTAATACCGTCATTTATAACTATCTACGTTTGATTGCAAGATGACGTCATAACCGTTATCAACTGTCGAATGTAGTGCACTTTTGTTAATTACATATTGAAGTCCGTGCATCATTAAAAGACAAGTAGGCGATATGACGTCAACCAAATTGGAAGATTATTTTAATGTGTACGCCTACCCTATCCGCGTTTCATATTCACTGTATATAATAATCACAGGAAGGGATCAACGGCCATGAAAATAAGCATAAAAAATTTCAATTCTCAAAAAGAGAACCTGAAATATGCCATATCCCAATTGAATTGGACTGGTGAATGTAATATCTTCTGACGTCATAACTTTCAAAGATGAATTGGATCAGTTAGGTTTATTTATCTAGTCAACATGGGGGGGGGGTAAAGTCGGTCAGCGAGGGGTAAATCTCAGTCAGCTGAGGCCCTCTTACAACAGTGAAATGGCATAAACCAATGTGAAACAATACAGTAACAATATCGAAGTATTATTATCGCCGCTCCCACTAAGCCGTCCATGTACATATCCCCGTTATGTGTGATATGCATTGACTTCCTCCGTTTCAGGATTCAGTATAAGATACTGCTTTTCACTTTCCGCGCCATAAAAAACCTAGCTCCAGCGTACATTACAGAACTGCTTGTTTTCTATTGCCAAACACGTTCCAGTTTAATATCAGCTTCCAAACATCTCTTGGCTGAGCCGGAAACTTCCCGTCTTGGGGTAATAGCTCTTCTCTGCTGCTGCTACCGCCTATGGAACACACTTCCCGGATGTGTTCGATTCAGTCTTTTGCAGTTATTCAATTCAAGGCTTAAGACTCATTTTATGAACATGGCTAATTTTCCTAATGAATTATTGTTTTGTTTGTATTTGCACCTTGTTTCGTTTGCTTTCGAGTCCTACATGCACCATGCGCGCTCTTTAGCAGATTTGTGTGCATTAAATATTGTCATTATTAGCATTGATAAACTTGAGTAAAACACAAAAACGAATAAGATGCAACATGGAAATGCTGGAAAATAATTTACAACATAACTTAACGGACTTGTTATAAAAGTACGCACTGCTAGATTAACAAGACTAATGCACTAAAAATAAAATATGAGAAATTACAAACAAATATCGATATAGGGCGTTAAAAGAGGGCAAGGATTTTAAAGTTTTCCATATTTCTTTCCAATCTTTGGCAGCACCGTAGGAAAAATTTTACTATGAAACAAGTGTTCAGCTTGACCCCCCAAGATAGCTTATCGCGTGCAGGCCTTGCGCTTAATGTTGGAAGGAGCAAAGCAAACGTTGGGAGGCTTATAAAAAATTGCGTTTGAATTTTTCTTAAAAGAGTCTCCCCTACTCTTCCCCAGAGGTTGAGGCAAAGCCAACTTCTCGGGCAGATGACTTCAAACATTCGGACAATTTTCTCTGATAATACTGGTATTGTTCAGGCAATAACGGCTTAAGCCGCGGTCACACTACAGCGAATTCGGATCGGATTCCGATCCGATTTTTGTGAGTTTTCATTAAAATCTTCTCCATTTCGGGTCAGAAAGAGCCCAAAATTTGCCAACCAGTGTAAATATATGATTTGTATCAGAGGTCTATGAAAATAAAATGTTAACTGATTTTTTCGTGACGTCACACCGACAGACAGCTTTTATCGGACACGCGTAGTCCGATAAAAGCTGTCTGTCGATGTGACGTCACGAAATAATTCGTAAAAATTTAATTTTCGTAGTCCTGCGATAAAAATCATACAATTACACAGGTTGGCAGATTTTGGGTTCTTTCCGACCCGAAATGGAGAAGATTTTAATAAAAACTCACAAAAATCGGATCGGAATCCGATCCGAATTCGTTGTAGTGTGACCGCGGCTTTAGCCCCTTTCTATCCCCACCCCAAGTATCCCGTACGCCTGTGCTGTATAGTGTCGACAGGGGCTCAATTAAAGATACTTTACACTACTTATGAACACATTAAAATATCTTGATCTTACATTGCCCTCTTTAAAACTGCAGCTACAAAATTTACTACTGTTTGTTCTCTTTGAGGCTCCCTCACATCTATCTTCCGACGCATTTCCAGTGATCATAAAAAGAAGTTCTGAATATTTTGAACAACACTAGTAATTTCTTCTTAAATTTTCTTCATTGTTCATAGACGTTAATTAAGTGATGTTCGCATTCTCGAGAGAGATCGAGAGAGAGATGCGCCAACTGTTAGAGCCAATTTTCATATAGTTAAACTGTCACTGACGATGTGTTGTTTACTTTTTTCTTCACAGATGGCTCTTGAATATTTTAAATCTCCTATATTGACAACTCCGATGGCATTAAGTGGCTTTGACAAAGCTGAAACGAAGAACCTGGAAGTTGTTATTCTCTGTCGAATTAGTATGAATGTACCACTTACTGTCATAAACTGGGTAAGTACAAACAAGTTATAATAATTCTGATACATCTAAAGATACTGGATAAATAATAGTTAGGCATGGAAATTCCTATTGAACACAAGGAAAGGGTGGGGTAGGGTGGGGGATGGGGAAGGGGGTAGGGGTAGGGTGGGGGATGGGGAAGGGGGTACTTATGTATATGCAAACTTGTACTTAAGTATGAGGATAATCAAACGCATACGCACACTTCAGCACACGTAAACGTACATACATGTGTACTCGTCAAGGGCGTCAGAAGCTCTTCAAAAATAGGGGACGTGGCCACAACCAGAACTAATGCTAGCGCAAAGGGCGAAGCCTAGGCTGCGTAAATTCCGGGGACCATTTAAGGGCCCCAAAGTAGTGGACTGTAAATGCTCTATGGTGTAATATAAAACATTTCTCGCCATGTTAATCCATTTTTACCACTTTCACCATTTATCACACTTTTTGAGGTTGATTACATTGATTAGACATCGTAAGCTATACCATCAAATATATACTTACTATTTTCAATCGGCTCTGGAAGGATGGGCAAACTATATAATATCCAACCATTTAAATCAATAGGGGAACGGGAGAGACATGTCCCCCTTCCCCAGTCTCTTGAATCCCACGGTTCTACACGTACACTTTCTTTTATATACAAATATTGGTCTTTGTTACAGTGCCACACAGTATGAATGTCATGCTTTTTGTAAAGGTTCCTGCGAAGCGAGGCGAAAACCTTTCCGCGATCGTCAAGTGATAAAATCCCGTCTTGTACTCATAAATTCCAGCAATATATTACATTCGTTGTCCAAATATTAGTAAGACGAGAGTTGTTCCCCCAGGAAAGTGAATTATTGTCTCCATCCCCTGCCCCCTCCATGACCGTCACCCTTAATTGCAGTTTCAGAAAAATGCACCGAGAAAAGGAATACATTTTTCAAATTTTATTTTTAAACAGTGTTAGTATTATATCATCAAGCTTGACCATACGTTGATGAAAGAATGCTTTTTAAGCAATATTAGTGAGGCACTTTTTCAGTCTTGTTCTAAGTTTGGCATTAAAATCCTAGATACTTGTTCCGAAAGAAATCGGCATCCTTCAGCTGGCTTAGGAAGTTGTTCTTGGCTGGAGTCTAGACGTTTTACACCACTGGCCTAATGGAAGGGGTCATAAAGGGAAAGGGGTGATTTGGCATTCCTTTCAGAAAATTTTTGGACATTTGAGCGGCCTAAGATGCAACTTGATACAACATTTCGTATAGTTTTTGAGGTACATTTATTGAACAAGTTCGATTGAAGAAAAAGTTACTTAATTCCCACAATTTTTACTTCAAGAAGGCCATCCCACCCCCATCACCGATTCGACGCGTGTGCATCTTTCAAATGATTAGTACTAAATCACCTCCTTGATGCTTTTTCATATATTCAAAACAAGGGCGAGAAACAGAGCCCACTTGCTTACAGAGAACTTACCCCAAATGAAATTAATTTTCGTAGAACCGACTCAAGAAAACATACGAATGTCACAGACTGACGTCAGATCTAAATAATGATTTAGTTTTATTCAAGGTTATTTTTATCTGTCTTTGGAGCCAAATATTTACGATTGTTTTTGTTATTGTAATTACTTTTGACACTTTTTTTCACCGAGCCAACTTTATGTGAAGATGGTTTAAATATAAATACAATTTGTTTATTTCAATGTCAAGATATTTTATCACCGCCTATGTCTACGTAGGCAACTGTACTGGTAAACATCTGGGTCAGTACGATTTGCACAGATAGCCAGCGGTTGTGTTTGATGGATTTTGATGGAGTTTAAAAGTGAAAATGAATAAAAGCGAAAGTGGAAAATCGCACTTTGAAACTTAGTTAATCTCGAAAACAATAGTTAGTCTCCATTTAATTTTGTTTACTCGTTGTTAACGACTGCAGGTTCTCCCTCGTGTGCCATGAAACTTCAGTTTGTGAAGGAAATGCATTTCACTTTTCCATAGAAAAAACATTTGGATGCTGCTTTCTGGAGAGTTATTTATGGCAAATTCAAAATATTCAAATACTGTATCAGTAAAAAGGGAAGACGGAAAGGGTATAAAAATAATCTAAAAGTTGTTTATTGGTTTAATTTGTTATGCAATGTGAGTAAAATATCACTAACAATAATTTACGTCGCATTTCTTTCGTGTAACATAAGGTAGTTTCCTGTATTTGGGTTATAAGCTACGCAGTAAAGCATATATTAATAGCTCTGAGTTGATTGCGTAACTACTGTGTCCCCAGGAAAGGACTTCATCGTAATGATAACCAGTAAGCGTAACAGGCGAGGCTGGGGACTGCACCCCCACCCCCATTTGAACAAAGTTTACGATTTGAGGGCAAAATATATGCTTTTCCCGAGCCCAGAAAACATGCATTAAAATGTCGGGCAAGTGTTGCAGCCCCTCCCCTTATTGGAAGTGGTCTTGTAGGATTACGATGTCAACAAAACAAAAGGATGGGATTCTGAATCCAATTTAAGTAGTCACATGGTTTCCACTCAATAATTTAAAGAATAATATTACATTTATATAACGTTGATACTATATATTATTGTAATTACATACTGCAGTAGAAAAAATTCACATTTCTTCAACAAAAGCTCTCTATCTCACATATACGTTTCCCCCAAATTTTAAGACTAAATAGCTTCAAAAATGCTTAGGCCTAATAACAGTTCTGTTATTGTTATTGGTTATCAAGTGCTCTTTCTTTACAATTTACTCTCCATTTTACAGTCCATCACCATAATGCACTTATGCTATACACACATTCTGAGCAATGGCACTTTACATACCACTGGGGCAAATCAACAACCCTATAAAATTTTAGCTGAAAACATTTAGGTAAAAATATGAAAGAAAAATATGCAAAACATTGGTCATCAATGTGAATTGAAACCAAGTTTCACCAGAATGCTTAGACTGAGTTTCTCTTTAACATATCGAAACTAAATTTGGGTATGGGTATTATTTTAAATGAGTGTTAAATGATGTATTCGCTCTATATTGTTGCCTATTTTAATTTTTCATTCAATGTATAGAGGCTTTGCAATTACGTCACGGATTCGCCATGCTGGAGGACACTCATGCCAAGAACACATGGTTTTGTGCAGTAGTATACTGAACGCCCCGCACACTGTGCTCTGTGGTATACGCGGTTTGTACACATTCATCGAGCAAGCGCGTCGAGTGTGGTGTACTACGAAGTTACATGTACTCCAACATGGCGCCAGGGAGTATTATGACGTCATACGAAAAGCTCTATACTCACATCCAGGTAAAGTATAAGGCGAATAAAACCTATACGCTTGAATTAGCTGCAACCAATTGAGGGACTAAAATGAGCTGAACTGCCTTCAGTTCACCATACAACATGTAAGGAATATCCAGTATGCGGATAATAGGTATCAGTTTAACGATTTTCTCTGGAATGGAAAGAGAACCTTTCCCATAGTTACCTGTGAGAGTGGAAAGAAACACGGTTTAAAACGAAAGCAGTACGTATACTCGCTGAGTCATTACTTGCTCCGTTTAAGCAAACTTCCTATCACTTTAAAAGATATTTAAAAGCCTTATGCAGAATACAATTCACTCTGTAAGTAGAAATACAAGAGTCCTTAGAGGAGGATCACTTAGAAAAACCTCGAAAAACAGCAGTTAAAAAATATTCTTTAATATCAACCATGCCAGCAAATTTTCACTCAATTTTCAAGAAATGAAGGCAAGGAACTTTTTAAGAAATGTTTACATTTTCCCAACATTTGTATAAAAAGAGTCAAACAACCGCAGAATATCTCATTACTCATTGCAATTTTGAATCTCTCATACAGTCATAGTGTAACATGTAAACACTCCCAAGTTTCATCATGCGATAAACGCAGTTTTAAGCAGCTTTAAGACTCTCTTTAGGATTATTTGGTCTGTTTCATTTCCGTTACAACGTTCGTATCTTGGGATTTCAAACTACTTATGCACGTGTACCGAAATATTGACTTTACAATGGTATATATAATTTCATTTGTTTTCAAACTTTCAGATAATGTTGTTATGCAGCAAGCTTATATCCTACTAATCAACCTCTGATTATGTAGGCAAATGGCATTTCGGCTTAAGCTGGGGAAGTTGGTGGAATTTGTGTTCAGTTACCGTTTCTAGTTGTTGAGACGTTAGTACATGAAGTTATCACATTTTTATATCAAAGAGAATTTGAAGCAAGCATCATATTTTCTTTACCATAACTACACACTGATCAACACTTTTTTGTTTGTGTTGAAGGGTTACAGCCAATTTTCACCTCCAAAGTGTCATTCTTTTGTAATATGGCTGCGCAAGAGACATTGGAATCTTACAAACTTAACGTCTCCTATGAAAACTCGTGTTCCTATCTGTTTCAAAGTCAAAACAATGGAATAAAAACAAAGAAATAGCATTGTCACTCGATGTGAGGAGATAACTTACTCCTGCTTGCTTCAAGTTCACTTATGTTACAAATATTGTAACTTTATCTGCTAATACCTGGAGAGCAAAACTTACTAATTGAAGGAAATTCAGCAAAATGTTTAGATTTAATTCCTGTTTTATTGTAATTTTTCCTTAATCCCTTCCTTTCAACGTCTTTGTAGATGGTGTTTGGTGGGCTTTTTTATTAACTGAACTATGGCATCCTCATGTTATGTTAAAACAGTAAAGAAGGTGGACAATGCATTGCACCAAGTAAAAAATACTCGCCTGACATCTTGCAAGTGTTACTTTACAGCTTTAAGAGTAAATCTCGGTTTCTCTATAGTGCGGCACAGTGCCCAACAGTAACATCAGGCAGGCCCGTAGCTACACAAGGTACTGAAGGGGGCGAGGCAGATTCCGGGGGACGGAATGTTTTTCAGGGAGAGGGGTAGTTTAAAATGTATTAATGCAATAGTAATTATAATAAGGGGGCGAAAACATTTCAAGAGGCCGCCCCTGCCCCCTGTCTACGGGATCGAGTTTCGTAGCCAGAAAATTTTACATGGAGCATGAAGGCGCAAGATAAGGGACTCTTTTCTCTCAATGGGGCTTCACACATGGTAGTCATATCATTTGAGTATTCGCCCTTTGGTCAGACTGCCGTGACTTCGTTGCCAGTTCCTTAGAAATCATTTCTAACTGCCACTTATTTAGAACATAACCCTATCAGCGTATGTATTACGTAATCCAACAGAGGCAAAGTAAATTAGCGTGGACAATTTGCTTTTTATGGCCAGATTTCTCGTTTTCTTTTTCAAGACCCTGCCAGATTGTCTCAGGTAGTAAAGTGTGAAGTGGTTGTTTGACTAAAGGTTGAATTCTAAAATATATATTTTGTCATTCTTGAGTCTTCCAGCCGGGGCGACTTGGGACGCGAGACTTGTAGGGGTAGGCACGAGGCTCGGCCCCCTTAGCTACTCCACTGGTACGTAAGCTTATTGCCTGTACATTGCTTGCCTGCAGTTTGTCACCAGCAATTTATCTGAACGTGCCTATCATGCACTAAGATGGTTTACGAGCTCTCAGTTCTACAAGACTGAACACCCACGAGACTGAGCGCACTTGCACAAACATGCTCCGAAAGTTCGTTGTGTTAATAAAAAGTTTTTTTTGCGAACTCATTTTACCTGTACGTTACCTTACCTTAGACTTACTTCTTTTATTGAAAATTGACTAAATCATAAAAAAGAACTGACGGTTATTATACGATGATGAATAGAAAAACATAGACAAAACGACAAATTTATCGTCCTCTTTTAAAAGATCGCTGTGAGCAAAATGTCCCACAATATTATTCCCGTATTGAATTTAAGTATCATAAAAAAATAGCCCTCGGTAATACCGTTCGTCACGGCAGTCATTAACCTAGGCTTATTTGTTGTAATCTGACAAAAACAATGATTGTGATAACTGAAGGTTACAAAAAGAGAGACTTTGTCAAGTTTTCGCTGAGTTCTTTCTCATTATTATTTTACCTAAACAGCTTCAGTATCTGATAAAGGTAGCAAACCGAAGAGACTGAAAAATTGCTTGCCTGATGCATTTGGCGCGAAGCTTAATTAACTGTTAGATACAGTTACCATGGGGATCATATTTTCGCAAGTGAGCTTTACGTTTTTTATTTTTGTTATTTACTGCTTTCTTAAGTTAACATGTCTAATGATTGCGGTTGATAAATGGCAAGCAATATTTAAAGTTACTGTTTTAATACATTGTGTCTGTATCGGGATCATGCAGAACATGTTTAATTAACTACAGGAGCAATGCTCAACATTCAGAACTTCTTGTTTTAAATAAGCTGAGTAATTATTTTGTCCTCAGACTTTGAGATGAGGTGAAGTTGTGCATGTTGAGTAGTTAGGGGCCTATGCAAGAAAGGGGACAGGAGAAATAAACTTCACTGCATTTTTGTACTGAAATAAAATTTTAAATATACTGACAAGGTTTTAGATGTTCATTTTAGTGTTTGTTTGGTATCATAAAGTTACCTTGAGTAATTTGGTACACTTTTTGTATTGTGTAGTATACTTCTAAGTGAAAATTTATCAAAGGAGTTGTTTCACTGCAGAGTGATAGACTAAGATCTAACGATGAAAAATCTGTTGGAAATGTTAACTTTCACCGTTCTCACGATATACCTCTTCAGGGTTTGACACTTGCGATATTTTTCATTTGCTATGTATGTAAAAATTACGTTGTGGGTGGTGCACAGTGACTGCACTTCTTTTTTAATCCTATGTAGGCTAAATTAATTGTTATTTACTTACCAGCTAATTTTACTTTAGGGTGTCGTGGGGATATTTTTCAAGTAGTCAATAACTACTTCCAAAATAAAACCTTCATGGCATGGGCGGCGATCCGGGGGATGGGGGGAAATGTCCCCCCCCCCCAATATTTGAGAAATCGCCCATTGACTTTGATTTTTCACACAGTAAATTATTGGAAATTCTGGTCATGTCCCCCCCCAATATTGAAAACAAATCGCCGCTCTTGCTGTATGGCATATTAAAAGTACAATAGTATTTGGAATGAAGATTCAAACAAACTAACAAACAAACAAACAAACAATATAAGACATACCTTGTGAGTACTTCCTTCTACGTCACGAATTTACATATGCAGCTTATATTATTAATTCGTAATGGAGTTACAAACAGTAATTCACTTGTAAAATTGTCAATATCTGATGGAGTTTAATGGGCATCTCGACTATTCTTAGATTTTTTAATGTGTTTGACATCAAATAGGCAGATTTGATATTTTTATATCCATAGGCCTTTCCCACAGTATGCCTGTAATTCCAAAGGCGTAATATAACAAGAAACACACTTATTTCACAGATCGAACGAGAGGGAGCACTATGATTTGATTTTTTTTAAAGGAGCTATGGCATCCCCAAAATATATTTAGACGTATCTTCATAGTTCTAAATCCAGTTGGTGACTGCACTTTGATTGGCATTCATTCAAATAATAATAGTACCACTCTGGTTGGTAATGATGACTTGGACAGTCAGTTGTGTTCCTAATTAGGTTCACAGTCACACACAGTTTGTTTTTCAATATTGCCTCGAGCAATTTGAAACTCCATGGCGGCTACTGTTGCTATGTCTTGGAGGTGTTTTACCACTAGACAGTTGTTTGTGTTTAAATTGGAGGCGGGGCTAGAAGTTAGGTTAGTTGGGTGGATTGTTATTGTCCGGGGTGAGCTTAGAGGGCCTTTAAAGGTTTATACAACCTATATAACTACTATATTATAGTGAATGACTCTTTCCAGGGGCTGATATAGGTGTTTAAAGGGGCCGAAGAGAAATTGGATGACAGGCGGTAAAAGACCCGGGGAAGGCTTCGTTCTTTCTTTCTTCACCTGGACCAAAGTGACCCTTAATCAAGAGGCCCGAAAGGTAGTTGTCACATGGCCAATCCGAGTTTGATTTTCTCCTCTGGGTAACTTCATTTACGTGTGCAGTAAACATGCTGTTTCATTTATTTCACTTTATTGAAACATGAGAAAGTTTAACAATTCCGTCACTGTTATTTTCTGAGTCAAAATGCAAGTGTGTAAAGTAAACGATGAATTGAAAATAAAAAGGAAAAAGACACTTCAGATGGCGTAGTACCTTACAGCCTAAGAGCTCACCAAATTACAAATGTCAAGAAAGTGGAAAACTTAGCAAGTGTACCTAGCAGCCTATAGTTCTGGGAAATAGTGGATCCGCCTGAGAATAATGGTTTGGGCTGCCCTTAGATATGGACAAGATGGGTTGCTACTTATGCCTAGTTCAGTTTAATTTGCCGGGCTCCTGCTTTGCCGTGCAAACCGGCTGGACAGTCCCTCCCTGTGTTAGGATGTCCTTTACTACCGCAGCATATAACAAACTTTTCCAGCTTTGTGTAACAGATAGAGGACTGACTCTTACACTGAGTTATACGACAATATAAAGGCCATCTACAAAATTTATTTATTTTTATTTTTCTTCTAGTCTACTACCGTTTGATCTCTATTTCTCTAAGGACATCTAGCCCCAGCGGCATAAGTATTTTACCCGATGAACATCGGCTGAAAGAGGGAAAAGAAAAATTGGACCTGAATGTTGGGAAGTCTCTCATATCCCTTACAAAAAAATTCCGTGGCAAAAGTTCCAATACCAATCTTGAAATATTGTGTACAACTGTAGTAAACTATGGTGTAATATGACGAGTTGTGCAGTTTCTTTGAATTTTTTCATTAGAATGTGTGTCTTTAATAAATAGTTGACAAACATTACTAAAGTTTCATAGCCAGACTAGTACAGACTTGCATTACCATTTGGAGAACATGAGACACTGGCAAGTGGGGAAAACCAAAAACACGTGTAGATACAGTTAACATGTGGCAAACGGGGGTTAAAGTCGGTAATGTGGGGATAGGTGGGATGCTGAGTACAAAATAACAAATTCTGTGTGAAGCAATAATATTTTAGTAGCTTTGTTTGTCGTACTTTGCCCTATTTTGTCACGTATGTCAAGTTGACACAGTTTCCCCCCTTTGACCCAACCTATCATGTGTGTAAATCATGCAGGAAAAGTCTGGTCCCATTTTTCAGATTTGTTCTAATACTACGTGTTACCCCTCATGACCACACTCTTCCCATATGCATTTTCGTATGCCCTGTGACATGTGAGTATATGTGTTCACTAAGCTTGTGGCATGTCACACGTTTTTTTACACGTCTGGGGACATGTTAAGTCACACCTGCCTATATAAAACGTAAAAAGCTTAAAAACGTCAAATGTAACCACAAATCAGGCGCGGATCCAGGGGGGGCCTGGGGGGCCCGGCCCCCCCCCCCTCGCCACGAAAAAAAACGAAAGGAGAAAAAAGAAGAAAAAGAAAAAAAAGAAAAGGAGAAAGAAAAATTAAGAGCAAAAATGAATAAAAGTGTCTAAGAACGTATTCAAAGTATATATTTCTGTAGGGGTTGGGTGGAGCTATCGCTGGATTATCTCTTTACATATCTTTCAAAGTGGTTGGCGACGAAAGGAGCGCTACAATGTTCGAAAACAGGTGAATAGCTGAGTAATGATCCTAAATAAGTAAACATCGTGACATATGTAGTACGGGCTCGATCGGCTAGCTGCACTGAAATTTAGTAACAATTTTGTGTTAAAGAGTAAAATTTTTTGTAATCTAGAGGGATTGAGAGGCAAAGTTTTCGCCATACAGACCTTGCAGAATGAATACAGAAGACAAGCTGTCAGGTGACGTGCTATTGTGCACAGTGGCACCAGCTGTTGCAGGCAAAGTAGAGGCGTGCATACCCTATTCGATTTCGAAACTGTCTGAAAAGTTTTAAAATGAACTCAAAGGCTTTTAAGCTACAGACAGTGGCGTCGGTACAGTGGGCAATGGGTGACGTGTGTCCCCCTCCCCCACTGATTCTTGAAAATTTTTAAAATGGTCCCAAAAGTCGTTTCAGCTACAGATTTCTGTGGAGGGTGTAGGGTGAGATGTATTTTTGATGACTGGTTTATTTGTTCTAACCATTTTCTTTCACAAACTGTTCTCAAACTATCATAAGTTTTGGAAATTCTTGACAAATTCCAAATTTTCGCACCGCTCCGCTAGCGTCAAGCCTTGTGTCAGAGTTGTCCTTATTATCAATAGCTTTCGGTAACTACTCACGGGGGAACAAAGGAGCAAAAGTGCTTTTTCAGAATTCTCAGAAGATTCGTTTCTGAATAGCATGGGTTGGTGGGAAAGTGACAGTGTCCGATGCAGGTTCTGAAATGCAGGTTTTGTCATGGACTAATATTTTATTCAAAATTTCGGCGCGCTTCGCGCGCATACGACAGGATTTACACCCGATTTTATATACCATTGACAAAGCTATGACGCAAGAAATTATTCCAATGCAACATTTTTCTAAAAAGTACATCTCCTTCTCTGTAGGGCTCCCATCATTATGGGATCTTTGACTAATCTAGTCTAGCACATGATCTGAAAGATTGAAAGTACGTAATTGCCGTTGCTTATTTTCCAAACATTTTACCGCGACGTTCAATACTGACGAAAATCTTTTCTGAAACGAATTTTGCCTGTCCACCATCCCTCTTGCTATACCTAAAAAGAAGGTGATATATCATATCTCCTCCCATATGGATGTCGGGTAGTGAGAATCCCATTGGTCCCTCTTTTGTATACTGTAACTAATTTAGGGCTCCCGGGAGGCTCTATACTGTTCTCTGTCAACCTTGGATATCCTTTCAAAATGTAAAGGAAAAATTTTATTATAGTCCACGAATGTTTCCGTGGACTCCACGCAGGTATAATAGCGTGTACAATTTTCCCATGGGCGTGGATCATGGGGGACGGGGGGACGCGTCCCCCTCACTTTTTTGGAAGGGGTACATCGTCAAAAGGTCCCCCTCACTTTTTCAAAATGTTGGAACAGACTGTAATTATGCCTAGGAAAAGGAAATTTTTAGAAGAAAAATAACCTAAAAATCGTACACTTTTGTTGCACCAAATCGCATCTGAGTGTATTCAGTTCTAGAAAAATTTCCCTTAGACCTCCTCCCCCATGCCGAAGATCACAAAACGTATTGCTTCCCCGTGACGCAAATTCTGGCTACCACCAACAGCTTCTTCCACGCCACCAGGACGGCGATTCACAAATGTGAAAAAGTCCCCCCCCCCCCCACACACACTTTTGGAGATGGATCCACGCCCATGATTTTTCCTGGGACTTAAGGAGGTTTGAAGACAATATGTTAACCGTCTTTTACTCCCCTTTTTCACCCGAACAAAAGTTAGAATTCACTACATTGTGGACATTTTCTAAACATACAATCACATTAGAATGACCCAAAGATACCACCATTTTGCATATAGGCCCCCTAAAATTAACAAAAATTTCTCAAAGGGGAGGGTAAACCCCTTCCTGGGATTCCACTCTCATGTACTAATAAGAAAAGGCTCTCCCACTCTTGTATATAGCGTATACAAAATCCCACTGCCTAAAAAGGCACGGTTTAACAGTTATCTGCGGTTCCCCCAATCACCAACTCCCGCCGGCACCATCGGTCATAGATTTCTGAAGAGTATACCCTTCAGAAGTCCATAAAGAAGGTGATATATCATCTCTCCTCCCATATGTATGTAAGGTTGTGAGAGTCCTGTTGGTCCCCTTTTCAGTGTACAATTAATGCAGCTCCCGGGAGGCTCTATACCGAAAATTTTCGGCGCGCTTCGCGCGCAATTGTTTACGCTGACGGAGAGAGGTACGTTTTTATTGAGTGATGAATTTATTTTTATCACTTTTTATCAAAAATGATTTGAAATCTTTCACTATTTTTGCAAATTCTTCTCAATATTTCTTGATTTTTGCTTGATCTGCGCACTGTTAGCCTTGAATTGCTCCTTTTACTATCAATAAGGTCCCAAACGTATTCGCATTACTCATCGGTGGGGTTCTACCATAAGCCAATTATTCGTGTGCATAAACAGATAAACGTTAGCATTGTAAGGATGTAAAACAACTGATATTCATTTTTTTCACCCTCCTCCTTTTATAAAAACTGAAAACTTAGTATCGAACCCACCTTCTAATTGATAAACACACATAAAGGGAATTGACACCGTTAGTCATAGCAATGGTTTTAAATGTAAATTCAAATTTTCGGCGCGCTTCGCGCGCAATTGTTTCATCTGACGTCCTATGCCCGAATACCGTATAACGAAAATAAAACACTCATTATGGCAAAAATCATTTCAAGTTACCTACACAGGCTCATAATGTTGGCGTGTAAGTTTTAAGATAACTTAGATTCTCCGTAACTTCTGCAGGTACATATAGTAACTTATACTGAGCCATACACATCAAATTTCATGCAACATGAAAAGGTATAAAATCTCACTGACATAAGAACTGGAGCCGATTTCTGTGCTCTTAAAATGCAATATTGCGAGAGCTTCCGGGGGCTTCGCCCCCTGGACCCCCACCGGGGCTCCGCCCCTGGACCCCGCCAGGGGCCCTAACGCGGGCCCCTGGACCCCACGCGTAGGGACTCGCGCTTCGCGCTCGTGGTGCACCTTCGGTGCACATGAGGTTTTCCATCTTGGGCCCCCCCCCCTCGAAATTTCTGGATCCGCGCCTGCCACAAATTCCATCAAATTATGACCATTTTACAAGACAATTACTGGTTTTGCACTCTTATCATGAATAAACATGAGTTACATATGCCAATTTGTTACGTTGAAAGAGGGACTCATCAAGTATATGTTATGTAATTCTATATTTGTGTAACCTTTATTCCGAAGGACAGTTGTGACGACCGTGGCATGCTCTGAGGTATTTATTTTGGAAGTAGCTATTTACTACTTTGAAAATGTCCACATTAAACATCAAACTAGAAACTATATAATTAACAGATAATTTATTAAGGATTAACAAAAGGAATACAGACACTGTGCAACACCCTAAATCATACGCTTTGCATAGCTAATGAGAAATTTCAGAAATGGTAAAACTTTGAAGAAGTATATTTTAAGAACAGCAAATATATTGAAATAAGTCCAAAGAATGTTTCATCAAGGGATCTTAATCTATCCTTTTTGAGTAAAACAACTGTCTTGTTTACAACATGTTCACATATCTTTTATTGTAAGGGAAGTGAGGGGAGGTTTTTTCGCTTTCCCTTTTACTGTGCAAGATTAATTTGAAGCCCATGTTGGTATGTATAGGATTGTACTCCTTTCACATGCATCTCCCAGCTCTGTTATGTAACTGCAGATATTGCTTCAATCTGACACAGCTGATACAATTTCTTCCCAACTGTCACTTCCCCCTTAAAGGCCTACCAGTTTTTCTTTTCCTTTAAATAACCGTAGATAACCCAAAATTACTGCAGGCAAAGGTCAAATTTACTCAACATCGGTGATCATGGATAACGAGTCTGTTTATTCTAACCTCTCTTTTTTACGTATTTCTCTCATTTCCTGAAGCATTTGTTTAATGTTCCCAAACCTCCCTTGTGATTTGTTTACAGTCCGATTCCTGGTCTTTTCATGTTGTTTGCTCTGTAATCTAATGTATCACATCACTCGCAAACCCATGCGGAATAAAATGTTGCGTTATCTCCCAGTCAGCCGTCAAAGCAGAATGAGTGATGTATTGTGCATTAATGGCGAAGTACAGACGTCACGACAAAGCATTGGCTTTGTAATCCAGTGAAATGGTGAATAAATTTAGGAATGGAACTCGTCCATGGTTGAGTGTGGAAAAGTATTTTACTTCTAAGAAGCCTGTAAAACATATTTTTCTTTAGGAAGCATTTACTGCGTTTATCAAAAGTTTTTCATACGTATATAAAACAAAATTAATTTTTTTAAAATGCTATTTACAGACATATGTGTTTGTTCTCTGCATTTTTTTCACTGAAATACAACAGGACGCTTTCCTTGTAACCTGTATTTTAGGTAACCATTAGCTAGGATGGATATAGTAGGTACTTGTATTATTGTATGCAACTTGAACCCTGTGAAGGATAAAACATGGTCCTACGATAACACCCCAGTAGAAAAAGAAAGGTGGGGTTTGAAAAACAGTTTGTTTCGGAGTTAATACAGCATGGTATCGATTTGTTTCAGATGCAGTGTCAATCCACTTTTGTACGAAATTCGCTTAACTCAATGGGCCTATAGGTCTTTCTAATATTGCTGAAATGAAATATATTTATGGATAAATCTTTTCTTATCTTCCGTCGTCGAGAACTAGGCCCGTATATATGTGTGTCGATAATGAGGGTGGGGACGTCTCAAGGAAAGGTGTAATACTAATTTGTTCTAATCGGTTTACTTCGAAAAATATAAGCCCCTAAGAGCATGTCAATATTAAAATGTCCTTGAAATTACGAATCAAAAAGATATATTAATATCTTGTCGGTCCCTCCTCCACAAATTTTCATATTTAGCTAATGTTTATACATGATGAAACCTTGTAAAGTAAAAAATCACCTTGTGTAAAATGGTCAACATTTTATGAGTTTTGTGGCTATTTTCGACTTTTTAAAACCTTTTACAACAAATGCCCAAAGATGTCATTTTCATGTTACCAAACGTAAAGTCATGACAAGGTATGATATAGGAGGTTATATTAAAAAGGATACTCCTTCAAGTGCCCCAGTTGGTTGGTTAAATGAGAATGAACCACATAGTATCCTGACCCATAATTTAGAGTAAAAAGAGCTACTTTTCAGAAAAGTCCTGACTTTTTTCCCCTCTGTTCGGAAACCAGAGACTGTTTCAAAGAACTACGACCCCAAAGGTAAACAAACTTACAAAGAGTAACTACTTCATCAAAGCGTGATCATCTCTTCGTCAAAAAATAATCATTCTTTGCAAGAAAGCTTTTGAAAAACAAAACTTTCCTTAACGACTTTGCTTGACAGATGAAAATGTTACAAATGAATTATACATGCAAGTTACAGACATTTTTACCAGAAAACATTCAAAGGGGGCGAACTTATGGGAATTCTAAATAACTATTTAGCTCATCCACGGCGTTTTAGGAGTCTTACAGACGGCCGATGATTCCGGTCGAATACCATAAAATGAACCCACTCCTGAACTCAGTAGTACACGAGGTCTACAAGATAGCGAACCGTTCAGTGTACTTTAGTAATTACGAGAATTGAGAAAGATCAGGAGACATCCTACTTTCAACCACAAATATGAGGTCTATAACTTGTAAATTCTGAAAGAAGAATTCATGAAAGGATTTCCGAGATTTACATCAAAATTGAACAACTTGGTTTACTCGACAAAGCGTGCAGTGTATCAAAGTGCAGTGCAAACTTGTCTGTCAATCCCTGGAACTTCATGTCATAAAGTACAGAACAAAAAAACAACACTAAGATTAAAGTATTGCAAACGCTTGGGCATAGGTACCACCAAGATGTGCCTGCCAAGGGCCAAGCTCCCCAACGGGGACCCAACAACTTGAAGCGCCCGACGGGGGCGTTGGTTTATACGGAGAGGGTGAAAGTGGTGTTATAATCGGAAAATTATTAGAGCTTGTTCTTTATACCCAGATGTGAATGGAACTACGGAAGATGCTGAATCAAAGAAATCTTACAACACTGTTGTACCCCAGTATACTAGAAATTAGTAAGGAATAGGCCTTAATGTTTTTAAAGCTATTTTTAAAACGGCTTTTGGTCTATTTATTCTTTTCATTCAACAACCTCGATTTCCTTAATTAGCAGTCTGTAGTCTCATTTTTTCCTAAAACTCATAAATCGACCTGTTTCTTCAAGTTATGCCAAGCTGGATGTTTTAGAATTCACTTTACCCTAATGTGTATAATGGGGAGTGTGAAGAGCCACTTTCTGCCCTAACCGCACAAAGGCCCAATTGATTACACTGTCGGCGTCCAGTATTTAGATACTACAGCCTAACAGAATGCTGTATTAATTGGCCTATCGATTTTTTTGCAACACAATTTTTTTTTGAGCTCTTCGCTCGCAGTTGCATCTTACGTCGTGTATTTATTGTTAGGGACCACTAGGAATTACTCTTCGAAGGTTCTTTTCGAGACTTTGCTATTCCTGGTATTTTATCCACCTTTTTAACCTATAAACTTAATCATCTGTTCAGTTTCACAGTAAAAATTCGGATGCTAATGACTGCACTCTATGTATTTGCTACAATTAAAAACACAACGCCGAAAAAGACGGCCGATTTGTGCTCCGGTATATGTTGCTAGCACAACATACATAAATACGTATACATATAGTAAACCTACATGCAGGTTTAGGTACAGGTTTACGTGTGCGCACACACACATATTCATATATATATATATATATATATATATACACACGTTGGGATCCTTGTCCCCCCAATGTCCAACACAAATATACCGTCTCGTCACACAAGAATTAAGAAATCCGTATACGGATAGAAAAGGCTGTATGACCAGCAGTTGTTTTTAAATAACAACTCCCTGATAAACAGCAAGGTGTCATAGGAAAGTAGAGAAGTGCATACAATATTGAAATGACAAAACACTTTATAATTACTGTATGGGATACGATAAATACGAAAAACAACTATTGGTCATCGGTCATTGTAAATAAATGTAACATGTACGAGTCACATGTAACACGTTAATGCATAAGTATATGCTCACGTGCTTTGATTTTCATGGTGCGCTACACGACATCTCCTTGTGGTCACGTTTGTTCCTGCAATTATACTCAGCCTTATCATTCGTTCTCTAGAATAATCACGTCGGCTTATATAGACTATACAATACGTAATTTGGCACGCCGGAAAGGCTTTTTTTAGGCTTTTTTTTTTTGTCAGGCTTGTATGGACATCAGCGCTATTGACTATAATTGTTAATTTAGGGATGAACCTTATACCCAAAATTTAAGTGATTTCGAAATGGTAAGTTTGCTCAAACAGATCATAGCCTACTTTCACGAAAAGAAGGAATTTTCTGCCCTAACAGGCAGATAGGCTTAGGCTTAGGTGTGACAGCTCCAAACCCCCGCTTAGTCGCGTATGTGTGTGTGTGTGTGTGTGTGTGTGTGTATATATATATATATATATATATATATATATATATATATGTATGTATATATTGATAGATGGATGGGATGGATAGGATATAGGATAGATAGATGATGATTTCCAAACGGTACGCGAGTAGAGATTCTGTTAGTATGGGGTTGTGGTGAAAGGAATGAGGGAGAGAGCCACCCGTATGAGACGTTGGTGGGGATGTGCCTCAGGGTCCTGGCTCGTAACAAAGGCGTTTCACATGAAATGGAGAAGGGACCTTTATTATCCTCCAGAGCGAAGTTTGGGTGTGGACGGCCCTAAAGCGTACATAGAAATTCATTTAATGAATACAGGGGGGAGTGGGTTTGATGTCGCACTTTACATTGTGATATGTTCCACATTCAAATTAAATAGTACAAAAAAACTTTGAAAGTAGCGGAGTATGGTCTCAGTCACGAACTTTAGTGATGATACCTTATGCACTCTTTAATGTATGAAACACATCATTAAGGTGGAATAATGTTATGTGCAAAATCTGTATTTCCCGGTGCAAATGAGATAACAAGAGCGTAACGTTACAGCTTTAGAAAAGCAGTTTTCCTTTATGATGTGAAGTATGTGAGACCTCAAAATCTTAAAGGGGCTTATTGAGTTGTTCATGAAGGTCATTTTTGTCACACCTGTTGAGTTTTGCTCACATCTTGATGGTAAAAGATCAAACTAAGGGATTCTGGATATCTAACACACAACCGAAATGGCAATGATAGGGTAATTATAGATTAAAATCATTTATTACAAATTCGTGACCGGATACTTTTTACCATTAGGTGTTAATCATATGCAACCCCTGTTCAAGTACAACCAATGAGTAAAGCTTATACCAACTTGATTGACAGGCTCTCACTCCTCTTACCAACAACTTGTTGTGATCAAGGCTTCAGTTGTAAATACATGTTGTATTTTACATAGAGACTGGTCTATCAAGGGCTTGGATGAGGATCGCAAACTACAAGCTCTTAAGCTTACAAAAACTACAATTTTTCAAGTTTTCGGTAAGTATGGGAAGTGATAAATGGCTAATGAGGCTAATTAGAAGCTTTGTCATGCAATAATTTGCTTCACACAAAATATTCAATAGCAACTCAATGAGCCCCTTTTCCCCTTTTAGTCATGGCAAAATGCTTTTTAGGAGGCATTTGCAGACCTTTCTGGAATTTATAAAGCATCACTAATTCAATCATTGCAAGATGGAATAGCAGAAGCCTTGTGCAAAATTATGTGTAAATTTTTGATGTGCCATTGTAAATAATAATTCGTCAATTACTTTAACTTGAAACTATCAAGAATAGCCTGATGTATTGCCATTGTACTGAACAGTCACAATAAAAATATGCTTAGTGTGCCAAATTCATGCAGTTCTGAGGTATAATTAAGTTTTGAAAAGCAAAATTTCTCTTAGAAACCGAGATGCAGAGTGGCACCAGATGGTGTCCCGCTTTTAAGAAGTTTATTTTCAAAGTGCAAAACATCCAATCTCTTAATAGGAACTGAATTTTCCTTCCATAAAATATCAGCCTATATAGGCTTAGCATCTACAAAGTTGCAGCCCTATTGTAAGGAAAAAAATTATTCGTTCAGTATATTATAGGAAATCTGTGTTAAATTGGTGTCGCGTTCATTACGTGCACCAATTTGAACAAAAATTGTTTCCATGAATATTTTCTTTAACCTTTGACATGATTGGTAATGTTCCCAGTATATAACCATACATTATCTGAAGTAAGATTCTCTGTTGTGAATCTTTTAATTCTGGGATTGAAAATATTAACCAAGTGTCACATGTTGGGCCTCTTATTTTCAAAATCACCTGTAAAAGGACCAGGCGCGTAGCCGGGGGGGGGGGGCAAAGGGGCAACCGCCCCCTTGAGCATATTTTTGGTATTTTTTAATCTTCATTTTTACAGTATTGCTAGTGCTTCCCCTATTTATATGCGGTAAATAGGCCTGGGAAGTGCCATTTCCAGAGATCTGGGAGGCATTTTGGGCCAAAATTTTCTTGCGCTTTGCGCCAACTCATGGTGGCGTGAAGCACTGAGAGTTTGTCCATGGGCTTCGCCCCCTGACAAATTCCTGGCTACGCCCCTGAAAAGGGGAGGTACCTTCAGAAAAAAGTATCATTGTAAGAACCCTGGATTGTAATTAATAAATAATAGGACAGATTACCAGAAACAAATATTGTTCGGAAACAAATATTTCTATCTGGCGGTTGAATCTTGTAATTTACAGCAGGGCGTGGAGGCTTAATCTTAGACACCCAGGGAGATCCAATACGTGCCAGTCAAGTTACGGGTAGAAATAGTGAGTACAGTTTGTACCAACGGGCAATTGTACAGTCTCGTTTACAACCCTCAGGATTACGGTACAATTAATTTTAATGTTTTGTCATTGTCTAATTCGCCACCCTGTACATAAATTTTATGAAACACTAAATGTGTTCCTTCAAGGTATAGGCTATACAAAACGTGAGAGAAATTTATTATGTTTAATCTTAGTGCGTGGGTAGTTTAAAGCATAGCGAAAAGCATAAGACATTCACCTGCAAACACACAGAAAAGAAGGTTTGAGTATGGCAGATATGAAGCACCGCTGTAAAAGAAGGGCGTAGTTCGTATGTTCAAGCATTACAACCGTGTAGCCTACACTGTACGTATGTCAGTATACATTGTAGCTACTTCACATTGCAACTTAAACCCTGATTAAAAGTAGGCTCTTAAGTACAGACGCATAGCCATGAGGAGGGGATTAAGAGGTTCACACTCTTCTCCAAGACTTAAGTGCAAAAAGATAATTACCAAAATGCACATATTACTTGAGAAAATATTCCATTATGATTCAATGCCTTCTGATCTGTAACCCTCACAACGACAAGGTCGAAACGCCCTAAACTGAGGCCCTGGATTACACGTCCAAAGGGGGCTTTGCGGTCCGGCGGTGCCTCTGGTGTCATCGGACTGATGTGGTCTGAGCCACCTTCCCCCGGGTCAAATCGTGGCTGCTCATCTGACACTTCACACCAGTAATGACCTGCCACCAGGTGGAACGGTGTATTCTCGTTAAGCCTAACAGTGTTCACGCCGATTAATATTTTAGTATACCGATATTAACGTACCGGTATGGGAGTTAAACACTGTTCGACTCTTAGCTATGTCCGTGATTGGCTCGGAAGAGCATAGGATGACCACATATGGTTCTTACAGCTTTATAGCGTGTGAAAACTTGGAAGTATAAACCGACCTTTAATGTTATGTTGTGTAATTTCACGTTTTGAAATGTATGACTTATGACATAAAAATACCGGTAATATATATATATATATATATATATATATATATATATATATCATATATATATATATATATATATATATATATATATATATATATATATATATATCATATATATACATATATATATATATATATATATAGTATTTCCGATATTTTATGTAGTACTCCACGTAGACCATGAATTCCGGTACATACAGAGACAATGTCGTATCGAAACATCACAATTTGTCACATATGTAGGAATAAACCAGCTCTTGACAACAGAGGTTTATCTCATGCAAAGGAACGGGGACCTTTATAGTCCTCACTTTGACACTTTGACTGACCCAAATTCACGAGTTAAACCTTATGCATTGACGTCACGCAACGTCATTTTGGAAGGTAAAAAATGAAGCATACTGCACGACGACGTAGAATTAGCACGCGCGCGCAGTAGACTTACGCGCGTATCTCACCGATACAAAAATCAGCTGTCTGCATTTGTCTGTGTAGGTTGCAATGATACGTTCTTGCCTCCATCGGAGGGCGCGCTTATAATACCTTTGTTCTGTGACGTCATTTTCACACTGGTGAATGGTGACATGCGGAGGTCACTTAGAAGTGTAATCATTGTACAGCAGAAGCACACACAGTAGTGTATGGATATGGCCTTGGAGCAATTTTACCTTAGCCTAGTACAGGTAATTGAGGCTTCGTTGAGGGTGTCACTAGAAGGGTGTTTTTCTTTTAATTGGAAGAGGGTCTAGAAGTAAATATAAATAGGGAAGCTTTTTACTGTCTGGGGAGGGATTTGTTGTCCTTTAAAGGAGAAGTATAAAAAGAGTGAGGCCGAACTCCTCAGAGATCTAGATTTAGCTGCGCAAGAATTAGCTTGAAAATTAAAAGGGGCTAAATACAGATGTAGAAAAGTTATCTTGAAATATTATGAGAATTGCGTGCAGTGTCAGGGTGGAACACAAGTTTATTGGTACAATCAGATAAACAAGCTGTTAGTTATAGTCCTAACATTTGATTTGACAACTGATGCTATGACTAGCAGGAGGAATTCAGCTGTAATTGATTATTTACGAACGCTGTTTATATTAAACAACTCTGCTTTTTTACGTCATACCTCTAAAATCGAAAATCGACGTCCTAACAGTTCGTTTAAAAGCTAATATACGTGGTGAATAATAAGTCTATATCTTTAGGCTCCGAAGTGTGTCGCATTTGCGTTGATAATTTCAAGAACCACATCAATAAGAAAAAGTTATTGGAAACATGATACGAAAACCTAATCCGTTACGTCATGAATCAAAGAGAGGATAAGTTACGAGGTGACGGAGCACTGACACTGGTTTGAATGCATAGTCGAGTTTTATTTATTTAAAACTTAGGATATAACTTTGTAATCATCTGTTTATATACTGGCTAGTTTTTTATAATCCCCATGAAATAAATGTTCAATAAATCAAGTATATGTAAGTTTTGTTGCTTTGTAAATGCGGTAAATGTGGAAAATTATCACCTTGAGGGGCTCAATAAATCACATGATTTGTCACGGCTGTGTTTTTGCCTTTCTCGCGTTCCAAGTGAAACATATATGAGTTCAGGGAGGCTAAAATACACCGTGACAGCAGGCTTACCTTCAGACGGCCTTGCAGATAAAAGGAATTGTAGACTGCAGGCAAACAACTACGTGCGTCATTAGTGACGTCACTTAGGATGGATTGAATTCCTAAAATACTCAATTATAGACATAGAGGGTCACGTGCCGTAAATGTAGAATGTTCCTCTGAATTCACCTAAAGTGTTCCTAATCGTGTACGGGGAATGCTGGGTGAAGACATGTAGTCAAACAATAGGAAATTTATCTTGCAAATTTCACCAGGCACATTACTTCCCGGCTTTACCCACCGGTTCCTTCAATTAGACTTCAATGAAATTAGTGTGAACTATGGAGGAAGGGCAAAAGCTTGGAAAAAATGAAATACGGAGCTGTGCTCAATAAATTCTCCTGTATTTTAAAATATTTAAAAGTTACACATAGCTCATGCTCCTAGTTCAGTGTTATGGGCTTCAACATCCGATTGTTATGACTCATTTCCGTTACATTATGATCACATAAATTATGACCACGTGACTGACGACATACTGCTCTCGTCCTGCAGTCCTACACATTGTAAGAATCTACGCAACTTTGCTCCTTCCTAAGAGATGTTCGAGTGCCACTTAAACCTGAAGTTCGCGTAAATTCGACTAAAAATGTAATCAATGGATTTTACATTTCAACCCGTGCAAAGTGAATAATTGTCCAAACTGTGGTTTTTGAATTTGTGAGAAAGCCAGTGGATTTGCTTTGTATGTTAAACTGGGGTAAAGTGAGATACAAACAAAGGGTGAGCTCCGGTTTACCTCGAGTGGTCTCATTGCCTTTAGACTTTGACAACAGCGATTTATTTCAGTAATGGAGGACAACCAAATTCGCATCTGTGCCTCAATGAAACATTAACCGATGCATGACGGAAGTAAATCAAGTGTAACAGTCGCGCTAGACCGTGAAGAACATATCGTAGTAATTTAAATGGGAGGGACAGATATATTGTTTTAGTCAAAGAGATGAGAAAGAAGAATAGTGGCTGTACTGGCAAGGCTCTTTGTCTGGTTACAGTGAGTTATGATCAGAAAAAAATGCGGAGCTGTGTCAATATGAGTTGCAACAACATAATCAAAATTCATCTCCTACAGATGAGTCAAGAGGATATTGCATTTTTTTTTTCATTCAATAAAAGGTGTTGTATGAACAGTTTCATCCAGAATCAACTTAGCCAGTTAGCTTGAAGCTGTCGTATACTATGAACGTCTTGATAATGTTTCTCTTTCACAAAGTTAGTACTAGTTGGTATTGCCCAAGATTCATACCGTATCATGCGAGTATGGAAAGGCATTTCACAGGGGGCAAGAGGTCTTTGCGCTGAAAATAGAGTCTGAGTGACCTGAAAACCTCGCGTTTTTGCTCTGAAATCTACAATTATTTTGCTTGGGGTACCCCCGCTCTTCCCCTCATACTCCTATGGTTGAGATCGAACAGGGCGATTCAATCATTTTGCTAGGTGATATTCCTCTAAAGTGGGGAGTTTGCTATTCATGACCCTCGATGACCTCTCACTGTGGTCATCACGCTATAATGACGTCATTCCAGCGGCAACCCTTAGGAATTCAAAAAGTGAACCGTACAGGTTTCGTAGTACTGACGAGCAGCGTATACAAACAAGAAGTGCAGAAGTAATGTCAGAAAGTTGCTATTTGACAAATAGCAAGTACCGGGTAGTATCCATCCCTTCCATCTATTTATCTGTCTGTTTGGTTATCTGTCTGTCCATCCATCCGTCCATTCGTCTGCCCGTCCCTTGGAAACCACCTACCCACTTGCAAGGGTGAGAGGTCATACCCTTTTCCTATCATTTACGAGCTTTTGGCACAACATGACATGTCCAACCACGATTCAAACATATCTGAAACGTTGTCCTGTGACAGTCAAAAAGCACCTCCTATATATACATTGTCTCACCATTTTTATGGTCAGTTTAATGCCAGTACCATAGCTTTATTATGCAAATTACATCTTCAGCCACAGCTAAGAATCTCCTGCGGCTGCTAAATTAAGTTCTGTCAAACGACTTGTGAATCAGCTCTCGACGAGATTTGACATTTCTTCATACTGGAAAAGGAAAGAGTTCAGATCATCATTACCATATACCTTTTTATTATAAGCCTTTAATGAATGCAGTTACTTCCACCGTAGGCGAAAATAATCAGATTGCCTGTAAAAGTAGACGCTCCGCAGGGTGCATGCACTAAGATGAACTGAACTTCTTGTCAGCTGTTGGTTTTCTGAAAGATTTTTCAGGTGCCTTAATCCTACAAGATGAGTAATTTGCATAAAAGGTGAAAATATTACGTAAAGTTCCAATCGAGGTCTTAGCAAAGGAACCTTTTGAGGCAACCTAGGCAGGAAGCTGCCTACTTCCCCTAAGAAAAATGGCTCGGTTCACATCACCCTGCCACGCTTTTCAAGGTTGTACAGGCAAGTTACGAGACACTACTCAAAACGCCAGTGATAAGTCCTATCAGCCTATAGCATGGTTAAAATTTGCATAGGGGCTGGCATAAGCTTAAACAGGTACCAACAAAATACGTTGAGGAATACAGGTTGAATTCAGGAAATAAGAGTGTCGCTTGGATGCTAATGGCTGTCTGCGTTGAAGTATTGTTAAAAGTGCCACTCTATGGAAACAAAATATGAGCGTTTCTATATTTTGAAGAAATTCTTTTGAATGTCAAGTATGCTAGTCTACAAGTCAATACCTCGATTGCCGATAGTATTCACTCACACCCTACATCGCAGGGTTCCGCTGAAAAGATGGAGGGGAAAAATGAGTTATTCTCCTAACGGCAAATGGAACCTGCCTAGCTTATGACGTAAGCTATATGAAACATTATACGCACGATTACGATTGTTGATAAAATGATGACACACTGTTAGGCCAGTAGTTCACTCTTTTATTCTCAGTAGGGATGCGAGTTCGTCTGCTTATGACTCCATGGTTGTCTGATACATTTTATCAGTATGAAGAGGTCTGCTTTTTAGATCTTAAAAACATATTCCTCTCTCTGATCTTTGTCTTGAATCATAAATATAGGGTAAGTGGGGTCTGTACATTGTAAAATAACGGCAATTGTAATGTCCTTTAGGACAGGTCCTCTACGCCAACGCATATATCTATCTCTTGATAAGTCTGCATCTAGCAACTGGCCTAATCAGATCAAGACGTCGATTTCGTTCCCTCGTGATCTCATCTTCCCACTTTTGGGTGGGAGATTAGAATTTATGCTACAGTAAACTAAGGCCGCAAAAGGCTAAAATGTACAGTTGAAGTCAAAATTATAAACGTGTGGTCTTCAGTGTGTACTGCAGGTATCCCGAGAAGGGTAAATATTTGTATACTTCATGTTGACTATGGCGCTCAGGGCGGCCGTTCGTGATTGCCGCTTTGGGAATCGATGTGTACCATGTCAGGAGGTGTTAGGACACTGTTCAATCCTACTGACCAGTTTAGGATTCATATGGGGCCTTAAGAAGCCCCTAGGAGACCACGAACAGACCACAGCAGTGGCCTCTTGTGAGGGAGAAGGAAATTAGCATCTCCTGCAAAACTCACGTCATGAGTATTTTTCGCCTCTCTGGTCATACCCATGATACATTTGTATTATCAAAGCTAATACAAAAAACCCAAAAGAATGATCGGCGTTTGGTAAGCGGGCCCCTTTGTGTGATCGCCATCCTGGGGTTTAAGGGGTTTACCGTAACCCAGTCCCCCTGAGAAATTCTGAAAAATTAAAAGTCTTTAAGTGCATTCTTATGAAGCATTTCAAACTAAAATGAAGCACTTATTTATGGTGAGGAATGTGTGCTTTATCAATGAGTCTGTCGCAGTGTCGAGCAGGTTTGGTATGGGTTTTCATTCGCTACCACCACTGGCTTCTCATAAGGGTCGAGGCTCTTCGATCTGTTGGGTGTAAGTTCCACTCTCTTCGTGAGAGGTATATGCATTTTAAGCTCTCAGTGGTTTTATAGGATGACCCCGTGGGGCAGTCGCACTTGAGGAAAACCTTTCCCTTAATATATTTGTCGCATAAAAAACTCTATTTGTCGAATGCGGCGTTACTCCATGATTACCTGTGCATTCCCAATAACCGTTTTATTCATTTTCTTGGATACTATCAGGGACACGGGGCAAAGTTAGTGTGGCCGCCCACCCAGCTGCCCCGCAATATACGTGCCATAAAAGGAAAAGTCCCTGCTGTCCCGCTGTATTCAACGTTCTGCATGCATTTACCTTACACATCGCTCAAATAAACTAGTTTCTGTTGATGTGTGCACATTGTACGACGAAAAGTACTCAGTGGAATGCCAAAACTAAAAAATAGGTCTGCAAGAAACTTTAAACTCACAATCTCCCTTCTACTGTTCTTCGTTCGTACGTCATCAATCTGCGCCACGAATGTCGAATCTTGTCAAGGAAGAATGATGTCAGTTGAATGTATCCGTATTCGGTCTGTCTTCGCTATATTGTTATTCGTCTAACATACTCTTTCAAATGCATATATCAAACATGCATGAAACACCACACAAATAGGCTAATCTAGTCCAAGTGTACACCTGTGTTGGAATCCTACTGGATTTCTCTGAATGTCATTGCTACGAAGTTACTGTTGGAGACGTGTGACGTTATTTTTATTGCCAAAGATGCAAAATTCTTCGCCTGAATTATTTTGTACGATAAAAGCAATACATTTATATCCAGCATTACCAATTACTTTCCACACCTGGTATCTCTAATTTCCATATTATCTTGACGGATTGACAGCCAGTGGCTAAACTCATCTATCTTGAAAAAAATTGACTGCATGAAAGAAACTGTATGTTTCTGAATACACATTTTGCATGAGACTTGAGTTCATGAAGTGATTCCGCTTTGCAGAAACGCAGTCTCATACTGTGGAGACTTCCTAGAAATTTATACATCAACGTCTTGACGTTGCAATCCGAATGTCGATGAACGCATGGCGAAAACGAGGCGACGAATGCTGCATCGTGTACCCCCACCCAGCAAACGCGCGATTATTATTATTATTTTTTTTTTGCAAAAGTGTTTAGCCCCTCCCCCAATTGACCTTAGTCCCGTGCCCTTTGTGACAACACCTGCTATATACAATTCAGTGATCTAGCCTTTTAGCACTTACGTGCACACTCTTAGAAAGGTCTGGTCAAATTTAAACCGAATCTGATCAGCCAGGCACCCACCCGGAATATGATCAATTATTTGACTACATTCGGTTCAGAAATGATCAGAATTGGTCCATTTTTTAGTCGAATCTAGTCAAATTTTTGACCAGATTCCTCAGTGTTCGGTGCCCCTCTGATCAGACTTTTTTTAGAGTGCATGCTCCAAACATCAAAACATAAAATGATAAAAAAATTGTCTGGACATTCCTTCTATAGATTAAGTGTTCCCTAAAGTCTATCAATAAAAAGAAATTATTAAACATATGTTGGAAAATGAATTTCGTTCCTCAATCTCCAACTTTCATAGCTTAATTAGATGCTAGGACATGAAAGTTTGAAATTAATTCACTTAATGCAATGACTTGTGATTCCTTCTTGTACAACTCACCTCCCTTTCTTTTATTTCCTTTTGAAATTAAAATATTTTAATTACCTTGAAAATATTTAATTCATCTGACAAATCATGTTGTAAGGAGAGGGCTTGTATAGTTAGGTCACTCTATAACAAGAAGACAATGATCACATGTTGGAAGAGAGCCCAGGGGTCACAGGTAAAACAGTAAAATTAAGACTAATCTGAGTAGGATAAGAGTGACATCACAAAATAATTGCAAAATTTACAATTTTAAGTTGAGTGGATAAATTTAAATATGAACGTTCGCATCTTTAGATTACGAACGCTTTATCATGCACTCGTCATTGAGATGAGCTCCCTGGATCAAGACCAATATTCTGCATGAGTGTGATTCGGAGCATTACATTGATAATGAGTTTCCTTCAAATGTCATTTGAACCCAGTCCGGATCAAAGAGCACTGACCCGAGATCCGGACCACTTGTTTGATCAGAATTGGATGAAAATAATCTTATCTGGATTATTTTTGTCTATATCTGATTAAATTAATGATCCGGATTTTGGGTCGGTGTCCCTCTGATCTGGACGCTTTAGAAAATGTGTGAAAAACACGTACAATTCCTAATATGGCTTGCTAGTATTGTAAAACAAAAAAACTTGGGGAAGTTTATGGACAGTTTGACGACGAGCTTGTTATCTTGATCACTTGTTTGCCGCTCGTGTGAGCGCAACTGTTATCTTGGTAATGTTAACTCTGGGCTAGAGAACAGAGAAAGTTTGGGTATTCTCGATCCTAGGCCTGCGTAACTGACCCTGCGAGCTCCCCCTCATATTAGTGAAATACATAAGAAGCTGTGATCAAAGTAACATCTGCTGGATGACCGACGGTTTTGGACGTGAAGGTGTAGGCCTATTTCAAATCAAAAGGAAACTCTATTTTACACAATTATTTCTTGGTCAAATGATCGCAACCGTTCAAAATATGTTGAAAACAACTTTCAAAGGCAAATGAGATTAGCAAGTATTACAGTATTAGTAACTATTAGTAGTATTTGATTTTTGTTTACTGTAATAGAAATTGATCGAAGCTCACGAGGATCCATTTCGGGTCGTACAAGAACAGAAAATGCTAATTTCACTATTATCTAGTAATCCGAAACAAGGTTTGTGCATGAACAATCTATTCGTGACCATGCGAAGTTTTGAATACAATTACCAAAATCTCTGGGTGGTGAAGAGTCAGTTAGACGGAATTTTAAAATTTTCTCAAGAGACTTCAAATAATAATCGATCAGCAAAAAAGTTCACCTTTAGGAGCACTTATGAAATAAGAAATTTCATATCAGTGTCTAGTTTGAAATCTCCGAGTTGACGCAACCGAAAGGCAACAATGTCAAAACAGTTCGTGCTACGAACTCTGGCAATTGCTTTACTTTAACTTGTCGGCGATGAAGCTGAAGTACAATATGGCTGAACCCAGTAGCATCTAACCCAGATTCCATAAAAGTCGAATTTTCTTGCACCACGTGAAGTTTTACCGTTACTTTCATACATTTATAAATAAAAAATGCTCTAAACCTGTATCTCAGTTTGCCTCAGTTGAACTATTGGCCGACAAACCTTTCAAAGGAAAAGCGTTTCGTTTCTTTTGTTCAACTAAATGATCACTGTCTTGAAACTCCGGCCAACGACATCGTGTAATAAATCTACTCCTACGTAACATGCTACCGTCTTATTGCTTTAGCCACGTACATCAAAACACTCTACACAGGCCTGAAGCGCAGAAAAACATGACGGAAGATCTACGTAATTTTCATTTTACTGAAGAGTTACTGACCGGCAACTATTCCAGTTCAAAGAAAATTGGAAACACGGAAGTTCTCCGTTTTTATATTGCAATTCTAATTTTCATATATAGCAGGTATCCATTCCTATACTGTATCATCTGTAACTGAGGGCAACAACATTTATCATAATATTCCCGGTTTCACTGTTTCTACATCGCTTTATGACGCTGACCTACATAACGGAAGTGACACGCTTGATTTACTTGAATAGTGATGCGTATCTTAGGTCATCAAGTTAATCTTCTGAAATTGCTATTCCACATGTTCGAATTCAAGTACTAGCCTAACGAACATTTCAATGGATACTGTAATACCAAGATATAGCCTAAGCAGTTCTGGTCTTGAATAAAACTGCTCTGTTTTTGAATCTTGGGAGTGTTATGCTCTTAGAGTGGTCGGATTTAGTCTCTTAGCACGCCTCTACAATTTGAATTGTCGGGAAACTTTCATATGCAACTTTTTTCTCAGCGCATTTTGCTTAACGCTGAATGGTTTGTTGAATCGGGAGGCTGATTCTGATCTTAATAGCAGACCCGGGCCCGTAGCAGACAGTGTACTCGAGGGAAGGAGCAGGTCGCGTCACCTAGAAGATTGTTTGCCCCCTCCAGTAGAAACCTAAAATTACTACTGCTTTATTTCATTGCAACATATCTCGCCCCTTGAGAAATATTTTCTCCCTCTGGAACTTACCTCGACCCCTTCAGTACTACGAGCCAGGTAGGGGGAGAGAGATACCTTCCAAGAGGCAAGATATTTTTCGAGGCGATATATGCCTTGAATTAAGACAGAAGCAAGTTTTTTTCTCAAAAATTTTCAAATGGGCGAAATATTTTCCAGGGGGCTACACCGACCCACTGCACCCCACCCATCCCCTTGGCTACAGGCCTGAGCTGCTCCGGTTTACGTTTAAATTTATGATCGCTTGCATGATCTACCCTCATAAGTGTATACTGTAAAAAACGCAGAAAAACGGGAAAATAGTTAAGTTATGGGTTACCCTGCAACACATCACCGTAGATCAATGTAGTGGAGTAAAGGTGGCTGATGATATGACGAGTGACTCTTTCGGCATACATAACTTTTCCAAAGAAGAGGAGGTACATATCGAGAAAGCAGCATACATCATAGCAGCTATGGAGAAATCTAATGATGGGAAGATTTTTCTTCAAAACGATTTTGACAGAAATTGGAAGGAAGAATTTTATATTCGTTCTATACTACAAGACAGGCATTTGTAACAGTTTGACTTTTTATATATGTGACGTAAATAGTAAAAGTTTTGTAGCAGACAGACAGCAGATTGCGGTATAGATAGGCGATATTTCCACCCACAACTTACCTTCGTGGGCCTTGAATATCAATTTTAGCTTTTCGGCGAGTCTACAAAGTAAAGATGCAAAAACATTCATACATTCAAAACACCTGTACTTGTCATAGAGAAGAAAGTCATGTTTCACTAGAGGCGTTGTCATGGGGATACAGGAGAACCCCGTTCCCCTCTAAGTTCAAGTTTCCTTGCCACAAACTCCTACAAAATAACAGAATATAGCGAGTAGCTTACTGTCCACACTTACAGTTTGTAGGCTTATTATTAATCTAGCCCGATACAGTTTACCCCCCCCCCCACACACACACACACACACACGCGCGCACTTCAAGTGCCCTTCAAATTCCCATGCCTGATTACACCACTACGTTTCAGTTATTCTCTTTAGATACTACCTACCATTCTCCAGCTCTTACATTAGTGTACGTAATCTGTAAAACCCTGTTTTCGTATGGAGTTGTGATAGCCTAGTTTAAACATTCAAATTTGAAATTTTTTTACTAACATAAAGCAACACTCATCGTAACTTTTCGACAACTTATTCGTAAAGTACTAAATTCTAAGATATTCGTACATTCGCGAGGCCAAAAGGGACAGCAGACCGGGGAGTTCCCCATCTTCCCTGTATAGACATGTAATTCATGCACGGGTTGCCGTTGAAGGCTAAACAACCTTTGATATCGGAGAGTCCCAAAGTACAGTATATTGGTCTGCAGTAGTTTTAATTACATAACTATACTGTGCTGCTCGTTTCGCATTTTTATTGGGATTCGTAGAGCAGATGGTATTTGTTTGCAAAAGACATTGCTGACGTAATAATTTCATGAAGAGGGTGAAAAATCTTGTTTTTTTTTCTTTTTTTCTTTTTTTGTTGTCATTTTAGGTGTTTAGTCACGCAACTGGAACCAATGGCCCTACATTTGAATGACTTTGCTAGGCCTTACATGATTCTGACATTATCTCTAAAAACTTTGATCAATGGGTAGCCTATAGTCGTTGTCTTTCTTCAGTCGTTATACAAGTGTGAGGGCGTCTTTCATTCAGTATCGATTCTTTCTGCACACCGTTGTGCTAATTAAAAAATAGGACAATCGTTAATATTCTGCCATCGTCATCAACAAGTACACAGATCAAAGTATGATTGGAAGTTTTATTACTTCTTATGTTTCTGTAGACGATGTGGTCAGTTTTGCTGAGGGAGTGTAAATTAACGACGGTAATCATAAGATGCAAGGCTGGTACGGGGAAGAAAACTTGTCGGGGTGGATAAAATGACTCTCCTTGACTCAGGGAAGTACAAGCGCCGCCTATTTCCCAAGTGTTCGTTATTATTTTGTATTTAATATTCTGCGAAGAGTTGGCAGGTTAAAGACAGATACTCATCATCTCAAGTATGATTTTTACTTGGGAGAAAGCAAAATCCTCAATTGGTGACTGCTGTTTGATTGACATCAAAGTTACAAATTCAAAAGATGCAGAGTAGTTCATATTGCGCAGCATACAGTGAGGGCCTTGTATGCCCACCAGGATATCGACTTCGACTTAAAGGAGCTATGGCATCCCCCAAATATATTTGGACATATCCCCATAGTTCTAAATCCAGTTGGTGACTGTACTTTGATTGGCATTCATTCAAACAATAATAGCACCACTCTGGTAATGATGACTTGGACAGTCAGTTGTGTTCCTAATTAGGCTCACAGTCACACATAGTTTGTTTTTCGATTTTGCCTAGAGCAATTGAAACTCAGTGCAGGCCACTGTGGCTCTGTCTTGGAAGTATTCTACTACTATAGACAGTTGTTTGTGTTTAAACTGGAGGCGGGGCTAAAAGTTAGGTTAGTTGGGAGAATTGTTACTGTTGGGAGTGAGCTTAGAGGGCCTTTAAGCAATGAACTAGGTTTGTGTCTGCACAAGGAGAAGCTAAAGACAGTTGTGGGAGGGGATAGAAGTAACCCAGTTGGGAGAATTTAAACTATCTGGGATGATGGATATCTGTCAAGTCAATTTGCCGTATCTCAACAAGACACTGCTACCAACCTGGAACAAGCAGCAGTTACATTAGCACTTTTGGAAAAACAATTAATACAAAAACAATTTTGTATTGTAGTTCAGGAAACAAACCACAAACAAAGACAGTTTTGTATTGTATGTAGTTCAGGGCACATATCACAAACAAAGACAATTTTGTACCGTAGTTTAGACACATATCACACAGACAATTTTGTAACGTAGTTTAGGACACATATCACAAAAAATTGTATTGTAATTCAGAACACATATCACAGATAAAAAAACAATTTTATATTTGTATGTTGTTCAGGGCACATATCACAAAGACAATTTTGTATTGTAATTCAGGACACATACCACAGACAATGACGATTTTACATTAAACTTTCGGACACATATCACAAAGGCAATTTGTATTGTGGTTCAGGACAGATATCACAGATTAGTATCTTCCATTTTACAAATCTAATGAAATGAATCTAAATTTGATTATTTCATGTTTCAGACAAGAAATATGTTCTACAGATGAAAATTAGACCAATGAGGTTGATCTTTCAACTTAGGTGTAATACATTTCGATCTCTTTCTGGACTTAACCTTCAGTCTGAGTTGTGTTACCCAAATTTTAAAGAAGCTGAGCTTTAGCAATGTAATATAGACAAAGGTAACCGCACTTGATGGATAACTGAAACATTTCAGTTCATTCATAAAACTTCTGTGCCATGGCGGTCGAGTGGGGGCGTTTTTTATTGCGTTTTAGTGATAAATGAGATTGAAATTAAGGATCAGAAAACATGCAGGTCGTGTCACCATCGCTATAGAACATAAACAGCTATAGCGATACAGTCACATATAACTTTCACGTCAAGCGTGTGACACTTATTTCACAATCAATAAGAACGCGTAGATAATGTTTCGATTGTCCTCTTACGTTCATTTTATTTCCACTGAATGAGCCATTTACTTTTTGAAATGGTTCTTTGCTTAGAGCAGTGAATGAGGACAACATAAATTTGTCCTGACGTATTTCGAATTTTTCAATGAAAACCGACGGAAGTGCATGTAATCTTAATACGACAACATATAAAGATGATGAGGACTGTTCAAGAAAACTGTCGAGACAACATGCACATGTTGCATGCGCTGAAGCAGTTTCTATCTAAATACGCTCGGTTAGAGCATGGAGCTACCAGCTCCATGGTTAGAGTTAGATGGGGTTTTACAGCTCAGTTTCTAACCAATTGGTTTAAGTTGAGCCGGCCACGGCCTTTTTCCAGTTGTGGCTCACTGGTTTGTTTTCCCTACTCCATTGCTCATGCTGAGCACCAAGCACAATGGCAGACGCTCGGGGGTAGGACCTGTATACAAAATAGTTAAGTGTATATAGACCATATGCACTGACGTCACGCGACGTCATTTTGGAGGCAAAACAATGAAGCACATCGCACACACGCAGTACACTTCGCACGCGTGTGTAGTAGACTTACGCGTATATGCGATTGGATGACAAATCAGCTGTCTGCAAAGACTTGCATGTAACTTGCATGATACCCGCTTGCCTCTACACGAGGGAGCATTTTCTGTTCTATGACGTCATATGTATAAGGTCTATTGTAATCCCTCCTATCTGCCTTTGATAAGTGATTAGTAACTCTCTGCTGGGTATGGAAAGCGGAAATGGGTAATTACTTGCCAGTCAAAGTTGAAAATTGATTGCACAAGTTTGTTTCAACAATTGTAGGTTAGGAGGATACCTAGTTATGAACGTGTATTCGTGTTATCTGTGTATCCATTATCCACTCGTTTGCACTAATTCTTTACCATTTATACATACATATTGTAAAAAAGTGATCAATTGCAATTTATTGTCAAACAGACCAGAGTAAAAACTTCCATACTCCTAATAAAAATGTGCTTTAGGATTATTATGTTTTAGGTTCCATGCATGGTGATAGGAGAAGCTTTTTTCTTATAGTACAAAAATAAAAATACGTATTTTCCCCATTTACCAATTCACTTCTTCTCCCACACAATTCCCTTTCGCCTTATTACAATCGGTTCCTTTTGGTTATACAATGCTAATACTATAGCGCTTACACAAATTGCCCTCAGCTACCACTGTTATAGGCATACCGGAAGACACGTCAAAAGTGAGGCGCAAGATCTTTGCCGGTGTAGCGGGAAGATGTGTCTCCCGTGTAAAAAGAGTCCTCTTAGCAGTACCTCCACAAAACAAAATCCATGTACTGAAGACCATCAAGTATGGTACATAGTATTGTCACAGTCTTCATAGGGAATAACTAACTAACAGGATTAAACATTTTGAGGGTATATACCTGCCCATTTTTTAACTAGTGACAACGGGGGATCATGTCAGTCTACTCGTTTAACGTGAGAGAAAGTCAACATACTCAAGTTTGGTATCACACTGTTACTGTCTCTACCCAAGACAACCTTGTTAAAATCATCATTACAGTGGTGAAAGACAAATAATTTTCTTTAATAACCATCACTTCACAAAAACTTGTATGAAATATAATACTGTATAGGATTTAATTATAGGCCTGCACATGTACAGTAATTTCATTTTTTTTTATCAGAGACAATGATAAAAAGTGGAAAGACTGAATTTATGCCATAAGCTCTGAAAATCAACCCTGAAAAATTAGTCTGTGTCCCACCGGACGATATTTCCAGGTTAAGTCCTGGAAACAGTGTCTGGAGAGACAGTTTTTCCCACCACATTAAGAAATTGTGTCCCGTCAGACACATTTTACTGTTACCATCTTTTCCGGACAGTAATTACAAACAAATCCCACTATTAAATACTGTCCTTTTTTGCCACTGTCCGCTAGAAACACACAGTGTTTTGATTATCCGCAAATGATTTTGGCAACGATAAACTGAGTCATCCGTATATGGTTGGCCGCGGTGGACATAAGACGGACTGAACTCAACGCGTAGAAAACAGACCATGAACCAATCAAATCCACGGATCGTTGGTTATACCATTACACAATGGGATAGACTAGAATCCATTGAAAACAGAGGAAACTTATGAAATGATTTTGGTTTGATTTGGTTGATTATTAATACTCTTCCACATGGCGTAGTGTGCAGTGGTACTACATTTAAGTATTATACAGTGTTTTAAACCGGTAGTTTCTAAATAGTACTTACAAACACGCCCACACCATTAGCTGAAAAGGCAGACAGTGTGTTTGGGACGCCTGCAGACCAAAATACACACGAACAGCGAACATTTAATAGAAAACAATATCCGTTTCAATAGAAGGGGGCTACAAGCAGAGGAAAGAGTAAATGTACATGGAATTTCAGAATTTCAGGTCGAATTTTCGGATACACGCATGTTGCAAAGAGAAATGTGAGAGAAATGTGTCATTTTGGACCCGCGTGGGTTAAATTGAAAACCGGTAAAACTGCTTTGACAGACCGGGGCTTACAAAATAATGCACTTAGTTTTGACTTTTTAGAGTTTCATGCAAACAAAACAGTCAGTTGTGTTACTATAGACAGTGGTGTACTTAGGGGGGCCATTGGGACATGCCCCCCTCACTTATGCCGATCTTTTTAAGTTCCTAAAAATACGTAAACTTTTTTAACACAAGTTTTACTTCAAAAGGTAGCATATGTGGCACCAGATTGCATGTATTAAGGGCACCTAATTTTTCAAAAATGTTCAAAGGGGGAGGGGACACCCCATTAGCCATGGTCCTCCCTCACTGATGCCGATTGTTTCTTGTTTTAGTTCCTAAAAATACGTACATTTTTTAACACAAATTTTACTTCAAAAGGTAGCATATGTTGCACCCGATTGCATGTAAGGACACCTAATTTTTCAAAAATTTTCAAAGGGCAGGGGACCCCACCCCTTAGACCCCTCCCCAGGCAGGCGATCACACAACATACTGCATGGCCCCCGTGAGAGAAATCCTGTCTACGCCACTGACTGTAGGATTGCCTAGTTAACTCAGAATAAAGACTCGGGTGTAAACGCCTCTCTGGTCAGAAAATTAGGTTTGCTTGAGTGGTTAAGTTCACGTTCTGATTACCTGCAGGGATGAAAAAAGATTTGTATTGTATACAGAACACCTTTCAGTGATGTTTCCGCCCAGATCTTTGACTCTCTGTGCATTCCCTGGCCCATAGGTTGCAGCGCCAGAGGGGGCTGGGGAAAACTGCATCGCTGAAAAAAATTAAGAAGAATCGGGATACCGAGAAAAAGAAGAGAGAAGGAGAATAATTAAAAGAAAAGAAAAGTAAAATAAAGCCGGGAAAATCAAAACGACAGACAAGAAAAGAAATAATATGAATAGGGGTGATAACTGAATTTAGGTAAGGTGGGGAAGAGGAAATTGGCTTGGTAAATTTGGAAGGAAATGTGGATGTTACTAGTTCTGTGGTAGACAGGGCTATAGGGATGGTGGAAAAAACGAACGGGACGAAATAGCCTGAAAGAGTGAATGGCTGGGAAGAATGGAACAAGGACAAGGGCTGCAGAAAGGCCGACTTTGCAAGAGGGAGAAAAATAATGAGCGGAGAGAAAAGAAAGGGAAGGAACAATAAAAGGTCAGTTGCGGGGAAGAAACGCCCAGGAAAGCATGATATATAACTTAGCAGGAGGAATTTCGGGAAACAGAGATAAGGAGTATGGCGAATCCAAGGGGGCGAAAGGGGCGTACGCCCCTATTTTCAGCAAAACAATGATTTTTGTGACAGAATTTTAAACCTCCAAGCCCATCTGATTGCACCATGCACTTTCTACAGACGTTTACGCCCCCTCTCTCATTTCTGGATTCCCGACCCTGAATAGGGGAAGGAACAATGAAGAGAGGCAGGAAATGTGGGAGAAGGAGACGGACGGAGCTATAAGCTAAAGTTTTTATTACTGATTTTTCTGGATACTTAAAGACATACACTCGTCACCCCAAAGTATATTTTTAGTGTGGGGGCATCAAAAATCTTAGTTGGTGACGGCTCTTTGATTAAGAGCAAAGTTTGAAAATGAAGAGTAGCTTACATTCCACACAATGCAACGGGGCTGTAACGTACTCGATTCTGGACTCGAGTCCATGCTTTGTCGGACTCGGAACTGTCTCAGAATGGGAGGTGCTGGAATCTGAATTGGCCCGGAATGGGCTGCAGCTGGACTCGGACTCGGAACCGATTTAAGAAGAGTGCACAAAAATGAAAGTTAAATATTTGTTCCCTAGGGCTACATTGTTATTGATGCACAGTTCAACATATAAATGGTCACATACAGTCAATTAAAATACAGCTTGAACCAGGGCATGAAACTGACTCCTAAAATGCCCGGTTTTAATTAAATGTAATTACAAAACAGTACAAAAAGCATGATGCCACATTCGCCAAATAGCTGGACTCGGAATTGGCCCGGAATTGAAGAACCTGGAATCGGATACGGCTCGGAATTGAAGGGTATACTGGACTCGGGATTGACCATGAATGGTGGTCACTTAAATCTACATTGGCCCGGATTCGGGCCAGGTGGACTAGGATACAGTCCTGTAATACAGAGAGAGAGTTTGGATTTACACTGGGGGGGGGGGCGTGCCCCCCCAATCGATTTCAGAATTTTTTTTAAATTTTAAAATGATCCCAAAAGGCGTTTAAGCACTTGCGCGCGAGGGGGTGTGGGAGGGGGAGTTCCCCCTCCCACGGTGATGTGAAAATATGTGATTTGGTGCATACTTTATACGATATTTTGTATGCAAAAGGAGACATATTATTATGTATCTTGTGAAATATTATGTAGGAATAACCATAGTTAATACATATTAACTATGGAATAACTATATAAAAATCAAATACACATATTGCTGGCAAATAATTTATCATTCTACAAGTATGCAGAATCACATAACAGCTTCAAACAAGTGTAAGGTGTTGCTTTTGTACATAGGCCTACCACTAGACACCATGTGTTCCTGATATTTTAGGCGTGCAGTTTGTCCCCTTCCGGTATCGGTATGGAGTTGGCAAGTACGCTGCCAGTGCTCCGCGTCAACCGGTTGGCGAGGAGCGCGAGAAAATCTTGGTCCAAAATGCCTCCCAGATCGCTGGAAATGGCACTTCCCAGGCCTATTTGCCGCACATAAATAGGGGAAACACTAGTAATATTGTAAAAAAAAAACATAAAAAATACCAACATTTTGCTCAAGGGCGGCTGCCCCCTCCCCCCCCCCTTGGCTACGCACCTGTTCCAGCAAGATATGATCAGTTCCAAAAATATCCCTAAGATAGCACCATTTTGCATCTAGACAACCTTAAATTAACAAAAAAATTTCAAAGAGGAGGGAGACCCCTCCCCTATTTCGGCATCTTTATGAAGTGACAAAAAGGATTTCACACTGCTGTATACAATCGCAGGGGCACCCAAAAAGTTACAATTTACGGAGACTGGGGGGGGGGACTGAGGTGGCATTACGACTGTTCTCCCCCCATCACCAAATCCTGGCAGCGCCCCTGTAGCAAAATGTAACTGAAGATGAAAGCGCGTGTAGCGCGGGAGACATTTTGTAATTTTAGAGAGAAAAAAGTTACAGAAAACAAAATACGTTCTTTATTAAACGCCCTTTGGGATTATTTTTGGTCAAATCCTGGAGTCATATCAGGGCCAACGTTTACAGGTAGTAAAATTTTATTTTCGATCGATTTTTCTTGTAGGGCACAGTGACGCGTACGGGGGGACACGGGCCACGTACCCCCCCCCCTAGCTGGGGGCCTGAAAACCCTTAACATGATCCGTCGTCGCCACTCAACCCTTTCCCCATCATTATGTCTTTTGTGCTATTAGACTACCAAAAAGGCCAGATTTTGATTCCATTTTTGTAAACATCCAATGCCACTTTGGAGATAGCCAAATGCTTTAATCGAATGATAACAATTTATTAATACCTTAGAGTCTCGGGGTCTCCGTTCCTTGGACCCCCAATTTAGCATTGTCCTTGGACCCACTAGGGGTCTTACAGTGGGACCCCGGGCCCAACGCCTACAGGGGAGCACTGCCCGTCACTACGAGGCCTCCAGAGGAGCTCGGTCCTTCATTTTGGGGTGTCCGTTTTGAGGAACGCTTGAACCCTAGTGTCCCCTCTTCGAAAAGTCTGGGGACTCCACTGCGTGCTTGGCCCAACTAGTAAACCTGCTGGGACCTTTGCACACAAGTGAGGCTACCAAGCGAACGAAAAGGTTAAAAGGTTTCAGAAACCTAACAGAGCAGTATACTTCAAAGTATCTGCGGTCTTTAACCCCATTCCACAGCACAAAGATGCTACCTGTCTAATTACAAGACAGAATGTCCGTTAAGAACGCATTACTTCAAAACTTTTGAAAAAAGGGACTGCCTACGTAGTATCAGATAATGCTACCGCCTACCTATTTTTTATTTTTTCCTCATTTTTTCATGGGGGGCATGGCCTGCTGCACTCCCCGCTGGATACGCCACTGCCTATGACGAGGCCGGGACCGTATTCTGGGCCTCGACTAGGCCAGTCTCGAGAACGGAGAAGCAATTGTATAATACGGCTGACTGAAAGCAGATCCAGGATGCAATTTTTAATGAAAAATGCAATCTCCTTTTAAAAATTAGTAGCTCCTTGTAACAGTGTGGCACTGAATTATCTTTGTATGACACCATGGTAGTGACCCAGAGACTTAATAAGAAAGGAAAGATGTTTGATCGTGTCCGTTCGACTGAGGCTTAAATGATGTCAGATCTCAACAAGCACCCATCATGACCTTCAAAAATTGCGAAATTTTGCCAAACAAGTGCTCACGGACAAAAGTATTATTTGATCCAAAGGACATGGCCTTGCCTTGAATCTTGGAAAGTAATTTTACGCATTTTTGGTCAAAGTTTGGGACTTATTCTTGAGTTTGTACTCCGCCGAGTCCACTTATGTCAAAGTTAACTTACGGTCTCCCTCAGTTCACTTTGACATCCCATAAGTTCACTTTCGGTCTCCCGCAATAAAAAACAAAATGTTGGAAAGTCGCTTCCCAACTCCCCAGGGCCATACATGTTCAAGGCGACTTCCTCCGTAACCGCGTTTCGAAGGACAGATTTTCCTGTTGCTTATATGCAGACCTTATTTCCTCGTAAAATTGTGTCCCGCGGACACATTTTCCTGTGGCGGGTGGACACTATTTCCTGAGAAATATTGTCCGGTGGGACATATTTTTTTGGAAAATGTGTCTGGTGGGACACATTTTCCAGGAGAGACACCATTTCCTTTTACACCGGCCTGAAATTTTCTCTTATTGGCAAACAACCATAACATGAATTTTGCTCTGAACCTACATTTTTGCGATGAAATCCACTTATCTTTTTGCTGGGAAGGGAGGAAGGGCTGCCACCTTCCCATATCGCCTGCCTCATACCGCTATAACCGCGGTAACCCTGCCTCAAATTCAATGAAATGTATATTTTATGCAACGAAAAATAATACGGTCCACTCATTAATGGCCTTTGCAATGTGAGTAGTTGTAACTTTATAATCATCGGTGGCTCTTTTCAGCACATTTGAGTCAGTAGCTAAATGTTGTGTGACAGGAGCACTTCAGTTACCGTGTGTGCATCATCAGGGGGAGATACATGAAGACCATTATTTCGTATGTGACCGTCACTATCTGACTATCAATGCGGAGCCCGACAATCAATTAAAATTATTTTAATTGCCAGATGTCAGAAATACCAATCAAGTGCATAAATTTCAAGTTTTTTCCTTAGACACACCCCACTCCCTCTTTCGAGGCATCGTACAATTGGTGCTAGTAGTCCTCCTCGTTAGTCCCCTCCCTTTCGTGCTTGAAATCCTGAATCAGCCGAAGTCGAAGTTTACACCATTGGTGGTCTAGTTTTGTATGTAACACTATCTGACTGTCAAGGCGGAGCGCGACAATCTGTTGGTTCGTACAGAGTACAAAGACAATGTATGACTAAACCGCCCAGGGTTTTATTAAGTTGTGCTGGATCTTAAATTTGACCTATCATGCAATAACCCTAATGAATGCAACTCTTTAGCAGGATCCGGATGGCCGAAAATAACAATTGTCGTTTAGTCGTGCCTTGAAAGTTTCAGAGACATTCAAGCCAGAACAAATTATTTGCAGTTGTTTTGTCGACTCCAAAACAAGAGCTTATAATATTTTGTCTAGTTCTTATCTTCCGGCTGGTTTTAGGTGGGGCAAATGTGCTCTAAATTAGCCTATTGTCCTACAAATGCGGTAAGGAACAGACTATTTACCATTTTCGCACGTAGGATAACGAAAGTATCATCATGAAAACGAGAAATTTCTGAGGTTTCTTGTATTCAAGATCTCTGTTGCATTCACATGCATTGGCAAACAAGTGAGCATGGCCGCACGGGACTGTTTTTCTCAGGGAGGGCGGTGATTTTGCCCGACTCCAGACCTAATTTAACTGCCCAATTTTCCGCCCGACTGAGACAGAATATCTGCCCAATTTAGTCAGGTTTCTGACATTTGAGGAGCGGCCGCCCCCAGCACCCTCGGCCCGTACGGCCATGCAAGTGGGTTAAGTAAAGAGTGCGCCATGAAGATGTTTGCGAACTTCCGATGGCATTTATTTACGAACGTAACACCCGTTTCTCACACATTTCACAACGCGGCATTTGGACATAACACGTTCTGAAGATGACACAACCATTTAAATACAGTATTCGGGGTGTGCTGATAATAAGTTTGTGTTCTTGGTTAGTAAACATAACTGTGATCTTGATCCAGGGATCGCATCTTGATGGCGAATGCATTTGCGATCAAGGTATGACACCCATTATCTCATGAGAAGGATGGGAGTATCCTCCGCTGCTTTTCAGGCAGGTGATAACCTGACCTTTGTAACTTCGCAAATAGTCCATGGACTTGATGGCAGGTTGTGCGACAGGCTACGCAGGCTAAATACTTTGCCATGCGATATTAGTATGCTGAATTTAGTCGCGAAAGGTTTCATATCGCAGTTCTGATTTTATGGACTTCGTAAAAAGGACCTGATACTGTAGTTATTTAAAGTCACGTGGCATTGACCTCTGATTGCCTACACATCAGTTCATAAACACCCAGTACAGTACGCATCTAGGGATTTACTTTGGCTTTTACGTCAAATCGGACGTGTGTAAACACGGCAGTTCACAATTTATCTCTCGTGATTTGAAACTGCAGCCAACGCAACTCTGCAAAGTTGATAGGTTTCAAGCCGCTTTCTAGCTAGTGTCCCCTCGACAAATATGAGCCGTTTGAAGAGAGTGAAACATGACTTTTAAATTAGACTTTATCACACAACTTCACTCGACTGCCATTAAACTGCGGCTAATACGCCGGCGGAGTTAACTTCGAGTTGTATCAAATGGGCAGTCTGGACGAGTGGAAATTTTAATGAAATCCTTCCAGCCACTGCATCTATATATATTTCAGGTATGGCCTCAAACGGATACGATGATTCAAATTTTGAAAAGACAGCAAAGTGGTTTGTGTATTACTATTAAGGTAATAATTTTTAAGGAAATGGATGTATAGAGAATCAGGTCTGTGCCGTAATCTGGTACTTAATAATGACGAGTGTGGTACAGAAGGGATGGTGGCTTTTGACAGGAGAATGATAATATTCTTGCATAGACAGTGACATGAAGATGATGACAATGATTAGGTCTCCGACAACTTGGAAGATCGTATAACGACGATGAAATATAATTATGTAGTTGGTGGCTATCCATGTAACAGAATATAAAACATGAAGCTAAAACACTGACGACTATGATTTCGATGACATTGATCACGACAATGAGGACGCATTGTAATGATGACGAGGCAAACACAATACGGTAACTGTGCAGGTTTCAATGGGGATGATGACGATGATGACAACGACTGCAAAGATGATGACGCCGGTGGTAATGATGATATTATAATAGGAATTATTGCGGAGCTATGACAACAATGACATTGGTGATGACGACAATGTAGACCATGCAGAAGAATAACTGTTTATATATTAATATCGAAGTATGCAAATTTGACAACAATGCTGTCAAAGATGGTAAACCTTTTGTTGCTCCCGACGACGTTGACGACAAAAATTAACACGATAATGAAAACTTTATAGCAACAAAAATTGTAGAGATATTATCAACTCAGAAGCAATGATGAAGTTATATTTAGAGGTAGCACATAATTAACTATTCATCCATTGACTTACACACTGATTTGGGTCCGTTTCCTGGGCTCTGAATTCGTGTAGAAGTTTTCAACAGGTATAAGCTACCCCTGCTATTAAAGCTCACAAGTAGGCCTTTCACAATGATTCCAAATTTGTGTACTTATGACCATTAAGATTTTGAGCTAAGGCTTGTATAATATGGTGGTGATTCCTGCTGTTTTACTCCATTCAAAATGTCATTTAGCATAGCCGAAGGATGGAACGCAAAAAGTGCCTAAAAAATCTTCATTTTTCCTTCATCAGTATACCTAAGTTCATTTGCTACCACATACACGTCACAAATTACGAACATCAATTCAGCAACACGGTCTAGACTGTGCCTTTAATTTTTTGAGCGTGTTAAACTCGTATGGTAATACCTTCCGCTGGGATTCCCCTTTAATTAGTTGTGTGCTACCTTAAAGATAAAACGGCTTCGACTAACGACCGATGAAGAAGACAACCATGATCTTATAATTACACTAACTATTGACATGTCAATAATGAAATGCTGATGATTACAAAGTAATGCACATTTTGATTTTATCTTCTTAACTTTCATGAGGTATGGATAATTTGTATCGTGCAAAGTACTAGGCAATCTATTTTCATATTCGTTTCCTCTTCTTCTGCCTGTTACTGAAACTTAAGCCTACCCTCATATTCCCACACAAATATACAACACTACAGTAACCTCGCCATTCGTCACAAAACTAACACTTGAAATTTAAGAAACCATTCTGAAATCCATTCCGCATCAGATTGTTCGTAAGATATATTATCCGGTTCATTTCATATTCCTAAATTTCACTTGCTATTATTAGTTCGATTTGTCCAGTAGAGACAAAGTGACCTCAATTTCTCAGTCAAACTGCGACACGAGGTCTTGTTTGTAAAATGTGATTACAATCTCAATGCGTATATCGTGGAACAAAAGACAAATTATGACAACTTGACCTTAAAATATGAGTCGGAATACTGACATAAGATAAAAGTGACCAAATGACGACCTTGTTATGAAGTATCTGAAATGTGAGCGAGGTTTGTAGCATAGAAATAAAAGTACTTACTTCTATTTCTATGGTTTGTAGTAACTTCTTCCTGTTGCAGTACCTGCTCCGGAAATGTTAAATTGGGGTCAAGGCGATGTAAGAGGAGCATGTATAGGCTAGCATGAATAATTCATCAAGGTTTTGAAATATTTTTATATATTTTGACAAAAATATTTAACCAAGTTTTTTATTAATGAAGATGACTTATAGTTGTATTATCAATTCCTGAATTACAAATTAGGTTAAAGTGTTTCTCTTATCTCCATATATATTTCATTGAATATGATTTTAACTCATTCAGTGTTCTTTGGGATTAAAGGGGAATTTTCATCAGTTCCAATTCTCCCAACTATGCAACTTGTAGCTCCTCCCATAACTGTATGAAGCTCCTTGCGCAGGAATAAACCTGTTTTATTGCTTAAGGCCATGTACTGGTGAGCATACAAGGCTATAAAATGTAATAAAAGCACTCTCTCTGCTTTGTGTGGAATGTGAGCTACTCTGCATCTTTCAAATTTTCAAACTTTGATGTCAGTCAAAGAGCAGTCATCAACTGAGAATTTTGATACCCTCACACTAAAAATATACTTTGAGGTGATGACTGTCTGTCTTTAAGTTTCATGCACACGTACTGTATCTAGTTCTGGAGATACTGAATTATGGACACATACAGACAAACGCACACACATATATACACAGAGACAGTGGCCATATGTCATGTTCGTGATCGACGGCCGGGGATTTTCGCGAGTCCTTTTGGTAAAATTTAAGGTGCGTAACAAAACTCTAGTTTCCTGCTCTCCTCGTATGAATGTAAACTAAATGTATGTGACACATGACGAATGGGGCACAACTTACATCTCTTCACCCGTTTGCATTGAGAAGAATATATTCTGACGTTTCTACGAGCGAATAGCGAAGTATATCTGTCGTGTTTTAGACTTGTCATAGTCTTCAGTCCCACGTGTTAGCATTTCTCTTGTGTTATCCTAGTCTATATAGTCGTTATACAACACTTCGTAATATTTAGATAGATACTCATGCAAGTTAAATGTCAAAAGGGGATCGGTGACTATTTGAAGAAAAAATCTTCGTTACTTTCTCTTAAGAGACTATCCTAAAGGTGCGTTCACACCAAAAACGCGCGATTCCCGCCGCGGGAAACGCGGCGTTTCCCGCAAAGCAGAGGGTTCACACTGCAGCGGGAAAACGCGCCACTTGTAAAATAGCCTACGCCAAAGATGATGTGGGACACTTGCTGGCTCTTTTTGTACATGCACGGGCCAAAACTATATCAATAATTAAAAAAGGGAATGTAAACTATGTTTTGGTAAACAAAATTTACAAATCAACAACTGTTTAGTGAAATGGGAAGGAAAGGACACGACATGCATACCGACTATTTGTAATGAAAAATGAGATAACACCTTAAGCATTTTTAAAGTGTACTTCTTTTTCGTCGCGCATCAGCGTCACACAATCTTCGACAGTACTAAGATAATTGTTACTGTGTACGTCTTTCTTCTCTTTGGACAACTTAAGTTCAATATTTATGTCAAATTTTAATAAAATAACCCCAATTTTATACGTCCAAGAAGCTCGATCCAACATCATCAACAATCCAAAGTTGGCATTTGTAAAAAAAAAGAGGAGGAAATGGTGGTGGTGGTGGGGGTTGTTTGTTGCAAAGGCCTATTTAACTATTCAAACCCATTTTAAGATACTGAAATACTTCATTCTAATGCTCGCAATTTTGTGAATACCCGCATAGCTTCTTCAAGCTTCTACCCTTAGCCCCTGTATTTGCCTCTAGATCCGTAGCCTATACCTACACTGTAAACACAAATTAGTCAAACATTGTCTGATACGCCTAACCCATGTTAGTCACTCGTTTTGACCAATTTCTAATGATATTTGACTAATTGCACAATGATGGACCAATAATAATTGGTAAAAAATTGGTCAAAGAGGTTGAAAATTGGTCAGAAATCTAGTCAATTGGCACAAAATTAGTCAAACGCCTTTGACTAACTTGGGTTAGGCGTATCAGACAATGTTTGACTAATTTTTGCTAAGAGTGTATCAATTTTACTGAATTATAGCTTATGGGCCGAAACTTTAGGGTGCGACTCATTCCGTCCTACCTAAATGAAAATTATTTGATTTTCCCTCCTAAAAAGCTACCCTGAAAAAACATACAACAAATCGTACAGTGTAGAAATAGAGATATTACTTTGCACTAGCCTAACCCAACAATTGAAGATTTGTTTGGCTATTTTACTTTATATGTAATGCCTAAAAACCATTGCGTTTTTAATTAGAACTAATTTTGTCACAAAACTTGGGAATTTTCTTTCATCTTCGACTCTCAAACACTTAACTCTCCAACATCCTTCTCAGGCATCATGCTCTGCAGTCTGCACAGTACAATGATAAATCCAAACACCTGTGTGTTAAGAACCCTATTGTATGGCCAGCTACCATTGTTCTCCGAACAAAAATCGCACGATTCCCGCTTTGAATCAGTCTGAGATCGATCGATGCGGGACCCGCCGCGTTTCCCGCAAAACGCTTTTCTAAACGTTATTTTGGTGTGAACGGGTCCATAGAAATACGTACAAAGTGATTTGCTTTGCGGCTCCCGCGCCGCAAAACGCAGCAGATTTCGGTTTTGGTGTGAACGCACCTTAAGTCTTCCTTGTGGTTTCGAGCCGCTTCTTACCGTTTTGGTAGACTGCTGTTCCAAGCACAGTAGTCACTTTCCTTTATAGGGAAATGGTAGTCGCCGCAAGTTTATTTTCAAATATCTGCTAAATCTTACAAATCTCCTCTTTTTTCGCTCACAAGTATCTTTCATTATGTTTCTATATAAAAACAATGAATATTGAAGGTAAACAAAGGAGTTGTCCTGCCGTATGAATTTAACAAATAAGTAACAAAAATATTGTCACATGATTGATCGGAGCCATTCCTGAATTAGGATGACGGGTACACTAATTCCAATTGGGGGACTACCTTTTCCCTTCAAAAGCAATATTTAGATAAAAAAAAGTGAACGGTAATATTGCGTCACTATTTCTAAAGAAATCAGTGCAAATATGGAACGACTGGCTGTTAAAACTGAATGATATCATTCACAGAAAAATGATTTTATTTAAGAGTATTTAGAAGAAAAGTAGGTTGTCCTACTTGTAAGTGATTTATCAATAACAGCTCTTGCATAGTACACCAGGGCCCCTTTTAACAGCATGCATGTCACTGTAATGCTACCGCTGTGCAGACTGTGTACTATGCTGCAGGCCACCCCTCCAAATTGTGTCGTTTCGTAACCACCAGAATGAGAGGCTGTATACTTTTGTACGAGCTCAAATTATAGTTAGCGATATTGACCTCTCTACAAGTATGACTGCATATAAATTAGCAATACTACTTTTGATCTCTAAAAATATGCACGATGTTGAGGCCACATGAGTTAAGCTTTAATGAAACATTCGAAAATTTTGAGAATAGATGTGGCGCATTGAGGAATTCCCCCGACTCCTACACGTGTGATGTCGGGCAGGCAATCTGAATTCTGCCCCCACCACTGTACGTTTCTTTCACAGATTTTTCCTTAAGATTTTATCAATCAGTTACTTGCATTATCTGTATATACAATAACTGATATGGAGGTGAACCTTTGGGAGGCACATGTGCTCGGCCCTTACATGGAATTTGAGTATGCGTAGGCCTATGTAGGCCAACTGCATGTGACAACTGTGCATACCTTTACTGAATATGTGGATTTTGACAAGCGAACCGAATGTCGCTCCAGTATTTCTGTGGGGCTAAAGTTCCACACTTCCGACAGCAAGTTTAGCAAATTATCATTTAATAATACCTCTACATTTCTTTATGGCTTCCTCTCACCAGTTTGCACTCTGGATTCGCGTGTATTAATGTTTCGCCATCTGGTTTACATAGCAGCAAAGGCTTCGTTCCAGATGGATTTTTACAATCACTTAGAAGTTCAAAGACTTTTCGCCATGCAACGACTGTAAAAAGAAATTTCCAGTCCCTTTGTGATACGCTACCGTAACTGATCTCTGACAATGTAAATGTAATGGTATCATGAGCTATTTCAGTAAATATCTGACGATTTGTCTACTACGTGCACACTTCGCACTTTTACAAAAGACGCAGCAGGTTGTATAGATTGTATAGCAGGGAGCTGTTCTCAGCTGATGGGAGGGGGGGGGGGGTCAAGCGTTATTTGGCTTGTTAACACAACACTGTAAAAATAGACGTCTTCATTTTTTAACACATATATGGCGTTTAAGAATTAGAAAACGAACAACAAAATGGATCCGCACAGTAAATGACTGAACGAATATGTACACATGATAAGGATAATGACGTCAATTAAAGTGCACTCCGCAAACACGTTTACATGATTTATATATATGTTAATTTTTCTTTATTAAAAAAAACTTGATGTTTACAGTAATCATGAAATAAACGCATAAACGTGTTAACGATATGGCGTTAAAGTGGCGTCAATGTGTTAAAGTTGGCGTTTTAGACGTTTAATTTGCTTATGTATTTTTTTTTTCTGTTACATAAAAATGAAACCTATGGTTTTGGTAGAGGTCGAAAGCTATGTGAGGTCACCGGAGATTTGAGGTCACCAGAGATCAAAAACCGAAACCTTGAAAAACACGATATTTTAAGACACGGATGATGGATACTTTTCATACTTAGTATAAAGATTTGTGTTAAGAGGGAGAGAGAACCTATGGGTTTGTTAGAGGTCAAAGGTTATCTGAGGTCACAGAGGTGAAACTATGAAAACCTCGTAATCTAACAGACAGTGGGTGGTACCTCCGCATTGTGTCGTTTCGCGACCATCGAAAAGTTGGGTCTGAACTTTCCTACCATTCCAAAACAGAACAACACATATTTTATTCAAAAGTATAACATTTACGGCAACTGGTAATTTTTAGCTCATACCAGCATGCTGGTGTGAGCTATTGTGATCACGCGGCGTCACTCTATCTATCTATCTGTCTGTCTGTCTGTCTGTCTGTCTGTCTGTCTGTCTGTCTATCTGTCCACACTTGTTCAAAATGCTTCTCCTCCCACATGCTTTCATGGATTTGTTTGAAACTTGGGCACAGTGTTCCTTGGATGGTGGGCCATTTGGGGTGTTCAGGAATTTTTGGTCCAAGGTCCAATGTGGACCCTAGGGCCCATTTAATGAAATTCTACAAAATGCTTCTCCTCCTACAGATTCTCTTGTACAATGTCGATGGTTTGCTATAATGTTACTCTGTTATTGGTCCCTTCGGGGTGTTCAGGAATTTTGGGTCTAAGGCCCAAGATGGACCGTTGGGTCCATTTTGTGAAATATTGCAAAGTAATTAACTTCTTCTCTTTTTAATGTTTTAAGAGAGGTAACAACCTCTCATTATAATGCTTGGTTAGTGATCTCATTATGGTGTTCTTGAATTTTGGTCTAAGGTCCCATGTGGGCCCCAATGGCTCATGTTATGAAATTTTACAAAATACTTTTTCTCCTACAAATTGTGTTGTACAGTGTTGATGATTTGTCATAATGAAGCTCTGTTAATGGTCCTTACAAATTACTTCTCCAATTTGGGATGAAGAATACTTTTGATACCTTTTTGTGCCACCCCTCTATTTTACCAGTCTCACAAAATCACTTTACCACCTATTTTTCTTTGTACTGCAACCTCTTTAAAACTGTCTGTGTAGAAGAGGTCAATCCTGTGCAGTTGTTTAGGTTAGTTTAAAGGGAGCTGCTTAATGGGATTTCCATTGGGCATTTCCATTGTGTGTGCATTGTCAGAGCACGTGGGTGTGTTTGTCATAGTGATCCTCTGTTAATGGTTCTTTTAGGGTGTACAGAAATTTTGGGTCCAAGGCCCAAAGAGTACCCTAGGGTCCATTTTGTGAAATATTGCAAAATGGTCAATTCCTCCTCCAGTTAATGTTAAACAGAGTTGAAGGCCTGTCATAATGATGCTTTGTTAATGATCTGCTTATGGTGTTCTGGAAGTTTGGGTCCAAGGTCCCATATGGGCCCTATGGCCCTTTTTATGACATTTTGCAAATTGCTTACACCTGCAGATTCTCTTGTACAATGTTGATGGTTTGTCATAATTATATTCGGGTAGTGGTACCTTCAGGGTGTTTGACAAGTTGGGGTCCAAGGCACAAGGTGGACCATAGGGTCCATTTTGTGTAGTATTGCAAGCGATTAACTTTTCCTCCAGTTAATGTTTAACAGAGTCGACGGTCTGTTATAATGATGCTTGGCTAGTGATCTGTTTCTGGTTTTGTGGAATTTTGGTCCAAAAGCCCATGTGGACCCTATGGCTCTTTTATGAAGTATGCAAATTTGCATCTTCAACTACAGATTCTCTTGTACAATGTTGATGGTTTGTCATAATGATACTTGAAATTTGGGGTCCAAGGCCGAAGATGGGCCCTAGGGGCTTTTGCTTTCTTAAATTGTATTCATGAAACAACTTACAAAGCAAAGATAGCATGACAAATTTTTTGTGACATTCGGGAAGGTGCCATCAGGGTATGTGAGATTCGGGGTCATAAGCCATTTGACGTCATTTAAAGTCATATGATGCTTGTACTAACAAAGACTAGAAGCCAGGGACCCTTAATTGGTTGAAGGTATGAGCTTCAGCACCATTGGTGCTCTAGTTATTTTAATTGCCTAATTACGAACACGTGTGGAGCATGCTGTGACCTTAACATAATTGGAAATACCATAACATATAACGAAGTTGTCGGTGGTGTAGTGGACAGTGCTCGGTGTCTCACACGGATGGTCTGGATTCGAATCCCATCTAGGGCACTTCCTTTTTTTCATTGTTTCTTTGTTACTCGATTTTTGACTAAGTTCAAAGGTCATGTGAGGTCACCAGAGGTCAAATTGTGAAAACATGCTTTCTGGTTCTTACAGCAATCACAAGGACAGCGTACAGTATTAGATATAGGAAAAGGACGGAAAAGGTATAATGAAACTATAGATATGCAAGCAGGCATGCCTACCAGAGTATTTCATTCATTTCATCATTACAAGACTTCGGGTGAAGACTGTGTCCGACAGAGTAGGAGTGCGTTCACATGGGATAACGCGTGCGTCGTTACAAGACCGTGATCAAATTTTCCATGTGAATACACATCAAGATGCGCCTCCCTGATCAAGACCAAGAGAAGGCTAATGATCAAGACTACGACCTCGTTATCAGATCACCCTAAAACAGCATGTGCATGGTCGCTACATCTTGGTAACGTGTTTTATTGCGAATGCCGCTTCCTCTGCTAATGCACGGGAAACGCGAACAATCTCTAATATTACTTACGTTTGCAAATAATGCTGGCAGAAGTTCTCGAACAGTCTGATGAAGTAGCTACTATCTTGGTCACTCGTTAGACTCCTCATGTGAATACGATTGGGATCTTGATGAAGAGGAACCGCAGAAAGCTACTATGGTTTATCCTCATCAAGATGACGCGCTTTTATCCCATGTGAACGTAGACTAGGCAGTTGGCGGCTGATATATCTTACAAAACTCCTTGTATCATCGGTGTACAGTCTCTGCACTACGTCAATGACCAGTTTACATGTTGTTTCGATGTTTTGTTGGGAGAAGAAAAGCTACTTATTCAACCACATGGATCATACTTTTTAATGGCTTTCTATTTTTGAATCGTCTCCCAATTGTTTGTCCCGCCGCTTGTTGTCAATTGTCATACTAGTTAATCTTCAGACGATCTGGAGTCACGTGACATTATGAAATACTCAAGACTTTTCGTCGCTTCAAGAAGCTGTTTATCCAACTATCAAGTAGTTCTTGGTAGAGATTTCGAATTATAATATCTAATGGTACCATTGACGCAATGCTGACGCCGATATCACCTTTCCAGCAGACGCAACTGTATTAATAAGTAAAAATATATACATATAGAATAATTAGTCTTGAAGCGCCGATAAATATATTCACAAACCAAAAATAACTGTCTTTCTCCTTCTCTGGGGTAAAATATTTTCATTGGCAAACTGATTTATATAAAAGAAAAAATCTCGGCTGGTGTAGTCCCACGTACGCGGGAGTGTTAGCAAGGATGAAAACTATCAGTGCTGTAATGAAGTGTTCACGGTACGGAACACAATACTATCCATCACTGCGTGACCTAACGAGATAACTCCGTCTGCAGTTGCAAAACGATCTTAATTGACTTGGATAATGATTTCTTCTGTCAAATAAAGACAATAAGATAAGCACGCCTAGAAGGTGGTCTACTTTTGTAGTGAAGAAAGTAAAAACACTAATAATAATTAGTGTCAGATTGTCAACGATTTCACAAGAACCCAAAATGATCTATCAAAAATGTCTCAATTCCAAGGCAATGACCTCGTTTAAGGTACAGAACATAGCTTCCGCTTGGTTTTTAACCCACAAAGGGGACATACTTTTTTGTTCGGCTCATTGCTACAAAAATCAGTCTTCCTCATGAGGAAAGTCAAGGCTAGTCGCTAAGCAGGCTACCTAGCTTTGCGAGTTGTCGCCGAGCCAGCGATATGTTCTGATAATTCTTGTGATTCTTTTGAATTATGCCAAGACTATCGGCAAAGCATTACGGTTCATATTACTACGCCCGTTGCCACGAGAGGGGGTGGGGAGCATGACTGTTACGTGCCTCCTATACATCAATTTTTTTTCAATTACTAGTTATTAATGTAAGAAGCAGAAAAATGGATTCCAAAGTTTAACCTTTACATATATGCAAAACTATCTTATCCCTTCCCCTCCTGCGTTAAGCCCCCTCAAAACGTGGTTACTATGGTTACGGGCTAGTAAACAAGGCTTGCGAAACCTTCGTTTCTGAATGTCAAAATAATTCATTACTACTGTGGCAAATGACCAAGGGAGTTAAAAAGTACAATTTTCACTTTCTATGACGTCATGAGCTAGATTTACATAAGTCGTTCCTGCTTCAATATGGTTCTACATCATGATACATGTAGGTGTGTTCGTGTTTTGAAACGCGTGTCTGTACTTCACATTTGTTTTTTTTTCCTTGGATTTATTTTTCGTGAATTATTCCTTTCACAATATTTATTCAATGGTTTATGTTCCTGACAGTAGCTGTTTGGTGTATTATTTCGTATTTTTGTATTGAGTATTATTACTTTGCAAGTTTTTTTTTATTATTAATTGACTCTCACACCTCTGTGGAAGTATAGAAGAGTAAATAAACTGAACTTAAAATGATGGAAGTTATGCATCACGGCGTGATATTACAGATTAAGAAACGCATAGGCATAGTATGAGGCAGGGCTGAGGGCTGCAACCCCACCCCACCCCCATTCGGACAAAATACTTGCTACTTTCAGGCAAACTTAAAGCCATAATGATAATGGCAAACGTCCATTAACATTTCTAGCAAAAGTGATACCCCTAAGGTAATAATAGAATTTTCCTAAGGTGAAGGAAGAGAGACATCAAGACTTTTCTTTTATGGCCTACAGAAAATAAATCTTGAAGACCGTACTGCAATAACCCAAAGGCTATACATTTTATGAGAAGTTTACAGTCTCGAGTATTATACAAGCTCATAGCCAGACAAGGTACTGAAGGGTGGGGGCTAGATGGCTTCCTAGGGGTAAAATATATCTAGGAGGGCTAGGTATGTAAAAGTGTTCTAAGACAATAAGACAATAGTAATTTCTAATTTTCCGGGGGAGCCGCCTCTTGCCCGCACCCCCCCCCCCCCATCTATCGGCCTGGTACTATGTGTAGCCTAACTACTGCATGTTAACAATGTTTTGGTACTTTTGTTTGCAGGTAGCATGTCCACAAGTTTTAGGCTATTACGGTTTTTCCCGCGTAAATATTTTTCCAATTGTGATTACTATGATCAGTTCGAAAACAACAGAGAATACACGAACAGAACAGCCTATAGAGGCTGCTAACGCAACCATAAAAGAGTCCATTTCCTCATTGAAAAGGGTTCAAATTTGACCAGCAAAATTTTCTTTTGGCCCCTCCTCTCGTCCCAACAAATGCCTTATGTTCATCACATGAAGAAATCCCATTGCCTATTGTAGTAGCTCCATGTCAAGACCAAGTCTGCTTCCCGAGTTTAGCTACGTTGCTGAACTCAATGGCGTACCAAAAATTCACTGCAGGGAGGTGCTGTGCTACCGTATATGGTAGAACTTGCGGACAAATATACCATGTTATATACGATTGAAAATTCAGTATGCACATACATATTCCTGCAAATGTAAATGACTTATTTAATAAGTGTATATTTACACTCACATTTATTTACTGAATTATTGCATGCATATGTTCGCCTATAAATGAGTATATATTCAAATGTATACGCGTAGACATTCGAACGGTGGTCGTGTGTATCCGAGGACATGTTAGCCTTCACTTCGTGGTAAGGATGTTTTTGTCCCACGGGATCTGCTATATGGGCATGGCGTAGCATCTGCACCCCATAGTACTCTTAAAGGTTCAGGTACGCTCTTATCACTGTATCCCCGTAACACTATGTTTATACCATTTTGTAATCCTCGGGGTCTGTACATTACTTCCACATACATCGCAATTCATTGGAGGATTTTACGTCTCCAAGCCCATCTCTTTGCACCATGCACTTTCTGCAGACTGTTACGCCCCCTTTCTCATATTCCTCAGTGGATCCGGCCCTGCAGTCCAGCGTTTGTTTTCACGTAAGCGGTATATTACGCGGAATGGTGACATGAATCATCACGGTTTCCTACCCCGGAAATCTGAAGATAAGAATGTGTGTTTGTCTTTTTGTACAACTACTCCGTTGCATAATATATAGTACATTTCACTGGCCTGCACATGTCATTCAGTTGACCAATCAGAGTAGTTTTGCACATTTGGAGGTACAGTTTGAGTTTGCCTACTCCTGTGTCACTGGGTTACTGGGTCACTACACTGAGAACAATAGCTGACTTTAGGCACGTTATGTCTGTGTTTTGGTACGATGATAATTCACCTTTAATGTAGCCTGCATGTGCATGAGACCTCTCCCACCATAACAGCACGGTCAAATATTTCTCTCAATCAACTCGGTGCCCCTGACGTAGCTGGTGACCTTTTCCCGCGTTTGTAAACATAATTACGGGCCTGTTACGATCCGTGACAATGACGCAATGGTAACTGAACCATGTCCATCTTTACCATCGCCTAGACTGAAGGAATTAGAAAAAGTTACCTCTTAGATTGATCGCTACACTCTTGGCCTACAAAGAAGCTTCCGGATGATGCCCCAAATAAACAATTTCCTGGACCAAACTCTATTAGTGATCAGAATAGCAAACATTCCAAGTCGTTGCTTGACTGGTGAGCCATAGCCCCCACTTTCAAAACAAATTTAGATGAGTTTTCCTTAACCGACCGAATGAAAGTGCTCTATTTACAAACGAATTCTCATTCTTTCGAGCCTAAATCAAGCACTGGTTTACATCCAGCTTTTCCATGGAAGTTGATTGAGGCTTATTTTAAGTATCACACACAGGCTCAATGAAAACACGTAAAATTGTGAAACTTTCGAGAAACTGTGATCCCAAGTTCTGTCTGCAACATATTTCTGCAAACTTGAAGCCTCTTTACTTCAAAGCTTAGATACGTTGAATACATATCCTTCACACACAAAACATCAATAATTAGAAAATGCAGTAAGCTACATGCCGTCACACCGTGATTTGATTTGTCAAAGTTCCTTTAATCTAATAACAGTCGTTTAAACATTTCACCAGCGTTGGGTTACGTATGCTAAAATACTGAAATTGGGTAAAGTTTGTTCAACAACTTATGTAAGAAAACTTATGTAAGAAAACAACGTTGTCACCTAATTGGGTAAATAACCTCTTGGTAAACCCATTAAGCAAAGAAATGTTGAGCAAGCTGCCGAGTGTATTTTCACACATCCTACCCAACTGTTGGTGAAATTTTTACCCATGCAGCTGTCTTTAGAGTGTTTCATAGTAGCAAAAATCCGTGAGGTACTAGGAACCCAACGACTACAGCCAGGCGGGTAGCCAGGGGGACGAAGGGGGCACCGCCCTCCCCCTTGAGCATATTTTTGGTATGGTTTTAATGATTTTTTATAATATTGCTAGTAACTCAAAATAATAAAATTTTTAGATGCAACTTGCAAGGCCCGGGAAGTGCCATTTCCAGGGATCTGGGATGTATTTTCGGCCAATCTTGTATATTTCGCTCCAACCTATGGTGACGCTACGCTTAGATAGTTTGCCTACAGGCTTCGCCCCCCCCCCTCCGGGGCAAATTTCTGGCTACGCGCCTGACTTTAGCCTCAGCGTAAAGATGAATGGATTTCAATGTAATGCTGAGGCAAATACAGTCACTCCCATTTGAATTACATAGTGTGCCCCTGTATTGTAATTCATGTGTGGCTTTTTAATCATGTGAGGATAGTTGTCGCTGTGCGGGAGAATAAAATTCAAGCAAAATTCCTGGGATTATTTGTGTCAGCGAATACTCTTAAAGATATACTCAGGCGTGGATCTAGGATTTTGAGATGGGGGGGGGGCGCACACACCGTCGGCCGAAGGCCGATCTGCGATCGCCGAAGCCACGGCGGGGTTTTGGGGGGTTCTCCCCCAAAAATCTGAATTCTAGATGCGCTTAGATGCGATTTTCCAGCATCTGGGAAGCATATTTTTCATATCTATTTGCTCATTTTTTCAAAAAATCGTTGGTCATCGAAAAAAGGGGGCGTGCGTCGGGTGCGCCCCCACCTGGATCCGCGCCTGATACTTGTTAGGGGAGTAAGATGAAGTGTTTCAAAATAAGGATTGGGCGCGGACCACCGATTCCTTTCCGACAGCTGCAGAGATCACCTCTGATGTAAGGAGTTCGTACCAACAGGGAGCTGTGAGGGATGGAGAAACATTGATCAAATCTGTCAGGCAATATGTACTTGAGAATAATTTAATCCTTTTCAGATACCAAAATTTGATTGTCAAGTCTCTTTCTTCTTATTGTTTAGCCACTGTTGACTTTCCTTCTTAATAATGACCCCCCTTCTTTCAAACCCCAGTAATCCTGAAACAAAGACCATTGTCAAGAAAATGCTTTGAAGATAACTGCGCAACCGATGAATGTGAAACGTTGCCAACGTTTATATCAAAACGACTGTACATGCACTCTTAAGTAGCATAATTCTATCATTATTCTAATTTCTTCATTGAGTAAGGAATATACTCCGTTAGTAAACCATAGGGAGCCTAAGTTTCAATGATAACATTTTTAACGATTCCACATTGTTCCTGAAATAGCGGACAATTCTAAATCTAATTGCAAAAAGTAACAAAAAGATATACTGCAGCCTTTTAAAGAGTGGACCTGGCGGCACAAGATGAAATAAATTTTACTCTCCCTGACGACTGGCAATGTGATACCAATGTATGAAACATCTTGTGAGCTCTCTCAGATTTAACGGACGACAAGAACAATTGTTTTCACTGCCTAATCCCTTTACAATTTAGAGGAATTTTGGTAAACAGACAATGCGAAGCTTAAGTGTCGGCAAAACACCTAGTTTCAAAGGAGGAACAAGCGTTGTTTCTCCATCTCTTACAGCTCCCTGGCAACAGCAAATTGACACGTAGCACACCAAGCGGACGACGCACGCCTAGCCGACCCCGTTTTTCATCCAACTCATCATCAGGTGTGAGAGACCTTTAAGCGGAACCCAAAGAAATCATAAACTTAATGGTATAAAATCTTGATTGTATAGCCAGCATGTTTTTCGATAGTTAGGAACTTAAAGGGAAATACTGCGTTTGTTTCACAGAAAATTTTCATAGTTTTAAAACCAATGTTTACAGATACAGAATAATAGATAATTCAAAATAAGGCAGCACAGTAGCTTTCTTTTCAAAAAATAAGCTTCTTACAGAAAGATATTCAATTAGCCTATTTGTTGCTAAAGAATAATTTGTTGGCCCGAACTTTCAAATTTTTCATATGATGCAACTTCCGTAACTCTTGTAATGAATAATATGTTGAGGAGATGAAGTTGTTGCTGGAGTTTATGGGTGTGATTGAATGGTTTAATAATAAGTAAAGGTATTTTCTTTGTATGCCATTCTGGTGCATAATAAACTCAATATTTCCCTTTAAGAGAGTATCCGCAGTTGAACCATGGGTCGAAGTATTTCGTAAAGCCTATGGTAAGTGACAGGGAAAGTTCTGCTTTAACTAAAGGAGTACTGTAGAACCAGGCGCGTAGCCAAGGGGGCGAAGGGGGCGGCCGCCCCCCCCCCCTTGAGCACATTTTTGGTATTTTTTAATATTTATTTTTACAATATTGCTAGTGTTTCCCCTATTTATATGGGGTAAATAGGCCTGGGAAGTGCCATTTCCAGCGATTTAGGAGGCATTTTGGGCCAAAATTTTCTCGCGTTCCGCGCCAACCCCTGGCAGCATACTTGCCAACTCTATCGATACCGTAAGGGAACAATTTGTAGACCTACCATATCAGAAACACATGTTATCTAGTGGTAGGCCTATGTACAAAAGCAATACCTTACACTTGTTTGAAGCTGTTATGTGATTCTGCATACTTGTAGAATGATAAATTATTTGCCAGCAATATGTGTGTATTTGATTTCTATATGGTTATTCCTACAAAATATATCATAAAATACATAATAATATGTCTCCTTATGCATACAAAATACCATATAAAGTATGCACCAAATCACATATTTTCACATTAAAAAACACAAAAGCTTCTCACCGTGGGAGGGGGACACACCCCCTCCCACCCTCCCTCTCGCTCTGCGCCAACTCATGGTGGCGCCGAGCGCTGAGAGTCTGTCTATGGACTTCGCCCCCTTGACAAATTCCTGGCTACGCCCCTGTGTAGAACACGGTGGTTGAGCAATAAAATACACTCATATACGTGTTTCCAACTTTCCATTATACTGAGAGCTACCTTCTCCTCAACTCCTTCCTTTTTCGCTTGACGTCCGACGTGACTTGCAAAGACTTTATTACAAAGTCGTCCCTTATGGTACAGTACCGCCATTTTTCCTCCTGGTACTTGCGCAATAATTTGAACAAAAAAAGAGAAAAGCGTTTTCTAATAGCGGTATCACTATCACTGTCGTTGAAAGTTTACTTTTTAGAGGCTAAATCTGATAAAACAGGTACAATGACCTCCGTCTAAACTTCATTGACACACAGAATTAATGGAAGGGTGTAACACACATCTTCCGACTTTTCCCATAGTTAGTCTTGTTACTACACGTGGGTCACAAAAACATTTCACTACACTTGACCCCTCCCTATCGCTGTACTAGGTGGAGATGACTCCTGGATGATACCTCCTGGACAGCTAACTCAGGGTCAATTCGCCCTGGACAAACACCCTGGACAATTCACGACCCAGATGTTTTCCCCAGGGGCAGTTCCCAACCAGGGACAATTCCAAAATTTCGGTTGGGGAATATTGTCTAAGGGGTCACTGTCATGAGTGGGAATTGTCCGGGTTGGGATATGTCTGGGAGGAAATTGTCCTGGGGGAAATTGTGTAGGGGAAATTGTCCGAGTGGGAGTTATCCCTATTACAGGCAGAGGTAGGGGTTGCTACCCTTTACCCGTAACCCCTCCTTTATTGTTGTCAAAAATGGTCAAATGTTACCCCCTTTGACAGGAAACTTTTGAAGCGTACTATTGCTGAGCAGATCATGAAGAATGATTTCTTCTTTCATGACCAGCGTCACCTGATAACAATTGAACTATCTAACGCTTCTTCACGTGACTCTTTATGACTGTTTGCATCCACACGCCTGTCATAGCGGGGCATCCGTCCGTTATAACCACCATGCACTGTCCAAACCCAGCAGTGGGTCTCCAGTTTTTAGCTGAACTTTCTGTAGCACGATACCGAGATACTCAACACAACTAAAGAACACCGTTCTTCAAAACGTTTGGGGATTTCCAAGCGCCAAGCTTGTGCCTGCTCATAAGCAGGGAATTGGTGTAAGCAAATACTTTACAATATCGTGAATATTAATAAGTTGCCTCAAGCAGCCTCTAGAAGGTGACTACGCCCACAGTTTAGAATCCCAGAGGATGGATATTAATTGCTACAATTCTCTTTATAGATGACTTTTTTCTGCGCGTTTCCCGATGAAATCATTGAAAAACTACTAATCGTGATTATTAGAGCATTTCATGGTACGACATTATTCCAAGAGTCTCGGAATCGTCCCTAAGCTCTCCCCAGATGATAGTGAAATTTATATTCAAAACAACCTCATTACTTGTGATCTACTTATAAGACGCATGCAATGCAATCACGCGCGGCGGAACAAAAAAGTGTTCTGGGAAGTGGGAGTGGGGAAAGTACTGGAGGATTTTCTTCCAAAGGTAAATAAGACACTAAATGAAGGTCCACAATTGTATGGTGCGTAACGTACAATAAGAAGTTTTAAGCTAAAATGTGTCGTGGTACTTCTCGGAACTTGCAGATAAAGCTAATTAAATGGGGTTTGAGGGTTAAATAACAAAAATGGAAGATGGGTAATCACTTCTTTATTTCCCTCACTTTCTCTGTTTGTGAGGCTGAACCCAAAGCCTTCTCTGTCCCAGGCACTGCCAGGGGTGGCGATGCTAGGGGATGCATCACCTCACCAACATGGGTAGGTGGGATATATGGAGAATATCCCCCCAAATAAATTTGGACTAGGCATTGTTTGTATTACACATTTTGTGTGGGCTCTTTGTATTTTGAGATTCTCCAGATTTGGTTCGAATTTCAACCAAATATTTTCTGAGCGCTTGGCGCGCTTTAGGGAAAGCTTCTTCCAAGGGCGAAGGAAGCGGGGGATGGGGAAGCCCCCAGTCAAAACTGTAGTGGGGCGGAAGTATGCATCCTCACCCTCCATACTTCCGCCCCCTCCAATTCAAGGACGAAAACCCCTTATTTGTTTCCTCTGTGAAAAATATCAAAAATTTGCAGTAATTTTCCTAAAATTTGCTCAATTATTGCACCAAATTGCACCTAGGGACCACCCAGTATTCAAAACTTTTACAAAGGAAAAGGGGAACCCCTCCCCCAGCACGACGGTCCGAAACAACCTACCCCCCCCCCCAGTCGAGAATAGCTTCCTATGTCTATCTGTTACAATTTAGATTCATACCGCAAAATTAAGAATCCTTACCAATTAACCATAAGATACGTAGCACACACAGTTTTTGCAGGGAGCTGTGAGGCAGCTCCCTGGTTTTTGTAACAGTTGGGAAATGTGAAATCCATCCTCAATTGCATAGTTTTTATCTTCTATTTGTTCCATAGTACGTATCACAGAGATTTGATCATCTCGTCGGCAGACAATGTATACGATACAAGTTAGCTCCTACAGAGGGTCATCCTTCCAGACAGTAAAGCAGTTTCTTTCCACAATGATATCCTTCTCTTCATCCAACTTTTCACACCTTTACGTACAAATTGGGACTACACACGGTAGGTCAAGTATTTATATTGTGCCAAATATGCTATGCAGGCCCGTAGACAGACAAGATAATTAAGAGGGCGAGAAAGCTTGGCGTGGTGGGGGGGGGGGATATTTTTGATCTTTTTTAGAGCAGAGATATACCAAAATGGTAACCTTTATTTACTATGGGCAAGACAATTTTTGTAGGGTGACGGCGCCCCTGGCCCCTTGGCTACGATTAAGCCTATTGTTACAAGACGACCCGTCAGGAACACCGGATTGAATCCATCGACGAGCGAATGGAAAGTTCCAGAGAATTCAACTTCAACGCAGCCTTTCTAGAACTGTCTAGAAGTGAGAACTGTTTACGTTATGTCCCAATTAGCAGCGACCTGGCAACACTTCGAAGAAGCTGCAATTATCGTTATTCAACTACTGTGTGTTCTAGAAGTTAATATTAAGGAACGTTCTCGTAATTACTGGACTGTGTACACTAGAGTTTCTGTTAAATTCTGGAGAGTTCTCGAATAAAAGCCTAGCATATAAAAGGCAGTTCAACAACTCTTAACGAGGAGAGACACCATCGAGTCCAGACGTTATTCTCTGTCCGTTTGTTGACCGAATCATATGAGGCCAGCCACTGACAATTCACACTTGTGACAAATTGCCTTACGCCGTTTCTACACTGTGTATTGAGGTTGTTATCATCCATCGCCTACCTAGCCTTGTCATTATTCGCTCGTGGAACCAGTTCCTACGCTACAGCACGCTGCAGGTCTACCACTGTGCCATCGTCAACGTGCATGCACTACCAGCCCTTGGACCAGACCAGGCAAATATTAAGTTAAGGATTGTGAGTAAGTCTAATTAATTATTGTAAATTTAAGTAAGATAAGGAGATTGTAAATAATCATTAAGTTGTTGAATTTTAATCTCGTTCTTCTGTGATCTTTCGCTGTTATTGGTTTGACTCGCGACCACAAGCCGTAACAGAATTGGTGGCCTAACATCCGGGAACGAAAATACTAGAAATTCGAGAAATTCTGTTGTGAATCGTAAGCAACTGTGTTTGCTCAGACTACTTATTTGTTTGTTGAAGGTTTGATACAATTTCAAAATGCCATTCAACTTAGATAAATTCGTGGCTAGTCCCTCAGTCGAGGAACTAGATTCATTAAAGAAGTCTGAGATTGTAAAGGTCGCAAAACATTATGGCATTGAATTTCAGCCTTTAATGCGGAAAGACGAGATTAAAAGATATGTTCTAGAATATCTTGTGGATGAAAGTATCCTGTCTAGTACAGTATTGGAAACAGCTATCACTGTGCCAACTGACAACACATTTGAACTGAAAAGGCTTGAAATGGAAATGAATAAGGAGATTAGATTAAAAGAAATGGAAAGAGAAAGGGAAAGAGAGGAAAGGGAAAGAGAGGAAAGAGAAAGGGAAAGAAAGGAAAGAGAAATGCAAATGCAAAAGGAAAAAGAGGAAAGAGAAATGCAAATGCAAAAGGAAAAAGAGGAAAGAGAAATGCAAATGCAAAGGGAGGAAAAAGCAAGAGAACATGAATTTAGGTTGAAGCAACTAGAGTTAGGGGTCATAAAAGGCTCAGACCCTAAGACAGGCTTGGATACTGGGGTATTTGATGTTTCTAAGCACGTAAAATTTGTCCCCAAATTTCAGGAGGATAATGTGGAGAAATTCTTTAACCATTTCGAAAAGCTGGGTGAGCAACTAAAGTGGCCAAGAGATAAATGGTCCATACTCATCCAGAGTAATTTCACAGGCAAGGCTCAAGAAGTGTATTCCGCTCTGTCAATAGAGGACAGCATGGATTATGATAAGGTTAAAAGGGCCATATTACAAGCCTATGAATTGGTGCCTGAAGCTTATCGCCAAAAATTTAGAAAGTATCGTAAGGCGGATACACAAACATACGTAGAGTTTGCTTATCAAAAAGAAAGGCATTTCGACAGATGGTGTGCTTCCAAAAAGGTCTCCACATTTGACACTTTAAGACAACTGATGCTGGTCGAGGAATTCAAACGGTGTGTGAATGATGACATTAAGACTCACCTTGAGGAAAATAAGGCTGACAAGCTGAGTGAAGTTGCAAATTTGGCTGATCAGTATGCTCTTACCCATAAGTTTGGTAAAGTGGGTCAGACTCAAAACAAGGGTCAGTTTAATAGGCCAAATAAGAAATATGGCAATAGTAGTGGCACAACAGGTAACAGTGGATCTCAGTCTGGTTCTATCTCTCCAACAAATTCTGGTAAAAAACAACCAGATTCAAGTCGTCAAAAGAACAACCAGGTCAGCTCAAACAAAGCTGCCTTTAAAGACATAAGTTGTGGTTTCTGTCACAAAAAGGGCCACACAATGGCAAATTGCTTCACATTGGCAAAATTAAAGGAGACTGAAACAGCTTCTAATGCCTTAGCCAATGTAGGGAACTCTTCTGAGGTAGTCGTGACTTTACGGCCTAATTCTAACGACAAAATTAAGGAAGAATACCTTCCATTCGTGTCTGAGGGGTTTATTTCCCTAGATGGGAATTCAGCTCATCCACCCGTCAAAATTAAAATTTTGCGTGATACAGGCGCAACTCAGTCGTTGTGTAGCGTGGTTTTCAGTTCCCGATAAAGGGCAGGAACATGGCCGGAAACTGGTTAGGTAGGCCTATGAGACATTAAATAAAAAAACCGACTGGAGACTAGGCGGATACAAACATGTTCACGATAAACTGTATTTCACTGAGCTCCTCGGCTCCCTCGAGGAAGACTAACAAAAATCTTGGAAAGCAAAACGAACAGAGAAGAAGACTCAAGAAATAATTTACATAACAAAACATTACAGAAATAACAGACTCCTTAATTTGCATAATGAAACATAGCACGAATAACAAACTGTACACAAGCCTTGCATGACCTTTAACCTTACATCATTCCCCCTCTTAATGAGAAATGTCCTCATTTCTGAATTTATGCGTTACATCAATTTACATTCAACTTTTTTTGTTACTTGTTAAATGATTCAGTTAGTTTAAAAATAGATTACACGTGAATAGTTCATATCGTACATTACATATATACACATTTTACTCATTCATTATCCCTTTATTTACTCATTGTTCCATTCACTTAAATGCATCTTTTTATAAATATAATTGTTTTTTTTTTTACATTACTTCTTTCATTAATTTATTACAGATATTGCATTGATTTTTTTGTTTTGTTTTTGTTTTTGTCGTTAAAGATGCTTCCAATGAGAGAAGTCATTCGTAATTTGTATGTTTGACATTGCACATGTACAGATAGAACTAAGACCATATAGAAAAATACAAAAATATCACAAAAGTACCAAAAAGGGTATACGATCAACCACATTACTCAGCAAAAGAACATTACATATATACATATTCCGTAGTCAAATTCGTTTCAATTGTCAAAATCCGTCAAACCGTATCAATGAGATTCAATACAATTTAAAATCTCTGAAGCGGGCGGGGAGCTTAGGTTGACGCCCACTTCGTGTTTGAGGTTTGTGGTAGGGGTCATAGGACCTACTGGGAGCAACAAGATTAACTTGAGTTTGAACAGAGGCTGGTACCTGAGTAGCGTGAGGAAGTGAGGGGCTAAATGAAAAGGGTAATGACCCCGACAATGCTGAGGCAGGAGTAATTCCAACCGAAGGTACTGCCTCTTTTGGAGGTGGAGCTCCATTCCTACTTTTCGGAAGAGGTGACCTATATGGTTTCAGTCTATTGTAATGGATTGTTCTGAGCGGTTTCAAAGGATTCTTCACATCTCTCACCTGAAACACAACTGGAGGTCCGTTAACATCGTTTGGGAGCGCCTTTAAAACCATAAAGGGTCCTTCCCACTTAGGAGCTAATTTCACCCTTTTATTTCTGGGTAAGTCTATCCATACCAGATCTCCGGAAGAGTATGGCTCGAACCTGGTGTTTCTGTCGTAATTTGTTTTTTGAATTCCTTTCATCTTTGAGCTAAATTTTGAAGCTTCCCTAAAGGCGGTTGCTAATCTTCTATGTAAAGAAACTGCGTAGTCGGCTGGAGTTCCTACAGTGGCCCGTGACATAGGTGGGGTAATTTGCAACCATGCCGATGCAGGGGCTCTAGGCTCCCTTCCATGGAGGAGAAAGAATGGGCTAAACCCTGTTGTACTATGACGGGATGAGTTATATGCAAACTCGACTTGAGGGAGAATATCATCCCATTCACAACAACCAGTAGCAACATACCTTCCTAATTGTTCCTTCAGAGTACGATTAAAACGTTCTACTAAGCCATCAGCTTGCGGGTGGTATGCTGTTGTACGAGATTTCTGAATGCCTAGATTTTCACATATAGTGCGAATAAGATCTCCTTCGAATTGTTTACCTTGATCGGTGTGAATTCTTAATGGTACACCATGTTGGGTAATATATTTTTCAAAAATACAACGAGCAACTGTAGTAGCAGTCTGATTTGGCATTGCATAAACATTAACATATTTCGAAAAATGATCCATCAATACCAGAATATATCTGTTACCTTTAGATGTAATAGGTAATTCGGTTATATCAGCAAAAACAAGATCGAACGGCTTAGATGAAGAAAAACTTATTAAAGGTGCCTTATAAGGTGGATTGGGATTGCGTCTGCTTTCACAGGCGGTACATTGTGAGCAATGACTCACTATGTCACTCCGCATACCTGGCCAATAACATGACTCTTGAGCCCTTCGAAAAGTTCGGTCAATACCAAAGTGACCAGCATGAGGGCTCCCATGAAATGTTTCAAGGGCTTTGGGAATGAGACTTTGTGGAACCAAAGTTTGCATTGTAACCCCTCGACCTTTACGACGTACCTGTCTACATAGAACTCCTTGAACTAGTCGTAATCTGGGAAAATCCCACCATAGGCGTGTCAACTTTGAAGATTGACCTCGTAAGGTATGCTTTAAAGGTTTGTCATTCTTTAACTTCCATTGATAGACTTGGCTGAGAATTGGATCCGCTCTCTGAGCTTTTATCAACTCTTCAATAGACGGACTAAAGCAAAGGAAATTAACAGTAGTATCACCCATTTGGTTACCATAGTCACTCGTTTGACTGATTGCGTCATGGTGTGACTTCATCCCATTGCCAGACGACATTCCACTTACAACCTGATAATAAAAGTCTGTTTGAATACCTTTCTCCTTGCAAGACACTCGCTTTCTTTCCAAATGAGGTGCATGATTAAAGGGGTCAGGGAAATTGTCTTTGGGAGGGGAGGTATCTGGGGAACATCTAGATAGAGCATCTGCGTTAGCGTGTGTGAGACCAGGGCGATAATAAATTATCCAGTCATAGGGGTCGAGTTCGAAGGACCATCTAGCCCTTCTCCCAGTGCGATCGTTTTCCACTGGTATTTTGCGGAGACCTGAGAGGGGTTTATGATCGGTAACAATAACAAAGGGATTCAAGGCAAGATAATGTCGAAATTCTCTCACTGCCCAAACTATGGCGTATAATTCTCTATCATAAGTTGACCATTTTCTTTCTGCCTTTGTAAGTGTGTGACTCGCATAGGCAATAACCCTTTCGCCAGAATCTTGGTCCTGGGCTAATACTGCACCCAAAGCATAGCTCGAAGCATCTGTGTACAATATAAAATCTTTACTAAAGTCAGGGAAAGCCATAACTGGGGAAGAAGTTAAACATGCTTTAAGGTCTTTAAATGCATTGTCACACTCCTCTGACCATTGAAAAGGTACATTTTTCTTAGTTAATTGGTGTAGGGGCTCCGCTTTTTTTGCGAAGTCCTTTATGAATTTCCTATAATACTGAGCAAGACCTATAAAAGAACGGACTTCTGTGACATTCTTTGGGGTGGGCCATTCTAACACCTTTGATACATTTTTCGGGTCAGGTTCTATCCCATCTGCACTCACTACATGACCAAGGTATCGGACTTTCGTTTGTAATAGATTACATTTTTTGGCTTTAAGGGTTAATCCTGCAGAACGAAAACGATTAAACACGTCTTCTAAGTTAGCTAGGTGTTCGTCAAAATTTCTTCCTAAAACTATGATGTCATCTAAATAGACAGATGCCTTTCTCCAATGAAGTCCTCTAAAAACTAACTCCATTAGACGTTGAAAACTAGAAGGTGAATTAGAAAGACCCATAGGCATAACCTTAAATTGATAAAGTCCAAACCCGGTATTAAAGGCAGTCTTCTCTTTACTAGATTCTTCCATCTCAATTTGCCAATACCCACTCGATAGATCGAAAGTCGAGAAAAATTTAGAGCCTGACAAAGAATCTAGGAGGTCATCAATCCTGGGTAGGGGGTGGGAGTCACGAATTGTGAGTTGATTCAGTTTGCGATAGTCAACACAAAATCTATAGGAAGAATCTTTCTTTCGAACCATTACAACAGGGGCTGACCAGGGGCTTTCGCTTTCCTCAATGATATCTTTTTCTAATAAATCATTGACCTGTTTCCTAATTTCTTCTTTTAGGGGAGGGGAAGTTCTGTATGCAGGCCGCTTAACTGGAGAAACGCCGTCTACCGTCTTAATTTTGTGCTTAACTAAATGGGTTCTCCCCGGTATGTCACTAAATATATCGGAATACGATTGCAAAAGTTTCTTAATTCTTTTAACTTCTTCAGCTGAGAACTTGGACTCATCAAATTTTACGGGAAGGCAATTGTCATTGGTATTTGACAAACCACTTACAGAATTAGTCATATTAGATTCGTCGTTACGCCACTCATGGTTCTCTAATACTTCATACTGACAATTGTCCTGTGACACGGTATAAAACTGTCCTAGGAACACATTTGCAGTAACATTTACTTCAAAGTTATTTGGATTTATGATGCAAACATTGGTAAAACCATTCTGAATCTTTCCAAGAGTTCTGCCAACAAGGAAATCTGTGTCTTTAACATGTGTGGGTTCTAAAACACCACAACACCCATCAGGAATCATGCTTTGATCTGAAGTTACTATTCTAGCAAGTAAAACTGTTTCACTTTTTGGAGGAATAGTATGCGAGACATAGGATACGGCATTTGAACATAACGGTACATTCAACTGTGGGGTTACAAGTGGATATCTGTCCCCGTACATAATAAATAATCCCCGTTCTAGGTCAAGTTTCACTCCATGCTCGACCATAAAATCCCAACCAATGATAAAACCTTGGTCGATACCCCTGACTACTTGTACATTATGACAAAACTGTTTTGAACCAAACAGTAAGTTAACTTCAACACAACCAAGTTTGTCAATGACTTGTTTCGTAATTGACGTTGTAATACTAGCAGACTTTTGTAAGGGTCTCTTAAATAATGTACCTATATTCTCTCTCAATTCTTCACTTATGAAGGTGCGGTCTGCCCCAGTATCAATGAAAGCATCCACTACCTTGTCCTCTACAATGATAGATATGTATGGTTTAATATGAGATATTTTGGGGCCAGAGAAATTCTCAGTTGGAGGTCGGCCCTCATCCCCAACTGACTCTAGTTTCCCTGCTGGAAAGTATCACTAAACTGAACTCTCTTATCTAAAGACCTTCTGTGTGGACTCGGGGAACGTCTGGGTATCTCCCTATAGTCATACCTTTCCCCTCTAGGGCTACTACCATATACTCTCCTTGAGGGACTATTTCTCCCTCTATAAGGTGAGGAATTCCTGGAGGTTCTATGAGGTGAAGGTTCCCTATTAAAATTATCAAAATGTGGTTTGTCTGAGTTTCTATCTCTACGGTAAGGGGATCCTGTGTTATAGCGGTAGGGAGAACTTGACCTATATCTACGATAATCGCTATCTTTTCTGTCTCTTGCATAAAAATTGGGTTCTCTAAACCAATTTGCAGAATACGTTGCACTGGGTAGTTCTCTAAGATAGCGTTTGGTTTCGGTCAGTTCTAGTTCTAACTTCTCTACCTTATTTGTAAGACGGTCAATACTTTCCTTCAAACCAGAAATCTCATTTGTCTCTAATTTCGATACATTGCCGGTCATACTACTACTAGGGAATTGTCCAGAAATGAATGAGCTCCGAGGACTAGGAGCCTGGATGCGATTTGCTGCATGTGCCCTCTCTACTCTAGAGGCAATACTTAGGGCATCTGATAAATTAGTGGCTCCTAACTCGTGAACTTTTAACTGTAAATACTGATCAAGACCAGCGACAAACCGTCTAAAAGATTCACCCTCTTTAGCAACAGGCTCATATGTAGGAAATGCTTCATTAACTAATCTAGTAATTTCAGCTTTGTAAACTTCTAAGGGTTCGTTGGGTAACCTGGGCCTTGCATTTATATAAGTTTGAAATGTGGATAGAAAATCCTGTTTCTTAAATGCTTCTTTCATGAGGTCCTTTACCCTATCATAATTTGATTGAACAGAATCTGATAGGCTGTTCCAATAACTAAATGCGGCACCCCCTAATCGTGTGGGTAAGAGTTGGGCACGACGGGAATTGTCACATTCGTCGGAAGCATTTACAGCAACCTCAAACCTACGTGACCACAGACCGAAGTCTTCTGAACCATCCCCATTGAAAATAGGTGGTAAATCTATGCTAAGTTTACGATATGAGACTTTTGTATTACCGTTTTCCTTGTCATGAGACATTCTGTCAACGTTATTCAATGCTGCAATACAGAGGGGAAATACGGATATACAAGGGGTGAGATAATAAAAGAAAATGAAACTCACCAATACACATAAAATAACACTTCCCATTAAAAATGTTCAAAGTTCACAAACCACACATACAAATTCAATAACAAGGGGAATAGAGAAGTAGTCTATCGCCTCTTACTTGGACCACAGGAGTTTGGAAGAGTCGGCTTACTTGTAGGGCATCTAAGGCGTGGCTGTCACGGCGAAGTTGCGTCTAATAGAATTAAATACCGTATTAAGCGGTCGGAATCAGCGTGAAGATGTCTTCGGCAAAGAGAAAGAAACGTCACGAAGAGGGCAAAACGGGTGGTTAGTGCGACTTAGGTACCTCGGAAAATTTAGGCGACGTCAACCAGAGTTAAAGTGCAGAGCGTCTAGTAGCCTCTACTCGGTAGTCAGGAACAGAAACGTCAGCGGGTAGAACCACGGGTGTGCCGGGTCACGACTCAAGGGACTTCTTACTTTATGGAATCCACAACTTTTTCTTTCGTTTTAACAGCTACAGTTCGAGAGGTATCCAGGAAAAATAGTTACCGATAAGACATGATAATCATGATAACGTGCATGATAAGTCCAATGACGGAAGTAAGAGAACAGCGTCAGGTGGTTTAAACTTTAAGTTCCAGAAAAGTAAAAGACAGACAGGAAACAGTCCTCACGACCTCCTGAAAAGTATTACCACGAAATTCGGCATTTTCGGTGATGAAAACAAAGTTTAAGAAATATGACAGACACCGCTGCCACCAAAATGTAGCGTGGTTTTCAGTTCCCGATAAAGGGCAGGAACATGGCCGGAAACTGGTTAGGTAGGCCTATGAGACATTAAATAAAAAAACCGACTGGAGACTAGGCGGATACAAACATGTTCACGATAAACTGTATTTCACTGAGCTCCTCGGCTCCCTCGAGGAAGACTAACAAAAATCTTGGAAAGCAAAACGAACAGAGAAGAAGACTCAAGAAATAATTTACATAACAAAACATTACAGAAATAACAGACTCCTTAATTTGCATAATGAAACATAGCACGAATAACAAACTGTACACAAGCCTTGCATGACCTTTAACCTTACAGTTGCTTCTTGATGGAGTTTTGCCATTATCGGACTCTACTTCCACAGGGGCAAATGTACTAATTCAGGGGGTTGAGTGTGGATTTATTTCTGTCCCTCTCCACAAAATTAATTTGAAGTCAGATTTAGTTTCTGGGTCGGTCATAGTAGGGGTCAGACCTACTCTACCTGTAAAGGGGGTATCTCTGTTGCTAGGCAATGACCTAGCTGGTGGAAAGGTAGTAGCCAATGCAATTTTGACAGATAAGCCATGTGATTATAACAACACAGAGCAATTAGAAAAGGAATTTCCAAATTTATTCCCTGCCTGTGCTGTCACTAGAGCTATGTCACAAAAGCTCGCCGTGGATGATAATCTTAAACATCCACCCTCCAAAAGTGAGGATACAGTTCCCAAAAGTGGAACAAGTAGGGAATCATGTAAGGATGATAATCTTGAACATCCACTCTCTAAAAATGAGGGTATGATTTCTGAAAATAAGGATGATAAACTTAATCATCCACCCTCTAAAATTGAGGAATTAGTTCCTAAAAATGGAACAACACTCCCAAAAGAGGAGTCAGAATCTGGAAAAGATTCCAGTAAAAATATTCATGAAAGTGAAGATTCTTGGTATGATCTCAGCCAATCTTTTATGACTAATCTTAATGATAGTCAGGATTGTGAGTCTCCTGGCCCCACACATAGTGAGGGGGTGAAACAGGAAAAATCAAAAATGTCTGACACACTTCACAGAGACCAGTTGTCAGTCCAACAACAACATGATGAAGAGCTTCAGCCATTAATAGCTGGTGCACTCACTGAGGATGAATCGAAAGACGTCCCAGTCTGCTTTTATTTGAAAAACAATATTTTGATGCGTAAATGGCGACCACCTGATGCACCATTAGATGAAGAGTGGAGAATTTACCATCAAATTGTGGTACCTAGGACTTATAGAAGGGAAATACTGAGTATTGCTCATGAAATGCCATTTGCAGGGCACCTAGGAGTCAAAAAGACTTACCACAGAATTCTAAATCACTTTTATTGGCCAAAGCTTAAAAGTGATGTGGCCAAATTTTGTAAGACCTGTCACTCATGTCAAATGGTTGGGAAGCCGAATCAGAATATTCCGGCTGCACCCTTAAAGCCAATTCCTGCTTTTGAAGAGCCGTTTAGTAGAGTCATCATTGATTGTGTAGGTCCCCTACCTAAGAGTAGGGCAGGGCATCAGTATATATTAACCATTATGTGTGCTTCTACAAGGTTTCCAGAGGCAATACCTCTGAGGAATATTAAGGCTCGGACAGTCTTACAAGCTATACTTAAATTTTTCACATTGTTTGGGTTGCCAAAAGAGATCCAATCAGATCAAGGGTCTAATTTCATGTCAACTGTATTCCAACAGATGTTGTATGAGTTAGGCATAGACCAAATTAAGTCTTCGGCTTATCATCCGGAAAGCCAAGGGGCTTTAGAAAGGTTTCACCAAACATTGAAGAATATGTTAAAGACATATTGTAATGATAATGAGAGAGATTGGGATGAAGGCATTCCATTTGTAATGTTTGCTGCCAGGGAATCTATACAAGAGTCACTTGGGTTCAGTCCATTTGAACTTGTCTTTGGACATACAGTTCGTGGACCATTGAAATTGTTAAAGGAGAAGTGGTTATCAGATCCAGGTGAAGACATACATCTACTTGATTATGTATCCCGCTTTAAAGATCGTCTTCATGGAGCATGTGAACTTGCTCAGGAAAATCTGAGACACTCTCAGAAGAAAATGAAAGCGTGTTATGACAAGACCACTGTGAAAAGAGAGTTTAAACCTGGTGATAAGGTGCTAGTGTTTTTACCTGTTTCTGGTCAGCCACTTCAAGCTCGCTTTCAAGGACCTTATGTCATTGAGAGAAAGGTCAGTGACACAGATTACGTCATTTTGACACCTGACGAGCGTAAATCTAAAAGAGTATGTCATATTAATATGATGAAGAGATATTATGAAAGAGAAGATTGTGACATTTCTAAGGATGAAAGTATACATGCTGTAAATAGTAACACTAATGATACAGGTGATCAAGTGTGTATTATCAATGCTGATCATGAACTCAGTAATGATGAAATCAAGGCTAATAATGTTCCTGACATGTGTATTAAGTTACAAAATTCTGATGTGTTGAAAAATCTTGACCAGAAATTAAGTCATGTGGATCACAAAGAAAAGTCAGAAATGAAATCATTAATCTATGAATATGCATGCTTGTTCTCAGATGATCCTACTAGGACAAATTTGATTGAACATGATGTTGATGTGGGGGATGCCACACCAATCAAGCAGCATCCTTACCGAGTTAACCCTAGAAAACGACAACATCTCAGGGATGAGGTTCGGTACATGTTAGACCATGACATTATAGAACCTAGTAATAGTGAATGGTCTTCCCCTTGTATCTTGGTCCCCAAGCCAGACGGTGGTTACAGATTTTGTACTGATTACCGAAAGGTGAATGCGGTCACAAGAACGGATTCCTATCCGATACCCCATATCGATGATTGTATTGATAGGATTGGGAAAGCTATGTATGTGTCAAAGTTTGACTTACTAAAGGGGTGCTGGGAGATACCACTCACTGAGAGGGCTCGGAAAATCTCGGCATTCGTGACGCCAGATGGGTTATTTCAGTATAAGGTTATGCCGTTTGGTATGAAAAATTCACAAATGACCTTTAAACGCTTAGTAAATAACCTTACGTCAGACTTAGAAAATTGTGAAGTATATATTGATGACCTTATTGTGTACAGCAACTCGTGGGATGAACATGTACAACATGTTAAGGCATTATTTGACAAGCTTGCCAAAGCTAATTTGACGGTCAATTTGGTCAAAAGTGAGATTGCTTGTGCCCAGGTGATATACTTAGGGCATGGGGTTGGTCAGGGTAAAGTTAGACCAATTAAGGCTAAAGTTGAGGGCATTGACAAATTCCCTGCCCCAACTGATAAAAGGCAGCTCATGCGCTTCCTAGGCATGGCTGGTTACTACAGACGTTTTTGTCCGAATTTCTCTGACATTGCTGCACCATTGACAAAATTGTTAAAGAAAAATGAAAAGTTTGATTGGACGGATAATTGCCAAGCAGCATTTGAATTATTGAAAAAGGCACTAATGAGTTCACCAGTGTTGATTGCTCCAGATTTTGAAAAACAATTTGAGTTGGCAGTAGATGCCAGTGACAATGGCATAGGAGCAGTTTTGCTTCAAGCTGATGAGCATGGTGTTGATCACCCTGTTTGTTATTATTCTAAGAAATTTGACAAACACCAGAAAAATTATTCAACAATTGAAAAAGAGACATTAGCTTTGATACTGGGTCTTCAACACTTTGATGTTTATTTGGGAACTACTAGTTTCCCTATCACTGTATACACTGATCATAACCCTTTGACATTTTTATCTAAGATGAAGAACAAAAATCAAAGATTGATGAGGTGGAGTTTATTTCTGCAATCATATAATGTAGATATTAAGCACATTAAAGGGAAAGACAATGTTGTACCAGACTCTTTGTCAAGAATTTGATTTGGTGCAGTATGTTGAAGATATCACTGTAAGTTTTGAAATTTTGTGTTAACTATGGCACACTGTGTATTGATGATGTTACTGTATTCATGTATCATCACCTTGCAAGACAAATTATATGTTATAATTGTACCTTCCATTGAATATTGGACTACACAATATACATACTGTAGTTATTACTGTAAAGTTATACATTGTAAATATTGTAACTTAAGTTTTGTCCGAGACGTCCAAAACTTTTTCAAGGGGGGGGGGGGGGGAGTGTTACAAGACGACCCGTCAGGAACACCGGATTGAATCCATCGACGAGCGAATGGAAAGTTCCAGAGAATTCAACTTCAACGCAGCCTTTCTAGAACTGTCTAGAAGTGAGAACTGTTTACGTTATGTCCCAATTATAGCAGCGACCTGGCAACACTTCGAAGAAGCTGCAATTATCGTTATTCAACTACTGTGTGTTCTAGAAGTTTCTATTAAGGAACGTTCTCGTAATTACTGGACTGTGTACACTAGAGTTTCTGTTAAATTCTGGAGAGTTCTCAAATAAAAGCCTAGCATATAAAAGGCAGTTCAACAACTCTTAACGAGGAGAGACACCATCGAGTCCAGACGTTATTCTCTGTCCGTTTGTTGACCGAATCATATGAGGCCAGCCACTGACAATTCACACTTGTGACAAATTGCCTTACGCCGTTTCTACACTGTGTATTGAGGTTGTTATCATCCATCGCCTACCTAGCCTTGTCATTATTCGCTCGTGGAACCAGTTCCTACGCTACAGCACGCTGCAGGTCTACCACTGTGCCATCGTCAACGTGCATGCACTACCAGCCCTTGGACCAGACCAGGCTAATATTAAGTTAAGGATTGTGAGTAAGTCTAATTAATTATTGTAAATTTAAGTAAGATAAGGAGATTGTAAATAATCATTAAGTTGTTGAATTTTAATCTCGTTCTTCTGTGATCTTTCGCTGTTATTGGTTTGACTCGCGACCACAAGCCGTAACACTATTATGTGATTCGGTAGTTTTCTCTACATTCTTCCCATCCCTACCACTTGGTCGTTTTCCTTGCCCAAACCCGATCCAACAAATTTGTACGAAAACCAAGAAAGGTTCTCACTCCTTGAAGGGCTACCGTTAAAGAAATCATTCTCATATGCCATCGTCCATGACCCCAGAGATTGGACATGGTAACCAATATTTTCGCTAGCAGCAGTTTCTTGTCTTAGTGTAGAATACATTTTTATCCCTGCAAAGATCAGGACAAAATTCTAAGCTCTAGGCGCCAGGAACGGCTTAGGATATCTTTAGTACAGACAGAACATTACAGCAAAACCTTTTCACGCGCTTCGAGCTCAGATGGTTACTTTTCTCTGTCATTTTGTGGCATTATCAGGCGCGGATCCAGACATTTCGAAAGGGCCTTGAATATTCTCCTAGATTAACGTTATGCTAATTTCCGCGTATTTGTTATTGTTGATGTGGCGAAAAGGGGGGGGGCTGAGCCCGGGAAAGACCCCCCCCCCCTTAGATCCGCGATCAGCTCACAATCGGGACCAAAAGTCGAGTTGAGAACAAAATTTGAAACACACTTATCCGTCTGCCACGCGACTGGTTTTCGCCGTCGGGTTGTAGTTGAGTCGGTCGGAGCGCTTTTGTGTTTGCTGTATACACTTGAAAGTGCGTACACTTTGTATTGCGGTGGATGCGAAGGAGACTCGCTTTCCGACTCCAGTAATGCTTAAAACGTTACTAAAAAGCTTTAAATCCTATTTTGCGGCGCGCTTCGCCTGCATCATGTTCACTTATTGTCCTATTAATAATTCTATAAGGACAGAGCCTCCGGATTATTGTAAAACTCCGTGCGTATTCAGTGCTATTTGTAGAAGGCAAACATTACTAAAATGTCCACAAAAGTGCAATTTTGCCACGCCTTTCACGTACGTTTATCTGTACTCTTGTTATACTATCATAACTTCCCAAAGATATAAGTAAGAATAATATTTGCAAAACTCCATAGAAACTGTATGACCCTCCACCGGCCACCATCAATCCCACTGCATCTTGAAGAAATCGACCCGCGGATAGTCCGAACTTACGCTATTTTGAAACGATATAGACAGACTGGTATTTTATCGTGTGTAGTGCGTATAAATGCCATTTGTAGACAGTAAATCACTTTATTCTAGTGCCCACACTCGTGTAATGCTTCAGAGCTTCCGGGAGCTTGGCCCCTGGGCCCCACACAGGGACATTTCTGAAATGGTACCTTAGGCAGGCAACTGAGCCCCCCATACCAAAGATGCATAGGCTCCTATCATGGAAGCACTACCTCTAAGCTAGTACTTTCATGACCACATTGACCTAGCTGTTGTTGTAGCAGGTAAATGTAAACGAGTGCCGCACTAAGGTCAATTGACATTGCCAATCTTAAACTGCGTTTTCCGGAAAGTTTTTTTTTCTCGCTTATCTTGTCCTTCCGTTACACTTGAATTTTCCATCTTGTACTTTTTGCAAAGATTTTCTTGAAGGGGAAATCTCCTCATCCCACACAGTTCCAATTCTCCCAACTAAGTTAGTTCTAGCCCCGTCATACCCCGCGGAGCGGACTCTGTTTGCTCAGCTCCTCGGCTTCGACTGAACAACGAATATGCCATACAGCCTGCTACGTAGGCAAGCCCCGTCCATAGCTGTCTTTAGCTTCCCCTTGTGCAGACACAAACCATGGAAGTACTACCTCCGAGGTAGTACTTCCATGCACAAACATAGTTTCTTACTTAAGGCCGTATCCTCGTGGACATACAAGGCCGTAATTTGTAATCAAAACACTCACTCTGTGCATACTGTGTTATATGAGCATTTTTTTTTTAATTTGTAATTCTGATGTCAATCAAAGAGCGGTCACCAATTGAGACTGTTGCTTACCTCCACTTACCCCGCGGAGCGGACTCTGTTTGTCCAGCTTTTCAGCTATATGCCTACAGTCTGCTACGTAGGCAAACCTCCAATTAAAAGTCATACTTAAGTTGACGAATATCTGTCTAACCTTTAAAAAAGGATTATGAGTTAACTGTCCTTGACACATAATTATTATATTTTGTCTGTAATGAAACCCTTTTTGTGGGGAATAAGACCAACATCCCCAGTCATTGATCTTTAGGGACGCCCCTGCTCCTAGATCTATAGGCGTAGGAATCGTTATTAGCTTAGGGTCTTACCGCTTTACACAGTTGTCACTGGGGAGGTGTCCCTCCAGTCTGAAAAATAAAAAGGTTTTAAGATTTGGGTTCTCTTAGATGCAATTTGAGGTTGCCATTTTGTGTAGTGTTTAAGGAACACTTAAAAAATGATTTTTTTTTATTAAAGCAGTCTGCTTTATTTCACAAGGAGACAAATAATTTTTTGTCCAAGAAAAGTGGGTGGCGGATGCACATTTAAGCCTCTCACAGTTTTAGTGGGGCGAGAGACCTCTTTTCACCAAATGCTACTCCACCCCCACCCCACCCCGTGTGCAAATTCATATATAAAGAACCTAACTGCTTAAGGAACATAAAGAAAAGTAGCATGGCTGTTGCAACAGATAAAGGTATGTGAATTGAAAAAAATATCTGTTTAATGGTGAATAAGTAAAGCGCGATGAAAACCTTAAAAAGCGAGCTAGCTAGTCGATTTGAGTCAATCAGAGGGATTGTCCTAATTCTTGTGAATAACTAGGCTAAGGGAGCTGACATGGCCGTCCACGTGCATGGGTTAGTTCTAGTTCTCTTCCCTTTCAAAAAGCCCCAAAAGTCCGTTTCAATGCACGAAAGAAATTGTTTCAATTGTAAACTGTCATATTTTTTAAAGGGGAATTTTCATCATCCCAGACAGTTCCAATTCTCCCAACTATGCAACTTCTAGCTCCTCCCATAACTGTATGAAGCTACTCCTTGTGCAGGAATAAACCTGTTTTATTGCTTAAGGCCATGTCCTGGTGAGCATACAGGGCTATAAAATGTAATAAAAGCACTCTCTGTGCCTTGTGTGGAATGTGAGCTACTCTGCATCTTTCAAATTTTCAAACTTTGATGTCCGTATCAAAGAGCAGTCACCAACTGAGAATATTCATACCCCTACACTAAAAATATACTTTGGGGTGATGACTGTCTGTCTTTAATGGAACGGAAGCTCTCAATTATTAGAATTTATGAAAAGTTCTCGGGTAAAATTTTGCTTGACATGTGACTCGATCACCATCAAGGTCAACACGTCAGTCATGAAACGACTGGCGACACCTGACTCCAACGCCAAAGCTATCAGTCAATACAATGTAAGAGATAAGTTATTAAAATTGTTCTAAAACTGTGTAAAATACACTTTTAGAACTGTGTAAAATATTTAAGAAAAACTGTCAGTATTAACTTCTTTGCCGGAAGATCAAAAGAAAAGAGATGTTTTGTAAAGCAGGAACTTTATTAATTATTTATCCGTTTTTCTTTTGATCACCTGATCACAGCTTTCAAGAGTAGAACATAGCGGTTTGAGAGGGATTGCAAACCGTCAATGTTTGCCATCTTCCAGAAGTGGTTGCTATGTATGTTTGCGTGTACATACATAGCTGATGATTTTTGGCCTCCAGCGACCAATGAGTCGTGTGAGATATTAGCTTGTTGATGTACACTAGGCTGTCAGTCGAAGACTTAGTTGGAGTATTGCCCTTATTAAAGGTGATCAGTCGTCTTGAAATATTCTTTGTGACGTCAGCCTTTTCTTGACATGTTTCTGCAGTCGTCACTGTTCAAGGATACACCGTACAAGCATGGTATAGCTAATCGGTAAGCAAGAAGAGACGGCTTGTAGCTGTATACCTACTAGCTATACCGATGTCATCATAGCTACTTGTACGGTGTATCCTTGAACAGTGACGACTGCAGAAACATGTCAAGAAAAGGCTGACGTCACAAAGAATATTTCAAGACGACTGATCACCTTTAAGCTACTCACGAATAACATAGTATGGGCTGCTTCCGTGCAACGTAACACGTGCTACAAGTATGAGGTCCTCGTCCTCCCCGAAAGTATCCGAAACACTTTTGAAAGACCACTTTTCTATTTTTGATGTTAATGTTACGTGGATAAAAAGTGTATAAAACTATTTTTGTAGGGATGATTTGAAACTGAGTGGCTTGGAGGTGGTTTAGAACTTTAGATCATTTCAGGATTTCACTGGGGATAAGACAGTGATGAAGAGGAAACCTTGGTATTTGGTCAGCTTCTAGGGAGATGGATGAACATTCCAAAACTTTACTCCTCTAGCTTAAAATTTGAAAGGCTTTGCTATGGTATTTTGTTAATGGCATGATAGCCTTCATTTGGTAGGTAACAATTAATGCATGATTGCGAGCTTCTATTCAGGAACATGTGGTCCGTGCGTAAATAAATGGGAGAGCCAACTTTCCAGTGATTGCACCATTATGTTTTTAATTTTAATTAACTTTTTCCTTGAAAATGTCATTTTTAAAAATGGGCTCAATTGTAATTTACCTCTTCTTTGAAATGTCATCATTCTTAAAAATGGAACCGTAAAAATGAAAACCTTTTAGATGCAACCTACGCAAAAGGCCTGGGAAGTGCTATTTCCTGGACGCATAGGCTAAGTATAGGCTATTTGACAAAAATTTATCAGTACACTAAGCGCTACTTTGTGCTGGCGCTCTGTTTAGACTGTACATACCACCCCCAATATGATTTCCCAGTGGCGGCGAGACTGTGAGGGGGCGGTGAGTAGGCGTATCCTCATCAGAATTGGAGGGTGTGATATGTCTAAACGTATTCCCCAAAATTTGCCGGAAGGCATTTTAATATTAAAACATGGAGGTGATTAGACGATAGCAAGAAAGGAGGAAATTTTGCACTGTTAGCATTATTACGGAATGCTATTTTTAGGCGCACTTTGCCAGCACCTGTTTTAGCCAACCTCTTCTGTTGATACTTCCTGTAAGAACAGCTTGAGTGGGGTTACGGTTCCAGCCCATAGCATCAACCTTATTTCCTGGCCACAATTTCTCCTGCATCATGAAATCGACGGCCTTTGATCCAGGTTATGCAATTAAAATTGTTCAGACTGGGATTTTGTTGTCTGTGTAGTGCAAATCCAATAACATTTCCAAGTTGGGGATTCCATTCATATATAGTTCAAGTCTTCATACTAATATCCGCAGCTTGAAAATTTCCCAGGGTTTCTAAGATGATTCGAGGGAATGAGCTGAACCCCACCATGGTCCTCAGGCAAACCCCTGAATTTCTCACCTTTGGGAGGAGACCTTTGCACTCCCTCGTTCGGTCGTTGGGACCTCATAGCCCCAGGCCCGTAGTCAAGGGGGGCCAGGGGGGCGAAGCCCCCTGAAATTTTTTTGGCCCCCCTAGAGAGTTTGAATTTTACCATTGACTTAATACATTTGTACACATATGGCCCCCCTGAACAAATTTAAGCCCCCTGGAAAAATTTTTGCCCCCCTACAGTACCTTGTCTGGCTACGGGCTGGATAGCCCTCGCATTATAAAATCCGGGTTTTACGCCAGGCATGTCCCCTCTTCCACTTTCGAAGAAACTGGCAGATAGCCGCCTTTCCCCTTTTTGAAGTCTAGAATCTCCCACCCCCTCGTCTCCATCTCCTTAAAATTTCCAGATCCGCTCCTGCCACTAAACAATGTAGTTGAAAGGAAAGAAAGGGTGATCCCACTTGACGCGGCCCTTAGTGAGCATAAGTTATTGAAACCTCAGGCGGGCGGACGCACAAAGGGATGGACAGACAGACAGACAGACAGACAGGCATACAGAGAGACAGATGAGATAATGTCTTATATAGCGCAGAATCCAAAGTAAAACAATGCTCAAAGCGCTTCACGGGTGCAGACAACAACAAGAATGAAACTTAGAAACATTAAGAAAAAAGAGAGAAAAAAAAAAGGTAGAGAGAAAAAATTGAGATAGAGAAAAAGAGACAGAGCAGTGGGCTTCACGTTTAGGGCTTTCATCATACATCATTGTCTATCACCGAAAATAATCATCATGAAAAAAACATTTGCATACCCTTTCAAAGCCATTACTGACGGTCTTCGGTAGAAGCCTTTTAATGTATGCAATTTGAAGGTACCTTTATACTTCATATTAGAGAAAATTCATTTGATATTCCGGACACATTTTGCAAACCCGTCCGTTCCCCTAAAACTCCTCTCCTCTCTAGAGTTTACGTTGTTGCCTGTGGTGTCTTCTATATTTAAAAAACCATATTGCACATTTTTCTTCCCTAGACGGGTACTCAAGATCATGTACTCTTCAATCGGGTAAAACATACGTCAGATGGCTATAAATGCACCCTATATTGAAGGTTACAAGTACCCCTGCGGCGTGAAGGCTTATATCCAAAATGGGCATTAACGGATATGGTTAACCGGCATTCGCTGAAATGTGTAAAGTGTGCGTCATGTTTGCTCGAGGACACCTCCACCTACTTAGCAACGGTACACGCCACTTAGATACATCCATAGTAGGTGAAAGCAGGAAGTTGTAACTCCCTGTTGAAAGCAGGGAGTTGCTATTTGACAACTCCCTGGTGAAAGCTAGTTTTACACCACTCTAAACATTTAAGACAAAAAGCCTTCAGTTTTGAAACAAATTAATATTGTATGAGAAAACTGTTGTACTTCATACTAATCACATTTTTCAAGCATTTTACTAAATAAGGCAAAACAATCATGAAGAATCACACCGGATTAAGTATTCTCGATATTATCCGGGTACAGCAGTTGTAGTGGGAACGCTAGTTGTGACGTAACGGCTTTTCAGTGAGTATTTTCCGAGTCTCCTTAATGGCATATTTCAGTGGCATTTCACAAGGTTCTCATGCAGTGGCATCGTCGGGGGGCCTGGGGAACGTGCACCCCAAACGTTGGCTGTGCCCCCGTGTGTTTCCCAAATGAGATTTTGGGTAAGAAAAAAAATATGCACAAACACACCGTTGATATGTCGATATGAACACGAGGACCCACTGTCACTTTATCAGTCAATCGTGAGGCTACAATTGGGAGATGTAATCCATAGCTATTGTTTCAGCATTTATTATGAACATGAGTTATCTCCCTTCAATACAATTCCCACATTGTTTATATATTTTTAAGTTAGATTTTACCTTCGATAACTAAAAATTGCGATTTTCTTTGGCCTTTTCAACGCGTAACCGGTGCCTTCAAATCTGTAGGGGACGGGAACTTTGCTCCCCTGAATCCTCGACGTAACGGAGCCAAGCACCGCACCAGGGATCATATAACTCGGAAAGGAGTATAAGAACTTAAAGAAACTTTGATACTTAACTAGATTTTTCTGCTAGCTTCGCGCGTTCTCCAGGGGTGGTCTCAGCAAGCGGTAGCCACCTTTTTTTCATTAATTGTTGAAGAAAATGGAGGAAATCTATCTGCCATAATTATAACTTTAAGGCGACCAATACTCAATGAACCACATTCAATAGCTTCTTTTTCCAAATTTTCCGGCCAAGTCCCGGATCGGCAGCCGTAAATGCACATTCGATGCTCCATTACGAAGGCTCTTCCGCGTGACATATCTGGAAGGTAGTTGTCTCAACATTATTGCCTATTGGGCAGCATGAGTGGATCTATTTTAATGACCAATGCAAACCTTAACATGATCCGCAGTCCTCACTTATCTCCCCTCAATCATTACATCGTTAGTGCGAGCAAGTCTAACAAATAATGGTCAAATTGTGATTTCTGTTTTTGTGGACTGTTTAGTGCGCATCCAATGCCATTTTGGAGATAGTTAAATGATTCATTCTAATAGTCACAATTTATAGATACCATAGAAGTCCACTAGAGCGTTGTCCCTGGACCCCTACAGTGGCTCTGGGCCCCAACGCCTTCAGGGAAGCACTGCGGGTCACTACGACGTCTCTAGCGACGCTTAGTCCTTCATTCTGGTGTGCCCCTCCGGCGGAACGTTTAGTCCCCCAGTGCCCCCACTTCGAAAAGCCTTGCTACGCCACTGGTCTCATGTGAAAAAATATCCAAGTCATGTCCTCCAAACCTCGTGGCACTATTTTATTCCTAACTGAAGATAGCTCATTTTAAAGATTGGCTACTTTTGTCAAGAAGTACCTCCATTTCTCGTCAAGGTTACAGAATATAATGTTAAGTAGGCACATTAACTAAGAATTCTTTTGTTATTCTTTATCATTGAATGTCCTTTTTGTCCTTGAAATTTGATACTGGTGGAATGTTTACTTTCCATGTAGGTCTAGCATAAGACTACACCACATGTACGGTATAGCTAACAAAGTTGCTAAATATTGCCTACAGCGATGTCAATATCATAAAGAAGTACAATGCTAAGTATAATAAATGTGCCGCGATGACATCACATATTTCCCATACTGCACTGTATCTCCATCATCCCTGCCTTGAAATATCGTGTTTTTCAAAGTTTATGGTTTTTACCCCTGGTGACCTCCAATGGCCTCTGACCTCCACTGAAATGAATGCTCTTCCCCTCAACAAGATAAATCTATATAGACTAAGTATGATAAGTTACCATCATTGCTATCCTGAGATATCGTGTTTACAAACAATTTTTACGAATTCCATATTTTCACCTCCGGTGACCTCAGATGACCTTTGACCTTTGCTATAAGCCTCATTTTTTTACTTTAACGCACCCACATGCTAAGTATAAAACGTCTCCGTGCTTCCTAATTAGAGGTATCGTGTTTACAAGGTTTTTGGTTTATGACCTCTGATGACCTCACATGACCTTCAACATAACATTTGCTCCTCCAACAAAAACGATAGGGATCTTCTCTATGAAATCCATATGACAAGTATCTATCATTGCTGTCTTGAGATATCGGGTTAACCCTAGCCTAGGGTACCTAGGCCTAGTTCTCACGTACACTTTGTTCCCTGAATTAGGCCTAGGCTATTGCAACACAAAGTTTTTCCCGCGTGGTTACTGTGAGAGTAACATCGTCTGCGTGCGTTTCTGCAATGATCGTTGCTACATACGCGTATGTGCGTACATGATCGTAACCATAGCTATCAACTATGTCACAATCGAACAGCAGTGCGTGCTATATAGCATACAATAGTGTGAACGTCCTAGTAACAATATTTAGAATGTTTTAAAAAACGAAACAGGGTCGTTTGTATAAATCAAAATTTTTGGTCTCTTTTTGGAGACTGGGTGCTAGTATCCTGAAAATGATGGGTCTTAAACATATTAATGACCCATAGAGGTCAATTACCTAGTAGTATATGTGAATTTGAGAAAGACTGAGACCATTCAAAATTTTTGAAGGTTCGTAGTCCAATTTTGACAATGGGTATATTGCTGACCTAGTGAGGGGATCCCCATACTAGGTCAGCAGACTGCGGACTAGGTTAACCCATGCATTGTTTTTTTCTCTCATAGGCATATTCGTTTAAGTCGTACCTACATAAACATATATTTGCATGAACATGTATATAGATGGACGTTTACGTTTAAGATACGCTTACGTTTATAAACATGACAGTCCGAAGGGTTTTCTACTTTTATGGCCATATTTAACACGAATCACAGCCCTTGATTGGGATCCGGAGTTTGTTGAACAGTCAAAGAATGTCAATCGGCCTTCAAAGTTGGGAGGGGGCTTGGGAAGGAGGATACGCCCCCTCGGTAATTTTGAGTTTTAAGGTTTTCCTCAAAATAGTCATTAGCTGTGTTTGAGAACAGCAAAACCTCACCTTAAAAATGTCAAAATCCATGAGCTTAAGGGTCTCAGTACGCTCCACCCCCCACCCCGCAATGAGAAGCGTTCCGACGGCCCTCCACTAGGTTGAATCCTTTCTAGAAATAGATATCTTTTAGTGAGAGTAACAACATAAAAGGGTACAGGCTGTGGAATATATCTTAGTTTATTTTTCACAGGATCCTTGGTGGGAATTTTTCATTCCTGATTGGTACTTTTTCAATGAAATTAAAATCCTAAAGCCATGTCAAGTTGTGAGAGATGCTGACTTAAAGTAACTTGAGGAGAAAATTTTCCCTGAGCAGAATCCATGCAATAGGCAATATGTAATTAAGGAAATTAGAAACTAACTCTACCCATTCTGGGAAGTTTCATTGGATTCCGATGTGTGGTCCTTGAGATGTTAAAGTTACTACATTTATGACCTACCGTGAACTTGGAACAAGCAGGAGTGATGTCATCTCCTCATTGATGAGCAATGCTTTGTTTTCTTTGTTTTTTCAATTTATTGTTTAAACCTATAGGAGTCTAAATTTCCCATGGGGAATTTTTAAAGGTTGTAAAATTCCCATGGCTCTCTTGCGTTCACATTACGAAAGAATGAAGCTAAGAGGGAGAAAATGGGTCGTAATGTTTAAAGAAAACAAAACAATGGTGATTAATGTGAGGTTATGTTACATGTGTTTGCTTCAAGTCCACTTTTTCTGATAATATCTCAAGAACCACAGATAGGAACTGAATACAGATTTCGCTAGAATGTTTGAATGAAGTAGCCCTGTAACAAATCAAATTTTATTGAGGCTTGAAGCATCTCTTAAAGTCATACTTTCGTTATATGTTTATGCAAATAATAGTTGTTCATGCAAATAAAAAATGTGTGAAATGGAACGCGGTTTTGGCAATTATCAAGCTTGTTTTATCAGGGAGTTGTCCCTGACAACTCCCTGGTTTTATAATATCTCATCAAACTGAGTACACTTTTTCAAATATTCGACAAATAATTAATATTGGAAATCTGCTACCACAAACCGTCAAGAAAACGTCCCCAAAGGTTATCACAGGTGGGAAAACTAGGGGTGAATATGAAGCCTGCGTAAAGTGAAAGTGCAGTCATCCCAATCACAATTAGTATTCTAATAAATAAATGGCCTTTTTGATCACGTGACAATATATTTGTTTCTGAGTTGTTAAAATCATGGACAACAACCCCGTGCTTTTTCTTTTGTTTTTAATATTTATGTTCAAAAACATCTTCAGAAGTACTTCTAAGGCAAATATGAGATTTGCGAAATTTGGCTGATATTTCAAAGCAATTTTTTTTTTTGGGGGGGGGGGCGCGTTTTGCCTTTGAATATGAGAAATAATCTTGAGGTCAAAGGTCATTCGAAAATGAAAAAAGTGCCATCCATCACGACTATCTCAACTTTTTTCTGTTACGAGTGTTTCCAAGTTATTTGAAACCAGTGCATACAGTTTCAAAATTTTGAAAGGTTTACCTCGTGTATAATTTATAAGCGTAGATGGTCTTCATTAGTGTCACGTGATCACATGATTTCAAAATGAATTGACTCCTCTTACACGTAGGGAACTTAACGATCAGTTATGGCTTACGTATTTATTTTCTGTGTATAGTCTGTGGTGAGCAGCATTACTGTGTATTTCAATAAGGATATCGTCTACTGTTTCTCATCTCTCGTAAATTATAAGAATTGCATTCTGAGCTGAAAATATTTTTTCAGCCTAATACATTCATAGCCATTATTTCTAATCGACAAATCATTTCATAATTGAGATTCCATTCCTGAATTTCGTTCTCCTAACTTGCCAGGCAGAGATAATAATTCTGAAAAATGATAGGAAATATAACAAGAAAAAGACAGAAATTAATGGAAAATGTTGCATTGGAGACGAAACCCTAGTCGGTTAAAATTGCTAACGCGTAATGATGTCATTAGCGCACTCAGTGGAACTAACATAAAGAAACGTAAGCATGAAATAAAACAGACTTTTGGAGAACAGTGTGCCGACATGATTGAAAGGAATACGAACCATGGAAAAAATAGTGCCTGTAGTCAGGAAAGTGAAATGATAGTCAAGGGATTTGAATGGAAGATGAAGACAGAAAAGTAAAGGTTTTGAGCAGTTGAAGGAAAACATTTTAAATTGCAAAGTACAAACGAAAATGCTAATGCAGCCATGTACAAATTATCGTAGACATCTGGCGATTTCGAAACTGCACAGCTGACTTAGTTATTTTTCAATGAATTGCGGTTTGTAGAATCCATGTAGCTGTAACGGGCTAACGAATAGGTACTTGTGATAAGCATGACAAAATATAGATTTACAACCACCGAAGCATGTCACTTTGAAGTCACCTTCTACTAAATAAAAATACATGAAAAACTGTCTAACAATTAAGTTCTTTAAGGTGGAGAATATGCTTCAACGAATGATAAACATTCTTTCTTTCTTCGTTCGTTACAGAAAATATAGGGTTTTGCCTTCAGGTCATGTTGACATTGTCTAACACAACACTGTAAGTAGCAGTAAGTATAAGTGGCAGTATCGAGGTGTACTGAATGTGCCGTAAAAACTCTTTTTCAAACCCCGCCGTTCTATTCATGGACGTCCGGGGGGAGGGCAAGGGGGCATTTGCCCCCCCCCCGGAAAATCAAAAACTTGAAAAAAAACTTGAAGAAAAATAATGCCAATATTTTTTATGCTACCGCTAGAAAATTTCCAGAACATGAGCTTTCAAAACAGAAAATGATTAGATGCAACTCACACGGCCTGTTAAGTGCCATTTTCAGTCATCTGCATGGAGGCATTTCGGCCAATATTCTTGGCGCTTCGCGCCAAACAATGGCCCAGGCAACTTCCTGGCTGCACCCCTGTAACTTAGTCCCCAACTTTTAGCAATTAAACTCTTTCTGGGAGTAAAAATTTCCCCTGATTTGATCAATTAAAAGTCCCCCCTAGATTTTTTCTGTGGACACCCATGGTTCTATTGTCTAGGTGGGGTTTATCATGTTACCAACCCCATCGCCTACCGCCGTTACAATTAGAAGGGGTTCTGTGGAAGATAGTGTAGCAGTCAATCGTGTCTATGAGCTGACTACTTCACCTGAATTGTGTATCCATAGGCAAAAATAGATTTTTAAAAATGCAGTCACCCAGATTGAATTTAGTACATCCCGGTATTCATCGGTCGCACAGCTGGTATTGGAAGAGAAGAACAGGCGCGGATACAAGTGGGGCGCACCCGGCGCACCCCCCCCCCTTTTCGATGACCAACGATTTTTTGACCAATGATTTTTTTTTTTTTTTTTGCCGAAAAAAATGAGCAACTAGATATGGAAAATATGCTTCCCAGATGTTGGAAAATCGCATCTAAGCGCATCTAGAATTCAAATTTTCTTGGGGGAGGATCCCCAAACCCCCGCCGTGGCTTCGCGCCTTCGAAGCTCGCTCGTCGGCCTTTGGCTGACGGTGGGTGCACCCCCCCCCCTTTCTCAAAATCCTGGATCCACGCCTGAATAATGGTGGAAATGGACCTAGTTATCTTTATCAAAATATTGCATTGTCCTGGCCCAGGATTCCTTTTACTTTGGCGTGACAGACTGAATCCACCCATAGGCCAGATTTGGCCCACGGGCGACCATTTGAGAACCTATACCTTGGCATGTTTTGTCGTTTCTCCTCATTGTGTGCACATCAGCGGTGAAATGACGAATAGATGAAAAGGGGACCTCTGTGTGGCCGTCTCCTGGACATCTCCTCCGGGGCAATCCCCACCACTACAATTTCCACTCGAAGAGTTTCTCCTGGACAATTACCACTGCGGTCAATTCCAAATTTCGGGGGGGGGGGGTGGAAGTTGTCTTGTAGGTAACCGTCCCGGTGGGAATTTTTCGGACGGGAATGGGGAGGATTTAACTGTAGAGGCACGACGCTACCCCCCCCCCCTGCAGTTTATTACAAATGCGGCAATTTAGAGCTACACCGAAAACCTAATCAATCAAACACTTGGCTCCATTGACACGTGATCGGAATAGAACAAACAGGTACATGTAACTCAATTGTTTAATTGTAGCCAACATTGTAATGTCACCAACCTGAAGCAATGAAATTACTTAAATGTTGTGAAAGAAAATTCTGTCCACGTAATTAGGTATTTCCTCTCCTTTCCCTCTGTGTAGACCGGACAAAGGTTATCTGTCTTGCCGACTATAGGCCTCTTAAATCGAGTTTCAAAAATGAGTTTAGCAGTCCATCAATTCAAATGCATGTCCCGTTACAAAACAGAAGGGGACCTGCAGGGTGTCATCTTTTCGCCAGGGCAAACAGGAGGCCGGCGACTGCAAAGTGGATACTTTCGCCGGTTTCCTAGAAATTAAAAACTAGCCGATCGACCATGCTGTGAAGTGGTGATACTTGAAAAATGAATGTATCCTGACCAAATCGCTGAAATTGATCACATTTTAGAAAAATTGAAGGAGCTCTAGAACACCTCGACGGTTATTAAATGGCAGGAAAGAAAGACTTGTTTGAGGCCGGTGGACCGACCACTTCAAGTCAATAAAAGTCTTTCTTAAGGGTGACACGTCCCCAGACGGTCAACGTTCATCGCATCAGAGAATGTGCTTGGAAACGTTGGGGGCTCAACCGTTGCAGGGTAGGCCTATGGTTCAGGTGAAATCAAAGCGTAACTTGTTCTATTTTGCATTCCGCACTACGGCAGCTTTAAAGGGCTAAGAATAACTTGTTGATAGTTTTCACAGGGAGTTTTAATATCTTAGAGAAACCCAGGTCAAAGATACTGCTGTAAAATCATTTTAATGGGCGTTTGCAGTTGCTCTTGCATGTAGTCATGCTGGAACGTAACCTTACTAAAGGACAAATGAATACCATGGATGACCCTTCAGTCACGTGACAACATGTTTGTTACTGTGCTGTTTAATTCCTGCAAAATGATTCCTCGATTTTTCCGTTAATGTATAATACTTACATTCTACAACAACATCAAAAACAGTTTTGAGAGAAATATTGTTAAGAGAAGATTTGTACAATTTGGCCAGGATGGTTTCAAGTAATGATGGACGACTGCAGGCATAGCTTACGTGACATTTCCTCTAGGGGCTGAGTCGCTTTTGTTTGAGAAAAACTCTTTTAACCGGACAGATTTGCCCGATTCTTCCAAACAATTTACCCGGGGAATAGGCTTTTCCTGACCTCCGGGTGACTACACAGCTCCAATCCCACGGCTCGCACGCCTGTGACTGCAGGCGTGTAGCTAAGGAGAGAGTTGCGGGGGGGGGGGGAGTTCAGCCCCCATGACGAACCTGTGATTAAGAAAATAGTGGTCGAAAATGCTTTATTGGCTGAGTGTGGTCTGAGACCCCCTCCAAGACAAAACCCTTGCTGCACCACTGAGGGCCTCCCAAGTCTGCATTTTACTAAGATTACGCAGGAATATTTTTTCCGTCTTTTGCGATCATGATGAGACAAATAGGCCATACAGCTCTTATGCAAGTCTGTAAACATGTCAAATTGTTCTGGTATCAATTTTTAAAAGTGAATTCAGCCTTAACATGATATAGCCTCCCTGTGGAAACTAGTTACTTATTTTCAATGTTATAACAGACCTCGGTGGAAGTGGTTCGAATATAGTAGTTGTTGTATCAGGGCCGTCGAAGCCGGGGGATACATCTCACCCCCCACCCCACCCCCCACCACCACATTAGTTTACACTTTGAAGTTTTTCAAAACATCATCCGCTATGCTTGGAAAGGGGCAAAAAGCTATCTTAGCAAATGTCAAAATCCAGAGTTTAAGGGTCTCATTCCCCTTATCCCCTCCACCTTCAACTTTTACTAGCCTTCCCGCGGCCTGTATATAGGCTATGATGTTTGGCAAACAATTTAATACCTTGTAACTTTATCAAGTAAACGAATAGTAGACCCTTTGTCAATTCTTGCTTACGATCATGGAGCTAGCTCCATAGTTAGAAACATGACATCGCAATATAGATTTTAAATCTCTTATCAGCATCTTCTCCTGCAAAAAAGACATTTAAAAGTCGGATAATGAAAAATTGTTCAATTTCGGTCAAAAAATTGTTTCCTTTAAAAGAAGACATTTAAAAGTCGGATAATGAAAAATTGTTCAATTTCGGTCAAAAATAATCAAATTGAAAGACTATACACTTGCACATTTGTAAAATTTGCTCATTTTCGGCCAGTTTTTAACTTTGTGAGTTTCGATGTTTTTTTTTTTTTTTTTTGAGGAATTTTTGCAATGATCTTAAAGACGCATTTAATTGGGTCATTTAAATAGATCTGGTGCGTATTTTTGACCTCAAAGAAAAATTGGTAAGTCTGCGCGCACTATACTTTTAATTAGGAACATAATGTCACAAAAATTGTCAAATTTTGGCAAAAAATAATCAAAATGGAAGGTTATATACAGACTTGAGATTTTTGTAAAATTCGCTCATTTTTGGCCAAGTTTTAATGTTGTGAATTTTGATGTAATTTTACGAGAACTTGTTGCAATGATCTTTAAGACACTTTTATTGGGTCAGTTAAATAGATCTGATGGGTATTTTTGCCCACGCAGAGAAACTGGTAAGTCTGCACGCACTATAATTTGAATTAGAACATAGACTCTTTTCCAAATAGGAATTACAAAGGATTGTGGGATAGATTTTTTTGTGTGCATCATTTTTTGTCACTGCAAAATGCCATTGACTAAAACATCGCGTACCAGAACTTATCCCACAAGCCATTGCTATTTTGAAAAGGGTCTAAGGAGCTATTCATGTTACGATGAACGGTATGCTTTGATTTCGTTGGGGTTCACTGATATGTGACGGTACACATTGCCAACTATTGTAATAATTTCTATGTTATATTCAGCCTTAACGTTTGTTGCCCTTAGCAACAAAAGAAGTCCAAATGGATCCCCAGTAAAATAAGGCAGACATCTTTCATGACGTCGAAGTAACCTCTTGGCGTCCTTTCTTCTTTGAATTTAGCCCATACGAGTGTATCAAGGATTATGGTTTTGTCGTTAATTCCTATTCGCCACTCGAAAACCGGTTTCGTCCTCTGCCGCTAGGCGAACAGACCATCAATCAACACGCAATTTAGGCCTTGTATTGAATCGGCCTGCAGTTCTAAAAATTAAGTTTTAGGACTTACAGACGTTCATTAATGACTCAGTTTTTTAACCAAACCATGCATGCAATCGGGTATACGGTACAATCAAAGTTCATTCACTTTTGAGATAGTCTGTTCGGTTAATGACCATGAATGACTGAGGGACATCCGTAGAAAATAAATTCGGAGAATGAGAACACCGTCCATATTACCGCTGGTGCCGTGGTTATTTATACTGTAAGAAACTAGTTGGTTCGTAATAACATTCCTTTAAATAAAGTGAATATTAAATACATGCCGTTTGATATGTCAGGATTGATACAGAGTGAACTGTCGTTAGCTCCGTTAGGGTTAATATATTGTAGGCTGGTGGAATGAGAAGAAATTGCACTATTCATCTTTCGCAATGTTAGATAATATATTGTAGGCTGGTGGAATGAGAAGAAATTGCACTATTCATCTTTCGCAATGTTAGACCGCACCTGAAGATGATTTTGAGCTTTCGATACGCATTGAAACCGCGCCATTCTAAAATGGGTGACAGCGGGGGAGAGGGCTACAGCTCCCGGCCACGGCCGGGGGAAATTAGGGATTTGTGGGGGAGCCACCCAAAAACTATTTTTATCATGTTTTAGCAGTAGAATACAGGTAAATGTTAAGCTGATAGTCAATAATTTGGGGGATTGTTTTATAATTTCTTTGGGGAGGTACCAATAAGAATAATCCTCGAGAATGGTCAGTCGCCCCCACGATTTAGGCCTGTTTTTGCTATGAAGGTGGCAGATTATTCAATACGACCCCTCCAAAACGAAACAAACAGAAGCAAAATCGACATGCTTAGCGCGCTGTAAAATTGCTTTTTTTTTCATAGTTTGGTTTCATATGGTTACATCATAGTCTTTGGGCGGACTATGGATAAATACTAACCTCTAGTCCTGACCAAGTGAAATTTCAGGGCAAGGATTTAGCCAACACGGTCTTGCATGAAGTTCTGTTCTCTTGTAGGCCTATTTGTCGAAGCCTGCAATGACTCTTGAAACCTGTTTACTTAAGTCCAGCGGACTCTCGAAAAGGCATATTTTTTGTATGGATGTTTTATATGGTCAATTCTAGTATTATGACATGTCTTGGCATATATCCGCCGGGTGCCAACCCCATCATTCATGGGGAAAACTTTTTGAGATGGGCTGACGGCAGGCCCGTAGCCAGACAAGATAATCAAGGAGGGGCAAAACAGCTTTCAAGGGGTGTAATATTTTGTTCAGGGGCGAGACATACTAAAATGCATAAGGCAACCGTAATTTTGAATCTTCTGGGGACTTAAAAATTTCTCGGGGCCGCCCCTGCCCCCCTCCTCCTCCTTGGCCACGGGCTTGGTTCACGGGCCCCAAACAGCACCTCCAACTTTCTTTTTCGGTGATGGTGCTAGAAGGCTATATGAAGTAGTTTATGAAGTTTTGATATAATGTATGCATGTTTTCCTTTATTATACAGTCATATAACACGTTAATGTTGGTCGGAAGTTGACTCTTGAAATGAGGTGGGCCTAGACGTGAGCTCTAGAATTTTTGTTTGAGAGAAACTGGATTTTTAAATGATATTACCTTCACATTACATACCGGTACCATAATTTTGATGGCAGTTTTCAAATTTGTGTACATATAACCCCCTAATTTAGTTTTGATGTTACACCATGTATAGTTCGAAAGGCATGGACCCTCTCACATGAAACCGTGTTGCTTTTGAGAAGCTATTTATCATTCTAATGGTGTGTGGCCTATAGCCGTTTCTTTTCCTTCACCCGAATCATGGAGTTTCGGTATGTACATGAAACTTTGTGCATATATTCAGAACAGATATTCATCCTTCTTTCTTTGCTTAGTGTCAAATGGTTGAGTAATTCCCCAAGAGGTCATTGGCCTCACATGCGAGGCATGGCCGTACACAGAAGGGGGTGGCAGAAGTGGATGTAGCCCAGATAAGTAAATTCTTATGATACCGGTTTTGAAATTTTGGTTAATAACATGCCAAAACAATGATTAGATTCAATTTGTAAGGCACAGAAAGTGCCTTTGCTAGCTATATGGGAAGCATTTTTGGCTATTTAAGCCCTTGGTGCACTAAACGACAAGTGATGGTGGCGCTCTCCTTAGCCTATTTGCCCCCTGCCAAAAACAAAAAATTCCTTGCGCACGGTCATGCTGCGAGGCCCCATTTTTTATAAAAAAAAATGGCCGAAAAGAATCATTTTTGGACCTCATCCAATGAGTTGTTAAGAGAGTAATATGGCTAGGCATGGCCCTTACCCCGGATCATGGACCTGAAGCCAAATAGTACGGAGCGAAATATTAAGGTCCACTGGTATTTGGCGTAGGGCCAAGATGAACCCCAAAACGAAAAGAAAAACTGTTTTCCCGGCGGAAGCCATAAATTGCATTTTCAATTACCTGAATTTATGAATACAAGGGGGAATGGAAGGAGCCACGTCCTGTGATGGGATCCGTGACTTAACGCAACCTCCCTTTCAGCCGTCTATACAGGCCCTTGAGCCACAACTGGAAAAGAGGCCGTGGGCGGCCCGACTTAAAGCAATTGGTTAGAAACTGAGCCGTAAAACCTCATCTAACTCTATACAGGCCCGTATGGTAGACAACGTACCGAAGGGGGCGAGATAGCTTCCAGGGGGTATTTTAAAGCGGGCGAGATATGTTAAAATGCATAAAACAATAGTAATTTTCAATTTTCTAGACCGGCAAATTTTTTCTACCCCCTCCTTGGCTTCGGACCTGCTTCTGTAACGTGAATCTAAAGTATAATGATATGCAAATAAAAGACTCATTTTGCTCAGTGTCACAAGTGACAGGGAATTCCAGCCTTGAAGAAAAGATCTGTCCGGGCGTGGCGCAAAATACCTGTAGTTTGACTAATAATACAGTACGCTAGTAGCAGGTTGCATACTCCGCATTCTTTCCATAGATTATATTGGAAGCTTTACAAAAAGAATTAAGAAGGCGTAGAACAGACCCCTGGGACAGAAGTCTGTTTTCAAAACGCGTGCTTTCAGCTTACAAACTGTTTTTACGAGTGTTACAACTTATACGTCTTGTTGTATGAAAGCCTGTAGGAACAGGGAGTTGGTAGGAAGGAGAACGCCGGCGACACTGGGCCCTGTATGGAGCCGGGACCCGAGGGGCCAGATTGCCTTGCTCTGCTGTATGCTCTGTGTTGTCTTTAAAATGGTAAGAGAATCTCTGTATCATTGCAGTTAATCTGAGACAAGCAATGTATGTTTTAATGGGAGCATATACAGGATTTTTCTGCGGGGGTAACTATGGGGATAGGTGCGACCTGTAGAATTCAGAGTGAAATTTTGACACTAAGCGGTGCGCCATTACCGGTTGGCGCGCAGAGAAAATTTCGCTGAAATTCCCCCGCCCCCACCCTAGGCTGCTGAAAATAATACCAAGTCAGGCGCGGATCCAGACATTTCGAAAGGGGGGGGGCTTAAAGCCCCCTTAAATAGTTTCCTATATTAACATTATGCTAATTTTTGCGTATTTGTGATTGTTAATGTGGCGAAAGGGGGGCTGAGGCCGGGAAAGCCCCCCTCCCCACCACCACCACCACCACGATTCCGCGCCTGCAACTTGTATTTGTTGTAAAAATTACACTCAAAATGAAAAGAAAACTTTCGGTAAATCGCTGTTGCGAGTAAAACGACTAAACGGTTCTTCAAAAGCAGGATTCATTTTTTCCTTCTTTTTTTGACCTGCGGGGGGGGGGGGGAGTTTCAAACACTATTAAGTGATGTTTTCCTTCATTTTACATATCACAACAGTAAACTAATTAACTATTTTACAGACATTTCAGTGACATTTTACATCATTTTTCAATGCCACAGTAATCTATTATTTTAAACTTACCTCATATTTCAACTATTTCATAGTTACCACTGTACCTTTGTGGGAAGGGAAATGATGGTTTCGCTCTTCCTCACTTTTTGGTTTGGGGCGTTAGCCCCCTCTGCCCGGGATCTGAGCCACGTAGTATTGTTGATATTTGTGTAACCGACGGAAGTAAGACAGGCCCATAGCCAGACAAGTACTGAAGTGGGGCAAGATGACTTTCAATGGGGGAATATTTTTTCACAGGCGAGGCAATGGTAACTTGAAATTTATTAGGGTGAAAATTTTCAAGGGGACTTGGCCTCCCCTACCCCCCCCCCTCACTACGGGCTTGAACTATACCCTCTTTCTCAAAATGAGTGGTAGATAACGACGTGTAATTTTGTAAACAGTGAATAGTTAGTTTCACCCCTTGGAGCACACCCCTCTCCCTCCTCTGGTGGTGTCAGTGAGGGGTTTCCCTACAAATATGAAATCCTAGACTCTTCTCTCACAGGTTTCGTCAAACGGATACCAAGCATGTGGAGTATGGCATTCCTACATCGTGCTAAAATAATCACCTTACCCACACGTCTACCATAAAACTTTAACGCGATGTTGGACGATTTGAAAATATTTGTGACACCGTTGACGGGTGGGAGTCCGGTGGCGAAGCCCAAGAAACCTCCGTCTGTAGGTAAGTAAAGCATGGCCGACACTCGAATGAGGCTGCTCGACCCTCCTAACATTTGGAACACTCCACGCACTTCATAGCTTCACGAATATCATACTTTCGAACGAGGATTTAGACGAACAGCTAGTTACAACGGCAAAATTGGCGGGGGAGAAGGTATACTGACCAAAGAGATCAGTGAATATGGGCCCCAACAGGTGGGGCACTAGCCTGCGTAGCGCCTCTGTGGCTGCCGCCCCTCAGAACGAAAATACTTCGTCTGCTCCGCGGGGTAGTGGGGGACATGTCTCCCTCTTCTGAGTGGGAATATACCATATTGTTTATTCCCATCCCACACACTTTTTCCCAGAACCCTAATAAAAATTGTTGTCATGTATACTTAATACTCATTAGACAAGTGCGAAATTGCCACAGAACACATCACAGAAGTTCTAGGATCCAAAATCCCCTCCCCCCCTCCCACCCGGTATGGAGCTTCGCTTTCGTACCGTAATTCTGCTCAATGTCATGGGCGGCTCTAAGAAATTTTGTTGGGGGAAGTCCGTATTCAGGAAGGTTCGGAAGACCCCCCCCCCCTTCAGCAATATTAATGGTCAGCTCCGAATAGTACAGTAGGAATATGGTTATAATTATGTATTACAGCGATGCCCCATGTAGCTTTCAAAAGCTCTTCAAAAACCATTTGGGACGTTAAACCTCATCTAACCTAACCTAACCTAACCTAACCTTCAAAAACCATTTAAGGCGGTCAGTCATTTAAAAATAAATACAACCATATCAACCGATCGCTACTCTATGAGGCGGAGTAAAAGGCAGGTGAAATGGGCAAAGCGGCTCGTTCCATTTGTATAAAATGAGCTTGGCATTTAAATATTTTGTTTTTTCTTTTATTGTGTCACAATATGTTTCAGCTTTGCCAAGAAGCCACAAAATGTTGGTTTTCTGAATTTTTTTTTTTTTTTTTTTTTGACTAACGAAAATTTCGAGCATGAAGACACTTAAAAACGATGAAATGATAGCTCTATGTTGGATTTCAGTACCGTTCCGAAAAGAATTTTTTTATTTTAAAGGGGGAGGGGAATTCCTTAACTCAGAGCGACATCTCATCCTATATACAAATAGCTAGGCCACTAGTCAAAAAAGTGTCAGTACAGTTTAGATTGACTGTATGGTGTGTTTGTTTAAAATCAACTGAAACGGTATACTTTAGCACAAAGGTGGAGAACCTTTTGCTTATAACATGCCATTTGACAGTCATATGACCGCTTGTGGGCCAACGGCGCTGACAATTTGGACAAGGGAAGGGAAACCTCTCCTCCTCCTATGGGAAGCACAATACGTTTAGGCTACATACCCGTTACAACTTTTTGTAGACAGATACCTTTGCTAATCTGGCCAAGTGACACCCGGGAAAACTGCTTTTAGTCGTGGATGATAATCAACACGGCTAATGGGTTGTGTATCTACTGACCCCGAAAGCTCTGAAGTGTCTGTAAAACTATGGGCATTTAACTCCAGCATTACCGTTACACTGTAAATGACATTATGATGCCAAAGCTAATCAGATCACAAATATCACAACGTGATCATTTGTTTAATTACCTTAGCTCGCACTAATTTCAGGTCCATTTGTGATGTCTGAAGTATATATAGTAGCCAACAAGAAACTAAGAGTAAACGCGCGCGAAGCGCGCCGACAAAAATGTGGTTTTGAAATCACTTAAGGTTTAATCGTCGCATTGCATTGGAAAGTTATTCACTTCTTTAATTTTAAACCCACTCAAGGGAAGGGGAGGGAACCTTACTCATCTCGAATTACATGTTTTATCTATGTATCATTTTTTTTGAAGATTGAAGACCATGCATTGCAAACGTTTAGGGGGGGGGGGAGTGCCCCCGTGCCCCTATGGCGAGCCGCTAATGCTCAAGGTCCCCCAACCTTTTGGGAAGCTGTTGACGCTCACGATACTGAGGATGAAAAATGATTTTTTTTTTTTTTTTTTTTTTTTTTTTTGTAAACGTACATGAATCTAATCCATCCAACTCCCATTTCAATAGCTTATTCCGGTTCTGAAATATAATATGTTGAAATTTATTTACGTAATTTGAAAAAGTCGATTGCGCAATGATTTGTGATGTCCTTCTTGTACATCACAAATTATTGCGTAAATCTACCATGTTAAATTAGCGAGTAAGCTTCAACATTTTATATCTCATCTCAGGAATGTCCTGTGAAGATATGAGAGTGAAACCATCTGAATATATTTTTTATACCATGTAACATGTATTTTTGGAATTCTTAGACTTTAGGTACACTTTAATACTGTATTAAAGGAAGTTAGATTGTCGGAAAAGATGCTTCGCCAAAATAATGCCGTGTATTATTGTCCGGAAAACGGTCATCAGGTATACAGCGTCAAACAGTGGTGACAGTTTACAATCCCGAAGTAACCATTTTGCCATAATTTCGTTGCAAAGCGGGCGACGATTTTATTTTGAATGTGTTTGGGGAAATCCTTCCGCTTGACACTTGTGCCTTCCTAGGGGTTCTTCGGAAGGGGTATCCTCCCCTTTGGGGAAATCTTTTGGCTAAGTGCCTTCCTGGGGGATCGTCCGAGGAGGCCTACTCCCCTTTGGAAAATGTAAAGAAAAACTTAACCCTTAGATGTAAATTGATACGTTTCAATGTTTAAAGGGAAACATTTTGCTGAAATTGCACCAAAATGGCATAGAAATTGCTCTTATTATCCTTACTAAATCATTCTGTTTCACCAACAGGCCTTTTGCATTGACGTCACGTGATGTCATTTTGACAGCAAACAGAGAAATCCTAAGCTAAGCTTTAGCCGGAACTTGGAACGTCCCACAATAACGGAACGGAAGGCACAGAAGGTCACGTGCCGCGGGTATGTATCAGAATGGTTCAAATAGTAGCCTAAAGCCGCGGTCACACTACAACGAAATCGGATCGGATTCCGATCCGATTTTTGTGAGTTTTTATTAAAATCTTCTCCATTTCGGGTCGGAAAGAACCCAAAATTTGCCGACCTGTGTAATTATATGATTTTAATCGCAGGACTACGAACATTAAATTTATACGAATTATTTCGTGACGTCACATCAACAAACAGCTTTTATCGGACTATGCGTGTCCGATAAAAGCTGTCCGTCGGTGTGACGTCACGAAAAAATCAGTTAACATTTCATTTTCATACACCTCTGATGCAAATCATATATTTACACTAGGTGGCAAATTTTGGGCTCTTTCTGACCCGAAATGAAGAAGATTTTAATAAAAACTCACGAAAATCGGATCGGAATCCGATCCGAATTCGTTGTAGTGTGACCGCGGCTTTATACACCCATATAGTTGCTTGCGTAACGGAGTATGCATGTTCTCCTTAGTGTGTAACAAGCATTTTTTCAGTGAGGGTCTAAGAAAACTAACTTATGCTCAGCAGGCCAGAATCGTACTGCCATACGACGACCACAATTTCCACAAAATCAACAACTGAGCGGTGAAAGGGCGAATTCTTTGGCGAAGTGTCTTTTAGCCCCTCGAAGGGCCCCTGGTGTGATCCAGGGTAAAGCCCGGTGGACAAAGGTAACAATGTCCCAGAAGCTCTGGGGATTAAGCAAACATTTTTACTGTTATACGAAAAAAATATGATTATTCCTCAATTCCATTTGAAGCGCACTAAATAGATAATCACAAGTATCACAATTTAACCATTATGTTTGAAATAGGAAAAAAATCCCAAGCCATGCAGAACCAATAATTTACGCATGCCAGATACAACGTTGAACATCCGCCTTGAAAAAAGTAGGTAAGGGGAGGGGGGACGGGGTAATTTTTTCATAACGTTTTCACCGGAGCATGAAACGTTTTCACCGGAGCATCACGTAGAAAGCCAAGTCTTCCTTAAAAACCTCCCAAATTGTCGTAAATGGTACTCACTATCCCATGTAAGTTGTATCTAACTAATAAGTTTCATTTTGAGATTTTTGATTTAGACATATAGGCCTACCCTGCCAAAAAAGAAAAGGCAAATAACAGAAAACTTTTAGGCTGGTGTATTTTTACTGCCAAAAGGGATAAATCGCCTAAAAATTCGTGATCCCATGTAACCTGGTCTACCTGGCTCTCCCTTTCCCAAACCTCACTTGTCTGGCCTGAATAGGTTAGGTCGGGCAAACTACCTAGCATTTTGATTATACAGTGGGTTTGTGGATGAGAACGGAGGATGCATGATGTTAATTAGGTGTTGATGGACGTATCTACAGCGTAGTGATGGTGAGCTGGAGCATGGAAGTACCTCCGAGGTAGCACTTCCATGGTTGGAGCTGAAATTCCAATATGGTGGTTTTAATGCCAGAAAACCAATTTCTGTAGCCTGTGTTACAACTGATAATGTAGTAATTGACCAATAATGTATCACTAACCGATAATGTCATCAAGCTACATTAGTTTGAATTGCCAATCATTCTTTTTCTATAAATCATAGTTTTAAAGGTATCCAAATATCACAAACGCAATACTATGATTCCTTATTTCTCTGAAAACTGCCGTAGTTTCGAAAATAGTAATAGAGTAAGTTATAAATGCCAATCAAAGGGTTTCAGTGAAGGTCACTTATACTTTCCTAAATCAATTACATTCATAGGCTCCAGGGGCGTAGCTAGGATGGAATTTTTCAGGGGGTCTAGGTATCAAATGGGGGGGGGGGGTCAGGGCATTGATCGCCGTCCTTAATTCTTACACATTTCATTAGGACACAAGCAATTTAGGGCCCCCACGTGATTTTGTTAAACGTGAAAAAGAAATCGTTGATTTAATCTTTTTGAGAATACTGATAAACAGTAATTAAAATGTGCAAGGCGTTGTTTATTGTTTACACTTTGCGACGAGTTCCTTTAAGTTCCTTTTAAGCAGGTTTTTTTTTAAGTAATTCCTCCCTGTCTTCTCATGGCTAGAAATCCAATTAACTTTTGATTTGAGGATCTGATGTCAGGACCGTCAGGACAGAAGGGCTGAGGGCCGCCCCCCCCCCTCCCCGCAATAATATTCAGTTTGAAGGATTTGTACTAAAACGTCCAAAATTACCTGAGAAAATGTCAAAACAGAGGTCTTGAATGTTCAGCCTCCCATCCCTCCTCCCTTTCCGAAGGCGTTGAATGTGAGTTTATGGCCATGTGTTACTACGTATGACTTTGATTTTAGTATTTGCTAACGGTGTTCAGTACAGTTAGACAAAATTAATTCAGATAAGAAGTTGTAATTTTTGCTATCACGTGTTTTTGGCTTGTTTTTCAGGCTCCCACGAGGAAGGAGCGTATAACATACGGCCTGCCACACCTCGCTAGTTGACACTTTACCGCAAGTTTTTGACTATCTTCAAACTGCAAAATAATATGACCTTTACCCCCTCCCCACGTCCCCAACGACCTGTTTAGGTGATTGAAGGTACCGAAACTGGCCAGGTAAGTTGTTATGTAGATGGACAGGGTGTGAACCATGAAGAAGCCCTTTAGTAGTCCATTCGCAATATCTGTAAGGAGGATTTTATACCCTGCGTGTGGACCAACTGAATGTCACATATTATATCCAACAGTCAAAAATCAAAAAAAGTTGAGCCATCTACTTCGATACAAAGAAAGGTTTTCAAGGCTTCAATTAGGAAACCTAGATCAAACTTGAACATGAACTTGACCTTGAACTTAACCTTGGCCATGAACTTGAACTAACCTTGGATATAAATTTAGTGAACTTGACTTTGACCATGAACTTGACCTTGAACATACTAAAAAGAGAACCATCCCATATTATCGCCGTAGTGCTGATTCTACGGCTTTCCCTTACCTGGCCCCCAGGTTCGATTCGCCATCCACGGTTGTCCCGGCCCTCTGCTTTCACCCCGGAGCTGTTTTTTCTGTTTGGTGGTCTGCTGTCTCCTCTTCCCCCGGCCGGTCTCGAACCATGCACCTCTGGCGTTCTAGTCTCCTTCCTTACCGCTATGCCCTGACTGGGTCCCCAGATTGTTAAGGTGCTACTTTTATTTTATACCACACGTCAGAGGTAAAGAATTTAAGAAAACCAAAAGCCTACTTCTGGGATTTGAACCACGGACTCGGCGATGATATCCAATCTTACAGATGGCATAACAAGCTGAGCCATGCTAGCGTTTGAGCTCCTAAGGTTCAATGTTTATATTAAACCTTGGAACTGCCACTGTTTGAAAATTTGAATGACACTTTGTAATCTTCTTTGAGGTTGTGAACCAGAGTAGTTCAACCAAGACTGAGAAGTTCTTTGCGGATATGGCTTATATCTTAATGGGGCCTCTGGCTTATATGCTCTACTTTTTTAGAGCCCTGCCAGTATACGAGAAGAAGAACCGTAGATATTAGTGTTTAAATATTTGCACCAGACCTATTGATTGTTTTATGATATTGCTAATAAAATGTTTAGTGCCATTTCCAGCTATCTGGGAGGTATTTTTTGGCCAAGTTTTCTTGTACACTTCGCGCCAACCTATGGTGGAGCTACGCTTAGCTAGTTTGCCTACAGGCTTCGTGCCCCCCCCCCCCCCCCCCTTGGCAAATTTCTGACTACGCACCTGGGTTGAGGGTAGGGGGATCACAGCAATTCCTTGCCACTAGGCGAATCACAGTGACTCCTTACCACTAAGTTCTTTTAATATAACATCATTACATTGTGAGTTGTAATTAAGTGGTTTCCAGATAGGGCAAGGATGTATAAAATCAATGGTATTCACGCTGCCTACTGGATGTAAGTGAGACAGATATTAACGATGGGTGCACGCGAAGTATTTTGAACATATTTTAGGTATGTTTGCTTAATTTTCGTTGGCAAGAGTGATTCAACAGCCTATATTAAAATGTCTCGAAAAACATTGATGGCCATAACTGGCGAATTTCTTTTTTCGGCCCTCAAATGTTTGTTCCATCTCAATTTTTTCCGGATTGGATGGTCCGTTACTGACATGTTTCATGTTTCTTGCGGCGTCACGTTTATAACGATTTTAGAGTTTGATATCTGGTGACCAAATTTGCTGGTCCATGCCAGCTACCCATTCTTCCCCTCCCCCACGGATCTAGCGTGCCCAAATACAGATTACGACCTGACGATAAGTGTAGTGGACTTCTGGAGGGATACATGGTGGTACCCCTTTCAAGCGGCTGTAGACCAACAACGGTACTCGCGCTGTCCTACTGGATGTAATAGACAGATATTAACGATGGATGCACGCGATGCGCGCCAAAAATAGTATTTTGAATACATTTTAGATATGTTTTACTTCATTTTCGTTGGTAAGAGTGATTCAACAGCCTATATTAAAATGTCTCGAATAACATTGATGGTAATTACCGGCGCATTTCATTTTTGGAGTTGGATCAAGGTTTAAGTGCCTACAAGATGTCACAAAATTCTGCCGGTTTCGGAAATTTTATAGCCCAGTCACGAGTCTGGGACTGAATAAGACCGAGTATGAGTCCTTGAAATTTGGACAGCATTACGTGATTTACATAAGAATTTGTGAAAATGTAAGAATTTCATTCACAAATGTTAAAATATTAGGTAAAGTGTTAATTTGTGGGTATGACGGCAGACTTCCCACAATGTTTTGGTGAAGTTAAGCAAGTGTGAAAATTAGTACATTCTAAATCCAGCTTCACATCATGTGAATTTTCCAGTTGTGTCACTGGAATATTCCTTGAGGCTGATAAAAGATTCTTGATTTGACCAACCAAATCACAATTAGCCAGTCATGATTATGCATTTATACAACATAGGACAAATTACCATAGGACACATTACCATGGAAGTCACTGACTAAAACCCTTCATAATACATGTTATCTTCGAGATAAAGTTAGATGAGGTTTAACGTCCCAGTTTCCAACCAATTGGTTCAAGTCGAGACGACCACGGCCTTTTTTTCAGTTGTGGCTCACTGGTTTTTTCCCTACTTTATTGCTTATGCTGAGCACCAAGCACAAAAGCAGTAGGTTCCATTTTTAAAGTCTTTGGTATGACCCGGCCAGGATTTGAACCCTACACCTTCCGGCTGCAAGTCGGATGCTCTAACCACTTGACCACTGCAGTCTTTATCTTCGAGAAACCATGGTAACCTAGCTATAGCACCCCACAACTCATGAATATCTGAAAACATCGTTTTTGTAATATACTAAAGGGACAGGATTCGTTCAATCATTTCGATTTACGTTTGATCCATAAATCATTACATACATAACAGGAAATGTCATGCCTTTGCCATTTCACAACTTGAAGCCCACCGAGACTTTTTATCTCCAATTTTAACTTCTCCAAAGCTTGCCACGGCAAATAATGAGGCACTTACAATGCACCAATAATTTTACAGACTATGAAAGATTCATATTATGCCCTAGAGGTAATTTGTTAACCTTCTATCACTAAAATTATCCTATCATTAGAAATCAGCGCAAAATCTCTAGGGGCTTTAAAATCCCGTGCATGAGTGGCAAATTTCTAAGGGAACAGTACCACTCTCATCTAACGGATACTTCAATAACTTGGTTATCACATGCAGTAAGACATTGCCAGTTTATGCTATTTGACAATTTCAGTTGAGAATTTCGCCTTTTTTTTTTGGTCTTTCTTCCAAATTTGCTCAAAGTGATCTCATGCTCGTGATGAATTATGTACTTCACAGAATGGATAAAGGAAATCATACTCATGTAGATTCCAAGAAACATTAAAACAGGGAAATGAAATTTCAATGGTTCCCATGGCTATGGATTTAACTTTTCATGTCTCCAAACTGCTTGGGCTGACTGAAAACCTCGGTGGACTGAAAAAGGCAATATTTGCGAGCAGCTTGCAAACAAGATTTGCAGAGAAAAACTGCTGTCAGATTAACTCCAAATAATTCATAGTTTTCAAAGTTTTCTGATGCAGAGCACTTAGTTGCCTTATACATTCTGGAGTAAAAAGACACACAACTCTTAAATTGACAATCTGTGTGACAATCTTAATTTTAAAATTAGCTGCAGTTGGAAAGGAAAAGACCATCGTCCCAAGAGGATAATATTATATGAAACTACATTCAAAACTTTCACAACAGCTGCTGTTTAATATTTTAGACGGTGCTTCTTAATGTGAGGCCCCATAACGGATCCATGATAATTAGGGGGTCTTTGAGGACCAAAGGACTCTCCAAAAAGTACAAATTGTGAAAATTGCATGCTGCCAAGCCACTAGATGGAACAAACTGAGTACCAATTTCTGCTATATTGGGCAAAGTAGGCTTAAAGCCAAATTTTCTAAAACTCAGCCCAAACCACAGGGGGGATAAAGTTGCTAACAGGGCTGCCAGATAAAATTCACACTTTAAGGCCAAACTTTCCAAAAGGTAACCAAACCTCAAATGTTTAGCCAAAAAGGGCAGATGACAGTACTGGATGGTGAAATCCTCCCCCTGTGGGCTTGGGGTTGTAGAATATGCCCACGGTACTCCCCGCCTGTCGTAAGAGGCGACTAAAAGGGAGGACTTGCACTGTACTTGAACCGTATTTGATCTAGTTGACACTACATAACACATTTGTGTTGGTTTATCATTAAATCTTATCTAACTAAATCAACAGGATTGTATGTATGTGGTCAACAATTCCTCAATGTACCAGAATAATGATAACGGTCGAGAACCACACAGGAGTTAAATTGCAGTAATGCAAACTACTTCAAAGATGTCTCCACTAAGGCACTATGTCAAAATAGCAGAGTTGCAGCTGCCTCAGCCAAGCTGCAGCCACTGCAGCCAAGCTCTATTCCTACATGCATTACAATAGATGAATATGCATTACAATGCAACAAAGCATGGCTGCAGCCATGCAGCTGCTGTGGCTTGGCTGAGGCAGCTGCAGCCAAGGGTTTGACATTGTTCCTAATGGTTCCACACACCCTACTCACATAAGTACAAGTACTCTTACATGTAATTTTAAGCAGTATTGTACCCATATCACCAACAACACACATAACAACATTTGATAATGGGTCAGGGTTAAGACTTATCGGTAAGCGTCCATTTAAAGCATACTTGACCCAGGCACCCAGTCCAATCCACGTTCCAGTTCCTGGTCTACAAGATTTTGGCACTAGGTGCCATTTTTGAATCTGAATTTTCTATGATCAGCAGCCTTTTTGTTAAATCACTGAAAGTGCAAATTCCACATGATGTCTGGCATGATCACTACGGAATGGCATAGCCATAATATATTTTTTTAAGGAAAGGAGGCTCCTAGGGGGTTCTACCATTCACTACAGAACCATACATTTCTTTACTCTTGAATTTTCCTCAGGGGGCTGCTGGAAGGCTTGTTTTTGTTTGGGGGACAGTCATGGTGGGGAGGAAGGACTTATACCCCCAAACCCCCTTAGCTATATGCCACTGCGATATGTACAATAAAGACTCCCACGAAATTTAGGAATACCCTGGTATACAAGTTACATCATCTACATAGAAACGTGAAATTATCTCGTGAATGTCAGTGGGAGAGAACAAATCAAGGGGATGCTCTATTAATTATAATTACCAGAAAGCCCAAAGGTTTCGTAACTCCTTAACGAAAGGGGGGGTGCTTTGTTACACCGAGATTTGCCCCTCAAATTTATACTTCTTGACTACATCATTTTTTACGATGTGTTCTCATTTGACCACTCTTGACCTCACATGACCTTTGAACCCCACCAAAGCTTGAATGACCAAAAAATGAAAATTCTTAGAAGGGATTTTTCAGTGCTTCCTCCCTTGTAATGTCATGTTTACACAGTTTGTTTTTGACCTCTGATGACCTAAGAAAATGTAACCTCCACCAAAAACAATAGGGTTCCTCCTCTCAACATGACAAATCTATATACAAAGTATGAAAAGTGTCTGTCACTGTTATATGGAGATATCATGCTTTCAAGCCATTTACAAGATTTTCACAGTTTAACCTCCGGTGACCTCAAATGACCTTTGACCACCACCAAAGACAATAGGTTCCTTTCATGATGAAAAACTATATACCAAATATGAAGTGTCCATCACTGCTATCTTGAGATATCGTGTTTTACAAGGTTTTCAGTTTTTGACCTCTGGTGACCTCAGATGACCTTTGGCCACCACCAAAGACAATACGGTTCTTCCTTTCATCTTGATGAATCTACATACTAAATATGAAAAGTGTCTATCATTGCTATCTTGAAATATTGTGTTTCCAGGGTTTTTGGTTTCTGACCTCTGGTGACCTCAAATGGCCTTATATCTCCACCAAAAACAATAGGGTTCTTCCTTTCAACATCACAAATCTATAAACCAAATATGAAGTGTCTGTTATTGCTATCTTAAGATATTGTGTTTACAAGTCATTCGCAAGGTTTTCACAGTTTAACCTCTGGTGACCTCAAATGACCTTTGACCACCACCAAAGACAATAGGGTTCTTCCTTTCATCATGTCAAAACTATATAAGTGTCCATCATTGCTATCTTGAGAGACCTCAAGTAATCTTTGACCTCCACTAAAAATAGTAGGGTTCTTCCTCTCAACATGACAAATCCATATGAAAAGTGTCTGTCATTGCTATCTTAAGATATCATGATTACAAGGTTTCAGTCTTTGACCAGGCAACTTGTATGGAAATTAAACTATACCTGGTCATATTTTTGTAAAGCAAACCAAACATTCAATAGTGATCGCCATGATGTTGTTATAATTACCTGGTGCATGCTTAATGTGCATATGAAGACAGCTACTGCACATGTTAAATCTTTACGGTGTACAGTATTAAATATGCAAGTTGTTACAAAAATACACAGTTTACAAGACCTGCATAAAATATGATACCGCAAATTTGTTGTTAAGAACTATCAGAAGCAATATGTGTCCTTCAGTAACTGCTTAAAAATATGAAGACAAAAACAGACAGACAAAAGAAATCAGAGTAACTTTTGGCAAGGTAACCTTCGGCATTAAGACCAAGCTAGACTTATCAGTTGGTCAGTATTAGTCAAATTTCACTGTCACAGATGTAGGCTTAATGCAAGGAGTATCTTCCAATACCGATACTAAAAGCACATAATTGGTTTAATACTTGAGATCTAGTGTCTCCTCATGAGAGGGTTACATTTCTTAATTCCTTCAAGGCAGTGCAAACACTGCCTAGTGTCTGCATAATACATGCAGACACTAGGCAATTCCTTCAAGGCAGTGCACACACTGTCTAGTGTCTGCATAATACATGGCCCCCTGTAGGCTGGGGGTTGCAGAGTATGCCCACGGTATTCCCCGCCTGTCGTAAGAGGCAACTAAAGGGGAGGACTTGCACTGTATTTGAACAATACTTCAAACCAAACTTGAACCGTATTTATCTAGTTGACACTATGTAACACATTCGTGTTGGTGTGTCGTTAAATCTCATCTAACCAACTAATTGAATAATACATGATGCTGTAATTTTGTTGTTAGGAGCTGGTAGCAGCACAGTGTCATTATATTCATGGGGTAAAATACTGAGACGTAAAAAGTTCAGCATAGGAAATTAAAGTTAGCTTTTGGTAAGGTAACCTTTGCTTTTGGTAAAGCCAAGCTAAAAGTATTGGTTAGGGAGCATAAGCATTTTGCTTCTACCTCAATTTTACAGAAATAGGACAAAGCTGAAGATTACTGAGCAAAAAAAAAAAAAATCTTGAACACACCTAATAGGTCCAGTGCTGGTATTGAGTTCTTGCATCTTATCAAGGGCGGATTATCTTCCCAACATGGTTCAAATTTCATCATGAAACTGAAGAATGATTGAAAATACAGGACTCAGACATGTTCTTTTCTGAACGCAGCTGTACCTGACAGCATAATGTATGCCCTTAATATTGCCCTCACATTTATGACCAATCATAAAATGTATTTTGCAGGTACGGTACCATGTAGATTCTTAATCTTTTTGGCATATTTATGGTAAGTTTTTGTGTACATTGTGCACTTAATATTATAAATCTATTTTATGAAAACAGTCACAAAAACAGTCAAACCTGTAGTTACCTTGGCAACAGTAAAACAGTCTCAAGCTACTTGTTACTTCCTAATATAAAGCATAATTGGTGTTCAATTTCCTGCAAATTTCATGTGTGGTTCTCCAGATACTAGCAATTTATGTTATACCATTGTCACACAGAGCAGAAGTGATGTCATCTCCTCACACCTATAAACAATGCCTTTTCTTTGTATTTCAATCTACTATTTGACCTTGAGATCTATAGAGATATCTCTTCTCTGCCCATAAGGAAGTCCCGTTTTTTGTCAAAAACGGGAGATTAAACATGTACCCGAATTTGTACCATTAGCCTCATTGAATGCTCTAAATTGGTTCTTAAATAACCACCAATCACAGCCGAAGAGTAAATAGAGCCTGATGAGTACAACAGTACAAAAATAGCATACGTAATGCATTATAGACAGCTGGTACACTTGGCCAGTACTAGAGCAGATGCATCTACAATCATTAGGGTTGGGTGATAAGAAAAAATCCATATTGATATGTTGTGATAATATCGCCAAAATTTTTGCAATATATCGATGTATCACCAAAACAGATTAACCTGTATTACCTGTTGTAGACAAGGCTAAATGTGCCTGAAATTTGCCTTAAAAATTTTACACCTGATTTTCTAAATAAGGACAAAATCGATGCATGAATATTGACATTGCAAACACTGTTTCATCTTCAAAATTTAAATTACCGAAATTTCAGTACCTCCAAAGTTTTTTCTCTATATCGTCATATCGTAAAAAAGGTATTTCATATCGCATATCGCGATATGGACTTCTGGCGACGATGTTGTGATATATATCGTACATCGTGCAACCCTAACAATCATATGGTAGCTAGGTCAATTAATTATGTGCAGTCAAGGGTAAATCCTACTAATGGCTGTACTTTTGTAGTTAGTTTACTATCAAGTGACAAATTGTTACTCCCCCTAGGAATTTGAGGACCATTCTTCAATGGGCTGGATTGGCCATCATGTGGGCCAGAAGGCAAAATTTGTTTAAATTCTCTTGTCTCTCATGCATTCACATTTGCAAAGGATGGGATTATAGAGGATAAATTTGGATGTAAAGATCATAAAGAAAAACCAAAAAAGGTTAATATGGGGCTATGATGTAAATATGTTCTTGCTTCAAGTTCAGCTTGGGTGACAAATGTGGTATTAACCTCATCAGCTAAATCTTTTAACCACACACACAGGAATTGGAATGTAAATTGCACCATAAAGGATGGGTCACACTTTTTCAATCTGAAATCTGATCCGAATTGTTTTAAATGACCAATAGTTTTTTATTCAGACCTTGTTCTGAGGATGGTCACGCTGTATCGATGACTGATCTTAGTTTGTCTCATGATAAACTGTTCTGCTACCATTTGTTCGAAAATCAATCTAATTTTTTGCACACGTGTCCGATAAAACTGTCTGCCAATGTGATGTCACTAAATAATAACTTTACATTTCATTCTCGTAGTCTCTGATGCAAATCATATATATGACACAGGTTGGCAAATTTTTTTCTCTCTGCAACCAGGGATGGTGAAGATTTTAACTAAAACTCACAAAAATCGGACCGTAATCCTATCCGATGTCGCTTTAGTGTGACCTGCGCTTAATGCTTGGATTAAAGGTCTCATCTAATACATCCAAGGTAAACACTGTGTTCCCACTGCATTAAAACTGCACACACAGAAAGTAGCTTTCATTAATTTTACAAACTGTTCAGTTTTAGCGATAAACTCTGGTAATAGCTTTTCTTCCCATGAATGTTCCATCATTTGAAAACTAACAAGTTGAAAAGTGAACAAGTTATTCATGAACTACAAAGCAGTAAATTTCTCGAGAACATAATTTCTTGAAAATAAAGGTTCCAAACAATCTTCTTTTGAATTGCCTATTATAGCATTATAGAACTGTAAATCATGGAGTAAGTGTATGAAAACTTTCTGTACCACAATCACAACATATCTCTTTAGAAAGAATAGCTGACAGGCATGTATAAACCAGTCAATTTGACCAATCAGATTGCAAGATCTCAATAACAGGTGGCAAGAGCTTGCCAAATTAATGACAAGAGCAATAAATAAACTGAAGTTATCCTAAAGAATTGTTTCCAAGTTTTGTAAAGAAATCTTTATTTGCCATTCAATAAAAACACAAATGGGATGAGAAAATACTGTGACAATGTCAAAGTTTTGCATATGGCATATCACACATTCCTCAACTATCTTTAGTTAAAAAAATCAAACTGAGGGAATGGTGAAACTATAAACTATATTTAAGACAAGGAGCTACAGAAACGCTACGCAAACTTTGACACAGAAGATTTAAGAAAATACCAACCACAGTACTTGAACTTAATCTTACCCTGGTATCTTTTAATTACTTAGAGGTAACATATCCTTCAAGTTTACTACATTCTTAAAAAGGGGGGGGGGAAGGGGGGCTTGCTGGCCACCAGCCCCTGCCCAAACATATTTAGGAATAGCCCTATAGTTCTAAACACAGTTGATGAAAGCACTTTGATTGACATCCATTCAAACAATATAGCTCCACTCTGGTTTGTCGACCACAACTACAGTCAGTTGTGCTCCCAATTAAGCTCACACTGTTATGTGAGTTTGAGTCAGACGAGGTTTTACGGCTCAGCTTCTAGCCAACTGGTTTAAGTCTGGCCGGCCATGGCCCCTTTTCATGAGGTTTTTTCCCTTTTAGCAAAACTTTAAGAAAATTCACCAAGTAACTGACCATGGCTTATCTCCTGTGTCAACATCTTTCTTTTGCCAACAGTTAAACTATTGCCATCCCAACGATTTACTGCCACAGTCATTTCGTGCTTCACCCATTGAGAGTGTGCTCAAGCATGCAGCTGACTGTAGTGTGCACAAAGTAGTACTGGCATAACTAGACACTGCATACAAAGGAAGTTTCTCACTTTAGAACCTGCTCTATTGAGTTCACTCCTTTTCTATTGGAACTGAAAACCAGAGATGGTGAGTTTCCTTTGAGTGCACTAATCCTGCTTTACTGAGCTACGCGGTACAATTCAGGGAAGGAATCCTATGGGCAGTTTCATGGCATGTTCCAGTTGTGGCTCACTGGCTTGTGCATCACTATATGGCCTCAAACAATTGAAACTCAGTGCAGGCTACTGTGGCTCTGTCTTGGAAGTGCACTAGATAGGTGTTTTTTTTTTGTTAAATTGGAGGAGGGGCTAGAAGTAAACTAAGTAGGGACAATTTTTTTACTGTCTGGGGTGAAATTAGAAAACCTTTAATCTACTTTCAATTAAAGGGCATTTCATTTTTGAGCACTATACAAAGAATCACACCTCAGCTAAGAAATCTTTCCCAAAAAGTTGGTGGTAAGAGGATTGCCACTTACATTTGCTCCCCAATTAGAAAACAAACCGCCCTACTTCCCTGCTTCCACATCAACTGTATCAGTATGCATCTATTGCATGACAGAACAGAAGTGTTTTAAAATGCTACACTACAAGCAAAACTAGAGAGTATGAGGGTAATCCATGGAGATAAATGATTTTTAACATGTGAAGCGAACAATGCTTTACCTTCAGCCCGTAACTACCAAAGAACTATTGGCTGCACACCCAAATGGCTGAACCCCCAACAGGTGTTACCCAGACTAGTACGGAAAGGTCAAAAGAGTTATCAATTTCAGGTTAATAATATACACGTGCAGGGTTGGGGAGGTGTGCTCATCAAAATCATAGTCAACACTAAATGCACGAACCTACATTTTACCAGGTTAGCATCTGGTTGCTACATACGCATTCCCTTTCAGGACACAGGAAGGGATTAGCCTACCTTTTGAACAAACAATATTATGCACATCAAGTTTATTATACTTAATCAGTCCCTAACAATCCCAAGTTTAAAGTCCATTCTTATTTATAATTCCACACAAAGGGTGAAACTGTCCTATTTAACAGCTGTTACTGTAAAACAAACCCAAACCCATAGCAACAGCAGTTATCAATCTCTTGTCAGGAGCTGTTATCGTTTCCATCTCCATGAGATCTATTTTGTTCTTCAAAGACTCCTAACAGAAAGCTGAAGGCCAGATGCAGCCATCCCAACCACACTTTAAGCACTAATTCTACCCAATGCCCCCTTTACTTCCCCTTTAATAGAGGAAGTCTACCATAATGTTTAACAAGGTAAATATTGCATACATTAACAGGCAGAGCGAGTATCAAATATTTGTACACATTAAAGGGCCTGTTGCATCATTCCAAACATTGTTACATCCCTGTATATCTAGCAACAACTGATGACTGTACCTTGATTGCCATTACTTCGGACAATAGCTTGACAATAACTTGACAATAACTGACTGACAATGTTGGCTTGTGTAGTCAATGGTGTATCCAGTGTATCACGGACAGCTTACACACAGTTGTGTGTGGATACAGCCTTGAACAATATAAACTTAATATAGGCTACTGTGACTGTAGCTTTGTCTGGGAGGATAGACAAGAACTAGAAGTAAACTTAGAAGGGAGAATTTCTACTGTCTCATAGGAGACTGCTGACCCTTAAAGAAGAGGCTTGTCACGTTAGTAAAAATATCCTAACAATCTGGCACATCTGTGTATGTTATTCAACTTGAGGTGACTGCAGTTGGCCTCTTTAAATAGACTTTTTCAGGCCAAATGTGACTGTCCCTCTGTTCTTGGGATATGATGTAAACCAGGATTTTCTATTTCATCTCAGAACCTCTGGCCACCTGAGAAGTCTTCATTGGCTAGTTGCTGTTTGGTCTTCATAGCTTTGTTCAACTGTAAGAAAAAGAAGAGACAAAAATCCATTAGACTGAATGGCAATAAAAGGACTGATAAATTTTATGATCATTTTTCATCAATATTTTATGGTTACTACGCAGGTTCTCAGGATTCAGCGACGGTAAAGAGGGGCGATAATAGACTATAAATGTGGCCAGGTAGAGGCGAATACAAAAAAGTATTACAACCACAACTTTTCAATGGACTAATAGTGTAATAGTGTAGTATGACACTTCCAAGTAATGTATGTGACAAAAGATATTATACAAGTTACAACCAGGATGCTCCCTCGGCATGTCACTGCTCCGTTACAACTAACCGCATCACATCCTGGGTTTACGAGATGAGACTGTTATATGAAATAAAGGCTAGTAACAACTATATTTTATCACAGAGCCATGATAACAGAGTTGGAAATGTTCTGTTTGTTTCTTTACACTCTGTATTAAAATTCTGAGAGCCTATTACAGACGAGACTACAGACAGAGGATCCTACCTAAATTGTCATTTACGTACAAGAAGAGTATACAACATTTAGTGTCGAGTTTCACCACCATACCTGTCTGTTATTCTCACAAAGATGGTCACAGGCTATTGTATTCTGTGTCAAGTTTGGACTTACTCAAGTGGTTCAGTATACACTGATGCACGAGATTTAAGAAATACATGACAGGATTAAGCACAAGGCATGCAAAAAAAGCAATGATAGTTTGAAGAATTTTCACGGTTTCATTCATGTTGTAGTTTGAAATTTTGCAGATATTGTTACTAGGCTTGGGTGGGTTAAGACTACACTACAGAGTTGTGACTTTTGACCACATATCAAGTAATGACCCTACTTTCCTTGGAATTGTGACTCCTGGGGAAATTTGAAAAACTGTCAAAAATATGCAAGAAATCATATTTGGGTTATTCCTTTAGTATTATTTTGCTGGTTCTTCATGCAGAATTTCAACACACTGGCTCATTTGGTCTTTTTCTTCATTCAGTAACAAGTTTTCTCTTCTAGCTGTTGGCCTCTACGATTCTCCAACACAGGCGATTCGGCATTGTTGCTGAGGTTTATGTTCCTGTGTCAGTTGTGATGTCACTGCAGGGTCACAACTCCCTTCAAGAGTCGAGACTCAATAGGGATGTAGGTACCTGACTCCAATAATATTGGAGTCACCCAAGCCTAATTGTCACCAACATGTGAGATGATGTAGCCCTGAGGCCATTTTGGCAGGCCTAGCTCATTTCAGTAGTAATAACCCTTTAGGCCACATTATCCTCTATACCCTCATGTCTACAGAGCCAATCCAGACATTACATGATCAAAGAAAATAAAAGAATGCCTAGAAATTTGGCCCTGTAATGGCGGTATTATGACCTTATAGACTTGCTTCAAGTTCTTGGTATTAATGCTTTTAAACATAAATATCAGAGAAAAACAACTACAATTGTGAAACAATAATTCATGGACTATATCACACAGTTTTCTACCACTCACTTGAGTATTCAAGCCAGTATTAAAACATTGAATTTTCAAACAAAAATGGTTCTTTCATGTTATTTTGAAAGAAAGCTGATACTGTAGATTGCCATCATAATACCACAACTCAAACCAGTGGTTCTCAAACTTTTTTTAGACTACCGCCCCCTTCCATTATCTTGAACTGTCCCAGTGCCCCTTCCCCTACCCTCGTCAGACGCTCAACAATATCTTTTCTCAGTTACCTTTTCTATTTGCAACAAAAACCTGCAGAAGGCAGGCATACTGTGAAACTGGTATAGAGATTCCAGATGTAGTTCAGTCAGTGTGAAGGGTGAGCTTGGTGAAACGCTGCGAGATTACGAATGTCTGGTTCCATTTTAGTGAGAAGTGGAGGGGAACAGACCACCTGGATGCCTTATTGTTCCCTAAATTGCTGCAGTAATGTGTCTTAATCACCAGGGATCCCCAAATCAGTACCAATGCCCCCCTATTCTCCGTGTACTCTGTAGCGCCCACCTGGGACTTCCCAACACCCTCCAGGGGGCAGTAGGGACCACTTTGAGAACCACTGACTCAAACAATTACAAACCTAATCCACAGCTTAAGATAAGGTCAATTTTCTTCCAATTTTCCTGAGAAATTCTATTTTAGTGTTTGACCACCTGATGTCCCCCATGTACTTCAGCTACGGAGGCAAATGGTTTTCAACAACTGTTTGACGTAGGAAACAATCTTATAAAACCAAAATAGAGGTCACACTTTCTAATTCATATAATTAAAACCCTTACTCAAGAGGTTTTTATGATCACTAAGATGAAAGTGACAAGATACAACTGAATCTTATAATCTGAAGTGGTTGTGACTGCCATCTACAACACTAAGTCAATCATTTCCCAATTCTACTGTCTTTAAAAGTTTTATGCTGACATACCTCAGGTGCAACCAGCATTTTCCAGGTTTAACAGTATAAAAGACAGTCGGATCTTGGAAACATTTCATCTAGGTTAAGTGGATTATTTATCAAGCATCAATCAATGAAAAGAATCATAAATAAGCAGGTGGGGGTAGTCTGCTGTCATTATGCATTTTGTCCTCTCACAGTTTCTTTACTTGATCTATTGCAGTATGACATCAGTGATTAAAAGTACAATTTTAACTTAAATCAGAAAAACAAATCACACAATTTGTCCTGCATCACATATGTAGTTCCTTGCTTCCTTCATATTAAAATGTAAGTAGAACAGTTACTTAAAACCTTTTTGGCCCAGAGGGCCATTCCCTCCCTAAAGGAAGAAATTGCAGACCTCTCCATATTGGGCATATACAAAACTGCAAATGGCAATTATTTTTAAGTATAACCAAGCTTTAGTCAATTTGAATGTGACTGAAAAGTCAGGGCTACTTTGGTTAGTTGGCATTTGTATAACAGGTGACAGTGGCACCACCTTAGATTCACGGGGAATCGCTTGTAGCCCAAGCTCATCTCCAGCACTGATCCTCACTCATTTGATGTGATGGTGCTACCAACATTGTGTAATAGGGTTGGGCGATATGAAAAAACACATTTCCATATATTGTGATAATATTGCCAAAACGGATTAACCTGTATCACCTGTTGTAGACAAGGCTAAATGTGCCTGAAATTTGCCTAAAAAAATTTACACCTAATTTTCTAAATAAGGACAAAATCGATGAATGAGTACTGACATTACAAACACTGTTCCATCTTCAAATTTAAATTATGGAAGTTTCAGTCCCGCAAAAGTTTTACTTTTTCTACATTGTCCTATCGTGAAAAAGGTATTTTATATCGCAAATCGCGATATGGACTTCTGGCAACGATATATCAATGTACATTGTTTATCGCCCAACCCTCTTGTGTAAGTTCTTCTGCTGATGACTAGCTCTATGAGGAAATTGGGGGAGCCCTGGATGGAGGGCTCTCTTCCAATATGCTATCTATTTGCAATGATCTAACCAGGGAGTAGCCATGGCAGCTTCCTTCCTCCAATAAAAAAATGCAAAAATGCCTTCACCTATCTATTGCACTTCCCAGACAAAGCTATCAGTAGCTACAGGTATTTAGTTTGAGGCCATATCCACACACATCATGTACTGTACTATATGAGGTTGTCTGCTATGCATTTATATATTGGTATGTCACTACTAATCTTAAGTCATTGTTGACCAATCAAACTGACTCCATTGTCTGAATCAGCCACCAATTGTTTATGGAGATATCTGGAGATTCCTAAATATGTTGCGGTAATGCAACAACACTTTTAAAGCTTAAAGTAGTCAACACTTTTAAAGTAGTCAGGGTTGACAAGGAGACTGTGTAACCAGGGCCGTCTTAAGAGATCACCGGGCCCTGGGCCCGGCACTGGAGCGGGGCCCCTCAATCAAGTGTGTTCGAAAAAAGTTGCGTGAAAAATTGACATCCTTGACCATCGCTCAAGCATAGACATGCCTGCATTTACCCCCCCCCCCCATGTCGCTCATAAAGCATGGAAACTGGAACACTCAGAATCCGTTATGAATCTTGTTCAAGAGTATATAAAAGTATTTCCACACAAAAATCTTTTACGCAAGGGGAGATATGATTTTTTGCGCAGAGGTCAATTTGCGGGGCCCCTGACATCGCGGGGCCCTGGGCCTGGGCCCAGTGGGCCCATGCGTTAAGACGGCCCTGTGTGTAACTGTGTGAATAGGAGGTAACAAAGTACGATGTAGATTCTCTTAACAGCTTCTTTCTGATTCTTCCTTACTTATGTACAGCTATGTCCAACAAAGCCCATCCAATGTTGACAACTGTCCATAAAAACTAAAATCTCCCAGGCTGCTGTCAAGTTGAGACTGCAACATTTCAACCTTAAAGGCAATAGGCAGTTGCCCCCAAAATGTGCTTTGAAAAATCAGCAAACTCTTGCAAATCTCCTCGTATTGAAATTTCAAGCACCTCTGAAGACATTTTGAACGTATACTATTACAAACAATAGGTAAAGCAAGGAGAAATTCTCCTCGAATTTCAAAATTCACTAATGAAAACATTGTCACATGATCAAAATAGGCCATCCATGAACTAGAGTGCTGGGGCATACTAACTCTGACTGGGATGACTGTATTTTCCCTGTCAAATATGAAGCTTTAAACAGTAAAGCAAAGAGTATTAAAGAGGCACTTTTAAAGAGGCAAGAGTTGGTTTATAACATTCACTAAATTTTCCAAACCTGCCAAGTCTTCTTCACATACTAATGACAAATGGTCAAACTAAGACCATCCCTATACCCCCATACAAATAAACTTTTATGAGCAGACCTGCCAACTGTCCCGATTTTGGCGGGACAGTCCCGATTTTCGAACAAAAAAGCCTCCAAAAAGCGGGATGTCCCGATTTCAACAATTTTCATGAAAATACGACAGAGAAAAATGAAAAAAAAAAGGTGCAAGAATTTCATTAAAAAAACGACACTCGTCGCTTTCGTAAATCGGTCACACTCACTTCCAAGTTCCATAATGAGCCGATAACTTTGGTAATCTTCTCTAATGTATAGAGTTCTTTGGCGATGGCTTACTTCCCTTAGTTTCAAATCGGTAGAGTAGCTTCCTTGCGGAAATGTTCGCACGGTTAACAGTGCGTATAAAACGTGTGTCTGGGCTTGAAATCTATCGCCGAAGAAATGGTCACCACGAAAAGTTGCGTCTCAGAACTAAGCATACCCTCTCTGATTGGTTAATTAAAAAAATCCTGGATATAAAGACACACGTTGTTCGCGGAGTGGACGAAGTTTTGTATTCTTTCATTGCTACTGTACAGAATGCATGCTAAACTCGTGTGGCAATACCCACTACGCGTAGGCCATTGCACATGCCGATCAATAATTACCTCGTGCGCAGATGGTTTTTCAACACGTACAAGAGCGAGAGATTGTTAGAAACTTAGCTAGCGTTAGGTTAATGAACCTACTTGGCAATCGCGCCAGTGTTTCCACTCTTCCCGAAATTACCCGAAATTCGGGAAATCTGGGTGCTCTTCCGTAAATTTTCGGGAAGGGGGATGATTTCAGGAAATCTGGAAATAACGTATGGCGTATGGAAATGACGTATGGCTTGACAGGGTGAAATCCTGGATCAGCGATTAAAGTAGCATAAAAAAGAGTTATTGAAAATACCAGGTAATACCAAGCCGATTTCAGGAAATTTGAGTTTCCATTTCAGGAAAAATGAATTAAGAGTGTGGAAACACTGCATCGGGCCCTGGTCACGTCTGTCGTGTTATTTGAGCATTGTCAAAATGGAAGCGAAAGGAAAACAACCACAGAAGGGAAAGTGAGCCTGCAGGTATCGAGAGGCCTACTCGAATGAATTTATGTGTATGAAAAAATCGACTAAAGGCGACAGGTACATCTTCTGTGTGATTTGTCGTCAGGATATCGGAATATCTCATGGAGGAAGGCACGACATTGTCAAGCATTTGAGTAACAATAAACACATTTTGAACGAGAAAGCCGAGGAAAATTTCTAAGTTCTTTCAGAAAGAGGACCATATGGTAATTAACGCTGAGGTTTTGTGCACAAATTTTATAGTGGAGCACAATATTTCAATCGCCGTTACTGAACACACTGGGCCGTTATTCCGAAAAATGTTCCCAGACTCGGCAATAGCAAAAGAATATTCCTGCTCTAGAACAAAAACATCTCAAGTCATTACATGCTTAGCTAAGAATGATGCCGACTTACTAACGTCAAAACTGAAAACACAGCCCTTTAGCATTGCCACCGATGGAAGTACTGATATGGACAGTGTGAAATTGTACCCAGTGCTTATCAAAACGTTTGACAATGCTTCGGGTGAAGTGGCCTGCCAGTTGTTAGCCATCAGAGAATGCACAGAAAGATCCACAGGAGAGAACATTTTCAAAATACTTGATAGTGAGTTCATAGCAAGAAACATACCCTGGGATAATTGTTTAAGTTTCGCTACCGATAATGCCAGTGTTATGGTTGGGAAGCATAAGGGTGTAGCAACACACATCAAGCAAAAGAATCCGGGAGTATTTGTTGTAGGATGTGCCTGTCATCTCATGCACTTAGCAGCTAAGAAAGGCTGTAAATGTTTGAGGTATCAGATGGATGACTTGTTGGTAGAAATTTGGTACTTTATTGACAAGAGCCAGCTACATCACAAGCGAATTATTGAGCTACAGGTGGAGCATGGCCAGGAAGTTAAGAAAATTTTGAAGCATGTATCAACAAGGTAAGATAAGCCTACTGAATTTTTCTCGTTAGTTATATGTGTGATAAACAAAACCAAACAAAATTCTGAGATCTACATTTCACTTTGACTCCTGTCATTTTTTGATCCAGTTGTTGGCTTATTTATATAGGCCTAGCCAGTTGTCCCATGGTTATTAGGCGTAGACGAGAGTTTATAATATGTGCCTATAGGCTAGGCCTACGTAGGCTATTTTCATTTTAGGCCTAGGCCTACACCTCTAGCCTAGTCTTGTAGGATACTCTATGGGATAGCCTATATCATGATCTTGAAACGTAACTTGGTGGACCACATTGAGGGCCACATCAATTTGCTGCTTCACAAATCACAGAATTCTGTGTAAAATTGTGTCTTATGCGAAGGCCTAATCGTGTACTAGGATTTGGGGTTTAACTAGTGTTGGCAACGTATGAAACGTCAATGGTTTTGTTTTGTTCAATAAATGTGTAGTGTAGACATAATGAAGGGTAACAGAATGTAAATGGTACCTCTCGACTAGTACGTGTCAGTTTGCCAGAAAATATGTTTGACATATGAACTTGCCCAAGACCCTAGAAATCTTGATCCAGATGGAGTAATTATATGTTGAAAGCAAGTCCTAAACTTGTCAGGTTACGATCCTGAAGGCAGCAAGCTCTTGTAACAAACATGCGACCTAGCCTAACACACTATAGCACAAGCAAACTGGAGCCTATACCGGCGAATTTTGCCGATTTTCATAAATGTCCTACTTGTTTTCTGATCGTAACTTCGAGGGGTTCTCATGATTTAAGGTGAATTTGCCACCAATTGAGATTGTAAAATGTCTGTGCATGTCTTTGGTATATGCAGGCATTCATTTGACATGGTTTTGAAAAAAATAGCCCATGTTTTCTTTTAAAAATTTACATGTATTTTGAGCCTGATAATTTTTGGTAAATTCCTATAAATTCCGTGCAGAAAAGTAAATTCCGTTTTTTCCGGCGGAAAATCAGTGTACCTAGGTCACAAGTTATATTTTTTGGCCTTTTTCAGATGGCTTTCCTTAGAGAGAGCTGTTTCCAGACTGTTAGATTACTGGGATCCTTTGCTGTGTTTCTTTAAAGAAGAGAGTTGTGCTAGTAGGAAGCCAAACAATGATGACACTATCAAAAGCAGGAAAGGGGTTCCAAAAAGCAGAAGTGACAGCACATTTGTGGAGAAAACCAAGATCACTTCTGTGTCCAGTGGCCTAGTGAATCCTGGTAAAAGAGCACAGGGTGACAGTTCTTTAAATCTGAAAAGGAGGATTCCTGTTACCTGCAGTACAGTACGCAGTCCTGAAAAGAAGAGAAAATTGGTTTCCATACAGACCAACCAGAATCTTGAACAGGAGGTTAGCAGAAAAAATTTGTTTAATTCCAGAGGCAAAATGTGTAATATTTAAACAAAAGTTTACTCTGACTGTGAATGTGTCTTCATGTACTTGACTTTCTCCTTTTTTTTTTCCTTCTACAGAATACTCAAACAACCAGCAAACAGGTGAAAGGTTTTGACCTTACTAAGTATCTGTTTAATCAACAAGTACTGGCTGATAAACAGAAGAAATGTAATACTTCAAAGGTCAAGTCTAACTCAGAAAGGGTACAAAACAAATCTAAAGCATCAGCCAAAACAGACAACTTTCAGACCAGCGAAACAAAGAAGCAGCAGAATGAGAATAAGCCAACATGCATCTTCAATCAATTGAATGACCCCAATTGCCGACTCTATGCTTTCTTCTTAAAGGCAACCCTGCCTTGTTTTAACCGAAGTAATGAGGTGAGTTTGCTTCAGCACAAATTTGCAGTTGAATTCCATTGGATTCAACAGTTCACTGTTTTAATTATTTTACTTTGTTGGCTATATCTTTAAGAAAAGAATTCTTTCTTTCTTTTTCCATGGTTAGATGCTGCAGAGAGATGAACCACAAGTCCATAAAATACATGATATTATCGTAGATCAGCTTTCAAGTAACCTGGCCAAGTTTATCAAAGCAGATATCTTAGTTCGAGCCAAAGATATCACCAAGTTGGATTTTGTCAATGAAGAGCACCACAAGGACAATGAAATTTTTATTGGTCATGATTGCAGAAGGTTCATTGCTGAGAATAAGGAAAAGCTGGACACAAAGCAGTTCTACAAAAATGTTAGGCAATTTTACATTGCATGCAGCCAGTATATGATAGAAAACTACCCTTTTAATGATGAACTCTTACTTCAAGCTAAAGTCTTGGACATTGCCAGAAGGACAAAAGCAAAGTTCTCATCAGTTGATTATTTTGTTCAGTGATTCAGTTTGATTAGGAAAGACCAAATGGATGAGCTGGAATCACAGTTTATTGAATATCAAATAGATAGAAACATCGTGTTTGACCCTGAGAGAAGGATTGATGTCCAGTGGAATGACATTGGAAAAATTGAAAATCCATCTAGCAATACTAGCAAGTATTCATTACTTGTTAAAGTAATGAAAGCAGTACTTTCCATATTTCACAGCAATGCTGACTGTGAATGGGTGTTTTCTCAAGTCAATAAAAATAAAACAAAAGAAAGGTCAAGTGGGCACTGCAACACTTAGCAATATTATTACGCACAAATCTGCAATGCTAGCCAAACATGAAGTCTGCCATGAAGCAACCTTTTCCACAGACATTTTGAAAAAAGCTAAACAAGCCACTAAACGGGCGTTATGAAGCCAAAAAGAACGAAGGCTGTGAACCAACTTTTTCCACCAACGTTTTGCAAGCAAGCAACCTAGTGGGTGGTATCAAGAAATTGGAGGAAAAGTGCTCATATCATCTGTACACTTGATAATACACCAGCAATTTACTTTATTAATATTGAAGATGTCTTACATTGCAACTCTTTTGCTTGAAAACAGTTGAGCATGTAACTCAAGGTGTTGAAGTAATAATTGTACTTATACTGTGTAAATTGTACTGGCCTAATTCTTGTAGCATTTTGTGCACATCTGTATGTACTACCCATACTCTATGCTTTGGGGAATAGACTCAATTGTTGTGAACATCATCATTAAAAGTACTGTTAATGAGGGCTCAAAAAAAGTCTTCCTTATATGCCTAAAACTGCTAAAACCCATGAGCTTCCGAGGGCTTCGCCCCCTGGACCCCCACTAGGGGCCCTACGGTGGGCCCCTGGACCCAACCCGTATGGGCTTCGCGCTCGCCGTGCGTGCTTCGCACGCACTTCTTCACTCTCCCATATTTTGTCCCACTTTCTGAAATTGAGAGGTTGGCAGGTCTGTATGAGTGATTAATTAATGATTCAATTCGGTTTTAAAAAATTCGTGACCAGACACTTTTCCACATTAGTATTAATTGCACACATGATGACCACTACAAGCACAGGTCTAAAAATTCCAATTTTTTAGTTTTTGTGCAAGTGTTGGATGTGAAACTTGAATAATTATGCTAATTTAAGCATTTTCATGTGGTAATGCCATTCAAAATCCTCACAAAATTATCAATATCAACTCAATGTGCCACTTTAAGTGTAAAACTGTGACTCAAAGGTTTGCTCATGTACCTTTCTGCAAAGATTGAGATCCCATAGAAAGTGCAATGAAATTTGCAAAGATCTATTGCCCTTGAAAATAGGTATGGATCTTAAATTTGACTAGGTACCATCAAGCTTCATCACTTCAAGTATAAAGGACTTTTAGTTACTGGTTCAGTGCATGATCTTGAATATGGGGGTTTCAGATACAGTAGACTGATTCCCATACTAGCAACTTACACAAAATCTAGCTCTATATCGTACGAAGTTTGTTTGCAGAACTGACAAATGCTGAGGGATAAACAAACTTAAAAACACCTGAATATATACCCTACTTTCTGAATTCCGTATATGCTTTTTGGAAAATGCATTCACACTATATCAACCATACAGGACTAATGTATGCAGTTCACACTTTACTGCAAAAAGTGACAAACTTCAGTTCAAAATGTTGAATTTTGAGGAAATGAAGCAACTGGACTTCATAAGTCTAACAGACTTGTGGGAAAAAAATTGTAAATATGAATATTTTTCTACATTCACATTTGGTGACTGCACTTTGACTGACATAAATTCAACTTAAAAGATTTTTTCTCTGATTGGTCAATGTCTTTTGCTGAGCAGTAGTGAAACCCAATGCACAGGAGACAGCTCATGCAGTAATATGTGGATATGGACTTGAGCAATTTGAACTCAGTGCCGGCTATCAGTCTAGATGGTGCACTACTGTAAGCATGTTTTCAATTGGAGGAGGGACTAAAAGCAAACTTAATAGGGAGAATTTTTACTGAGGTGAGACAATTCGCCCTTTATGCCAGTGGCAAGGTACACAACTAACAAGTGTATAGTGACATGATTGTTCTATTTAAAAGAACTATTATTTGGCTTTGTGCACCACAGCTGAGAACTGATTGGTATCAACTTAAGAATGTGATGATACCTTGCTTCAAGGTTAATAGGAAAAGTTTTTAAGTCAACACCATTTTTCAATTCATACATGTAGGTTCTGTATGAGATATCTAAAAGCACCCTCTTGGTTTGACAAAACTTACACACACTTCACAAAATTCCAGGACATCTGTCAATTTTACAGGATTTCATGACTCTTGGAGGAAGGAGTAACCCTGCAGCCTAACCCCTTCCAAACATCATCAATAAAAATTCTTTGGACTTCTGTCGGTTTTACAAAATTCCGACTCTTCCAGGTGGGAGGAATCCTCCCAACCATCATCAATAAAACTTGCAACTATTTACAACAGTTGTGCTTGTCAATTATAAGCATGACCCTAAAATACCTGAGCATAGCAGGGACCCAAAGAGGGGGTGCAGTTTATAAAAATATATTAACAGAACTTATGTGTTTCATTCCAGCTAAATCCAAATTAACTCCCAGCAAGGCAGAGCATCATTTGGCTGTGCAGGCCTGCTAATACAATATGACTTCAGTGTCTATCCAGGAAGCATCTTGTATCAATATACAGAACTGGTACTGAAACTACATATAAAGCCCAGCACATGTCTTAACTTGCTGCAAATCCCAGTGAGATTTCCCAAGCCATCCTTCTCAATGTACTATACTTCCCGACTATAAGCACCAGTATGTTCAATGTATAGCAGCAACTAAATGAATCTCACATTCCCAGCAAAAGTATTCCAACAGCCCAGCTAATGCCCATGTTAAAGGGGGAGGGGGAAGGGGTGGGGTGTTACTACAACTGACGAGGTTTAATGGCCAAAACTACAGTTAACACTAGGTCACCTATACAGATTGGCCAATAAGGTACATACAATGTGATCCTACTATTGTAACATAGGATGAACATTTCTTTGCTGGAGGGGTGAAGGAATTCCGAGAGATCCCAACAGGTGTGTGGGTTCTTTGCCTTTAACATATTCATCTAAAAAATTTTCCGAGAGTGAAGAACAACTTGGACCATCATTTGGCTGTCTGATTCTGTTAAGTCCAATGACCGGGCAACAGTTTTTACTCACAAAAGACGATTTCTTTTTCGGCTACAAACTCCTACTGAACCATCCAATGAATTATTTTATTTTACATTGTAAATATTACATTTATAGCTGTAAATTAAACAATACAATTCCTAATCATATTGCTTTCTTTCATAAATTGAAATTCCTGCTTAAGGTTGAAAGGTATATTTGTTCCAAAGGTGATGTAAGCAAGTCTCGACGTAGTAAGTTTGATCACATTGTCAATTGTTTTGCTTATAATAGAGACCTCTTTGATTAGATTGTAAACTTTATGCTGTGTAAAAGCCTTAGCATTTGTGAATGGTATGCATGTATATATGTATATGAATGTAAATAGGTTGAATTTCTCCGTGTTACAGCTGAACAATAAAGATGGGTACAAAAAAAAAAAAAAAAAGTCCAATGACCAAACAACTATTATACTCCTTACAAGAATAAAAAGTTAGGAATTTATTAAAGTTTATTCATCAGTTTATAAAAAAAAAGATCAATCATGACCCATGACAGCACCTTTGAGTCATTTAGACCACATAGTTTGAAGGTAACTTTTTAAGGGTTGCCAGTAACTGCAAATGCAGATTTTTTTTCTCCCCACTTTTTATACATTTGTATCCCAGTATCTGTGAATTTCCTTGTTTAATGCCAATCTTTCTTTTACACAAATCTCAATAATTCAATGGTGACCAATAAGGAGGGCAGATGTAATTGGGGTACAGTATTTACTATGTCATCTACAGTTGCTTCAATCAATAACTGCCAACCAGCCTCACACTACACAGGCAAATCATTGTAATTAATTGCTAAACAATCCCAAAATTTTAGGATTTAAGGCTTAATGGTTTTACCACATGTGCACAGCTGGACCATTTCTTTTCCAAGATTCTTTCATGATTCACACAGGAACAATACTAGTGTACTGAAAACACCACAACATGAAATTCATTTTAATTTTCACAAATCTGTTAGCATTTAAATGTTTTTTCAGGCAAACCAATTTGGGGACACTGCCCATGGTTTGATAATCACTCCCAGTACAAGAATATGCATCAGTTTATAGGTCAGTAGCATAAAGGTCTTCAGTAGTAGAGCTGAACGACCGTTATCAGTATAACAAGGCTTCCTGGACAAATCCTTCCAGGACAATTTCCTTTGGATAACTCACCCCCCAGACAAGTCCAAACCCAGGCAATTCCCCCTCCCTCCTTCTCCTTCCCCAGGATAATTTCAAATTTTCCTGTGTAGTAAATTGTCTGAGCAGTAATTTTCATGGGTGTCCAGGTGGGAACTGTCTGGGGTGGACATTGTCCAGAGGGAAACTCTGCAGTGGGAGTTGGAATTATCAGGAAGAGAGTCATTCTTGTGGGATTTGTCTGTGGAGGATTACTGATCACACCAAAAAGATGTACTTTCCAAAGTAACAGACAGGCAAGGCTTTAGCCAGAGAGCAGCCCAGGGCTCTATTTCATAAAAGTTAGGAATAATCCTATCGTGGACTTAGGAAGAATTCATTCCTATCTTCATGCTGAAGTTTTTTCTAGGCTTAGGAATGATCTTTGGTAGATTTAGAAATGTTCTTTATTGATTTGGCAGGAAATTCACTGATAAAAACAATGTCACTTTTGATTTATCCCTAAATATTTGAAGGAAGGAATGATTTCGGACAAATTGTTCCTAAACAGTTTAGGAACTTTAATTTTAGGAATATTCCTAACTTTGATGAAATAGAGCCCAGGAGTCATTTGGACTCCCTGAATCCTAGATTGCCTCAGATGTGTAGTACATTTTAATGCAAGATTTTCACTAGTATTGCCTGTTTGGACTCCCTGAGCTCACAATCCTGGCTAAAGCCCTGCAGACAGGTATAAATATAATACAGTACCAGCTACTTGTGACACCGTCCTGCATTACTGGGCATGCATATACAGAAGGTATTGTAGCTGCCGGTACTGGCAGACATATATGACAGGTAAAAATAGCAAGCTGAAAGTCAATGTACTATAGTCAGTGAGCTATGGAAGTGCCATCCCCATTCCTTGGATTGCTAGGTATTGCTGGATGTATGCCAACAGTGCTTTTCCAAAAGGCCAAAAAGTATTAGCACACATCATGCTTGAAGCAGGGAAACATGGCGAGAGGTACAGTATAAAGGTCTACGGTTCCTGTATAGAGAGGGATGCGACATGCTGTGTCTGCAAAATTTGAGTCACGTGACACATGTAGCCATTTTGCCTCCAGCAACCATTGCCAGTATGTTTGCATAATGCACATATGCACGTACTCGCGTATGTAAAATGCATAGTAACGTCATGACAATTACAAGCGACTATGTTGACGAGCATCCTGTCCTGATACTCAACCGAAATCCATGCAAACAAATGTCAAAATGGTAGAAAGCTGTGCATGGGGGAGTAGCAATTGCCTAGAAAATGGCTACAAAATGTTTAGATTCCACAGAAATACGAGTGAAATACTGTAAGATATGAGAGGTTAAAGTAAACCGGTGCTCTTTATCCTGTCTCCTATCTCTTTATCATTTAACTTGTTACTGTGTGTATAGTGTGCGAAAGGGCCATTCTTGTGTTGGGTGTACTGATGATTGATAACTCAGTGGTACTGTAAGCTGAAGCATCTCGGCTCACTGAGTTGAAGGACTTCAAAGCATGTTCTTTTATAGTAAGGGTGTCAAAGATATTGTTTGATATGCTGGTAATTGCTGAGAGTATTTTTCTACATAATTGTAAAGGCTAATGGATGGAAAAAATCTGAATTCAAATCTCCTTGAAGAATGCAAAGGAGAAACTGCTGATATTCAGCTAACTTCCGGTCACAACTTGAAGGAGAAAATTCTTTTCAAATTCATCGATGTCTGATTACAAATATACTGTAAGAAGCGAAGAGATGAATCAGACCTTTTGTAAGAAACAGTAGGGAAGGGAGGTTGGGAGCAAGAACAAGGCCAGGAGAACATTGACACATGCAGGCGTAGGAGCCTAACTTGATTTGTTGGGGGGGGGGGGCTGTTGTGACGTGCCCGAAAAATACAACTCATATCTACTAATATCATCATTACTTTCAACATTCTTTCTACAATGAAGGGTACTCAGAGTAGATGGACATCATGATACCACTGGTAAACATACGCCATACCATCGTTTGCACACTGTAATAACTACTAACAAAAGGCCACGGTAAGTCAACTACATGTATCATGTTAAAACTTTCCTATACAGAGGAATGTGTCAAACTCTTTAGTGTCAGATTTGTCAGGCAATAATGAAGTTAGTACAATTGGCACTATTGAAGTTCTTTCCAAATAACCAGGGTTTCTGTCCAGGGGGCAGGAAGGGGGGATTTGTCCCTACCTTTCCAGAAGGAGGGTAAAATCCCCACCTTTTCATTTCCATAAAAATATAAAAAATTGTCAATATCCTCATGTCTTAAGAATTTCATTAAACTTTACAAAAGTTTCCAGATTTTGTAGCAATTAGCTTATCCATGATAAAACTATCCACATGTTGAACTCCGATTGCTTAACCTGAGACTTCACAATGACAATATGGGAGGGTGGAGCTAGGGTATAGCAATTAAAGTAATGACAGAATAGAAGCGAGTGATAGAGGAGACAAAGTGGGGTGGGGGGGGGGGGTTATGATGAATAGAGCCAGAGTTTGTCTGCCTTCATGATCACAACATTATCAGTGTATAATTTAGTTGGTATTACAGTATTATGGTGTATTTGATCCTTCAATTTGTTTCACATGCCTGATTGACAGCTTGCAAACATTGCATTGTAAGAAACACTTGTCATAGATAACCACCAGCTGTTCAAGGAATTCACAAAACAAAGTATTATGTGGAAAGATGGACTCATGAGATGTGTCTTATGTTATCCTCTGTTCCTTTAACCTTCATTCCATGGACAGTTGTAATGTTAGCATACCCTGATGTGTTAATTCTGGAAGTTGCTATGTACTACTTTGAAAACATGAACATAAAGCTGGTAACTAATTAACAGGAACTTACAAAAGATAAATCAAAGAAGTACAGACCCCGTGCAACACTCCACACCACAATTTCTGCATAGCGAATGAGAAATCTCTGAAATGGTCAAACTTTGATGAGATATATCTTGACAGCAGTAAAAGATATTCACGTAATTCTAACAGATTTTTCATATGAGGATCTTAATCTATTATTGTTGAGTAAAGCAGCTGGTTTGGTTACATGTCCACAGATCTTAAAGTAACCAATGATTGAAACCAGTACACAGGTTTGAGTGGTATTAGCATCACAGACCATATCAATATTGAACAAAACATAAAGGATACTAGTAGCCTGATACCCAGACTTGATATGAACAATCCATTCAACACAAGTGCAGGGTACCCTGACCGCCGGGAAATCCGAATTCTTTTCAGTCAAAGATTGACTATGACTACCAGCATTTGCACTATGGCTGTGGTTTGCAGGGAGTTACTCAAATAGCAACTCCCTGGTGGTACTGTGTACCTGGGAAGAATCTGTACTACGCGCACGAAGGTAGTAGGAAAAATGTCAAACTTCCAGGTATTATGAGCAATGTTGCGTGGGTGCTTTCACTGCAAAAAACAAAACCAAAATAGGACACAATGACACTTCAAAAGACCTTGAAGAGTTGCTACCACAATAGCCAGTAACAGGTATGCTTTGCTGAGGAGGGGTAAAGGAATACCGGGGATGACATTACACCATTTCAGGGGGTTTCTAAATAATAAATCATGAAAACGTGACCATTTCATAAAATGTATAGAACGAATTGTCCTTACCAGAAAAACTAACTTAAAGTCCCAATACAACTTTGTATACGAATTTGGATAAGAGAAATGAGTGGTACTTAAGGTCAGTTAAACCCAAACAAAACCAGAGAAATGATTTGTTGGAGAAAAACGACCTTTGCGAAAGTGAAAGGTTGTTTTAAATTAATCGTGACTGTAAATGTAACGGCTGTTTCAATATGCACAAGGTTCATCACGGTGGGAAGTTCTAGATCATTATGAATATTCGTTACTCAGCTGCTTCGAGATCAGATCATGTCGATGACTGTCCAGCATGATGCAGCCAGTGTTCATCTACTGCATATGCACTCGCTTACCGTATTTTCATCATGCACTAATCAACGACGAATACTAGGCTACGATGTGCTCGATGCACGAAGAATGTAGCTATAGGGCCGTAACACACAAGCAGTCAACTTGTGTGACATTGGCGGCCGGACTGCGGCTGTGCATGTTCCTACAGCCTGCCTGTGTTTTGCCTCGCTGTGCCAGGCAACGTTATCTTGCTTAGGAGTTAAAGTGAGGTTTCCCTCCTTTTTCATGTTAGTTGTGCAGCAATTTTGTTGGCGTGGGTAAATATTTCTAACTACAATTCAATTCTACGCCTACACTAACCTGAGTATAGTCCTAGGCTGTTTGTGTAGCCATCCGTCGAATATACAAGCAAATGCTCTGCACTGTTTACGTGCATACATTTCACTACAGTTGAGCATGTAGGCAAGGCACCTATAGTTGTTTATTCATGAATAATCCTAAACAAACAGACTTTCATTGGTTCATACTCCTGACTGATAGGCTCATTGCGAGGAGGGAACTCGAATTTCAGTTGGCAATCCGAATTCAACATCTCAATTTCGGACAAAGATTACTAAGAAGCTAACACTGTTCTTCTAGGTATGTTAGAACCTCTTAAACTGTTACCAACTTCATATATCTGGCTCTCATGCTATGATGATTTTGGCAGTTTAAGTATTTCTTTATACAAAGTCGTATTAGGACTTTAAATATACAGAACTTGATTAGCATAAATCTATCGTGGCATCTGGACACTGTCATAGGGACAAAGATTTTGTATAGAGTAAATGACAAACTATAAACCAGACAGGTGCTTTATTAGTAAAGATTAAGTAGCATCAATTGAACAGAAAAAAGCATTTTTCAAATAAAAATATCAAATAAAATATTTCTCATCTCACGAAAAATACAAGTACATTATTCCCATACCACTTCTGCTTGCCATACTGTACATTACTGTAGTATGTACACTGCATAACCAACCAATTTCTCAAGTTTCAAATGTAACCACTATATTGTAATATTCCTCTAAGACTGTATGCTCAACCAGTCAATTACCACTGTACCATAATGATTTTTCGCAAGATCATGATACACATGTCAGTCAATAACTATGTATCCATGAATGCTATAATGTATGAAACACAACATGAATATTAACCAAGGCCTTAGCCAGGATTTAGAAATTTCGAGTATCACTTGTGTACAAAACATCTCTCATCAAATTGGTGCCACATGTGGGGTCCAGATGTTTTCAAATGAGTAGTAGTGTGGGCTTCATTCCGCTGATGTAAATTATTTATGGAATTATGTCTATTTTAATAGCGGGAACAAGTTTGGTTCATACTATCAGTGTGTTTTGAGTCATGTTTACATCCAATTTGGAAAGCTATGCCAAGCAATTTTTGGGCTTTCTCAGAAGAAGTCCATAGTAAATTTGCCTATCTCCATTGCCATTTACCGATTTAAGGACAGTGAGATGCATTGGCAGCTCTAATAACCCTGTTGCATAGGACCACTAGTGTGTAATAACCTGAAAATTAAAAACCATTATTCCTGCCCTTGCTATCTGATCTCCATAGTAAAGTCCATGAAAAATACATTATAGCTCTTGACCACAGAAAACACAAGCTAGGTATTCTGGTAATCAAAAGCTTGTTTCACCTCCAGAATAATAAGTTTGAACTTTGCATATCAAATAAGGACCAACACCATTTCTTATTCATATCTTCTCATCTTCTCTGTGGTTCTACCCACACTTTAGAAGATACAAGTGGAAATGAATATTTTAAATATTTTTTTTTTTTTGGCCAAGACTGCCAAGAACGTAAGGTTGGAGTAATGGGTGGAAATTATGGCAGGGTAAAGTCAGAAGTTGTGTTGTAACAATGTTGCAATAATCAAATTAATACCACCAATACATTATTTCCATTCTCAACATCAAAGCTCTGAGAGGGATGCGATATCAAAATATACGAAATGGAAGCTCAAACTGCGACGGAATATGTTTCAATCCAGGGTTTTCACTCATCATTTTTTTCAGGAGTCACTGACCCTTGAGAATAAATTTACAAGAGTCAAAACTAAAACAGAAGGGGTCAAAATAAATTTGAGTTTAAATGCAACAAACGTTATTCCTGTTTTATCTTTATTTTCTATATCATTACATAGTGTAAAGCATAGAAAAGCTGTGCATCAGTTTGACCCCAAAGGTTTTGTGCCTGTGCGTCAAAATCAAAAGTTGTACATCGTTGACCCTGGTGCCCGAGTCAGTGAAATCACTGCAATCTGCCTTCAGCTTCATGTACTAACCAGAGCATGGTTACCAGTTTTTTGGAGGGACAAACATCCAAATTTTGTGTCCAAAGTGTTAAAAAAAAAAATCCAAATGCCAATTTGTAGACATTAACCATCCACACATGCATAACTGTGCAAAAAGCCATGAATGTGTTTTGTGAAAACCATATTTTTGATCATAACCTACCATGTTTTTTATGCTCCTGGTGGGCACTGTTTAGTATTAATTATTTATTTTAATACAGTTTACTGGTGCAATTTAAGAAAATAACAAGCACTTTTGAAGGAAATGGAGTAAACAATTGTGAAAATGCCAAAACAGTATCAAACTTCTCTTCACATTGGTTTAACCAGAATGCAAAAATGCACTGAGGTTTCGATGATATATGTTCTATTCCAAATAATGCCATGATGTCCCATGTCTTTCAGTCGCTGGTCAAGTGCTATCTTAACATGTTGGAAAAATAATTTTAAGTTCATATTTGATCTTGGGAATTCCTGGGAAATTTTGCATTTTGACATCTGATGATGCAAGATGATGATCTTGGGAATTCTTGGGAAAATTTGCTTTTTGCCTTCTGGTGAACTCATGAGACGATCTGGGAATTCTTAAAATTTTGCTTTTTGACCCCAGATGACCTTTGACCTCCATCAAAAACGATAGGGTTCTTCCTCTTACCATAATGCATGTACATACTAAGTATGAAATTTATTCAAGCTTCCTCTCTTGAGATATCATGTTAAAAACATTTTCAGTGTTTGACCCCCGGTGACCCTAAATGACCTTTGACCTCCACCAAACATGAAAGCATTCATCTTCCGACCATAACACATCCACATACTACCTAAGAAATCTATCCAAGCTTCCTATCTTGAGATATCGTGTCAACATGGTTTTCAGAGTTTGACCTCCGGTGACCCCAGATGACCTTTGACCGCCACCAAAAATGATTGGGTTCTTTCTCTTACCATAACACATCTACATACTAAGTATGAAATTTATCCAAGCTTCCTAACTTGAGATATCGTGTTAACAAGGTTTTCAGCATTCGACCCCTGGTGACCCCAGATGACCTTTGACCTCCACCCAAAACAATAAGGCTCTTCCTCTTACCATAACGCATCTACATACTAAGTATGAAATTTATCCAAGCTTCCTATCTTGAGATATTGTGTTAACAAGGTTTTCAGAGTTTGACCTCTGGTGATCCCAGATGACCTTTGACCTCCACCAAAAAAATAGGGTTCTTCCTCTTATCATAACGCATCTACATACGAAGTATGAAATTTATCCAAGCTTCCTACTTTGAGATATCGTGTTAACAAGGTTTTCAGCATTCGACCCCCGGTGACCCCAGATGACCTTTGACCTCCATCAAAAACGATAGGGTTCTTCCTCTTACTATAACCGATCTACATACTAAGTATGAAATTTATCCAAGCTTCCTATCTTGAGACATCGTGTTAACAAGATTTTCAGAGTTTGACCTCCGGTGACCCCAGATGACCTTTGACCTCCACCAAAAACAATAGAGTTCTTCCTCTTACCAAAACACATCTACATCCTAAGTATGAAATTTATCCAAGCTTCCTAACTTGAGATATCATGTTAACAAGGTTTTCAGCATTCGACCGCCGGTGACCCCAGATGACCTTTGACCTCCACCAAAACGATAGGGTTCTTTCTCTTACCATAACACATCTACATACTAAGTATGAAATTTATCCAAGCTTCCTACCTTGAGATATCGTGTTAACAAGGTTTTCAGCATTCGACCGCCGGTGACCCCAGATGACCTTTGACCTCCACCAAAAACGATAGGATTCTTTCTCTTACCATAACGCATCTACATACTAAGTATGAAATTTATCCAAGCTTCCTTACTTGAGATATCATGTTAACAAGGTTTTCAGCATTTGACCGCCGGTGACCCCAGATGACCTTTGACCTCCACCAAAAATGATAGTGTTCTTTCTCTTACCATAATGCATCTACATACTAAGTATGAAATTTATCAAAGCTTCCTATCTTGAGATATCGTGTTAACAAGGTTTTCAGAGTTTGACCTCTGGTGACCCCAGATGACCTTTGACCTCCACCACAAACGATACGGTCCTTCCTCTTAACATAACGCATCTACATACTAAGTATGAAATTTATCCAAGCTTCCTAACTTGAGATAACGTGTTAACAAGGTTTTCAGCATTCGACCCCCGGTGACCCCAGATGACCTTTGACCTCCATCAAAAACGATAGGGTTTTTCCCCTTACCATAACGCATCTACATACTAAGTATGAAATTTATCCAAGCTTCCTATCTCGAGATATCGTGTTAACAAGGTTTTCGGAGTTTGACCCCTGGTGACCCCAGATGACCTTTGACCCCCACTAAAAACAATAGGGTTCTTCCTCTCAATATGGGGCATCTATGTACCAAGTTTGAGAACTGTCAGAGTTTCCCTTCTTGAGATATCGTGTTAACGAGCAGTGTCACAAACACACATACACACACACATACACACATACACACGCACACACACACATACACACACACGCACATACACACATACATACACACATACGCCATCACGAATGCATTGGTTTCTCTTATCATCGAAACCAAAAAATGACCCAAGCCAATATACTCTCAAATGCAAAAATGCCACATTCAACATTTCTGGTGTTTAAAACACCAATACAACTATCCTTAACTAGAGCACCTGCAGAGCTGTCTAGTCACAATGGAATCAGTCTGTGGAATGTCACTCTGCCCATGAGGACAATGCAGTGGAGTGAAAAAATTCATGTAAATGTTTATTTATTAGACTGGTAGTGCAGTCCAATGATCCTTTTCACTACAGTATCTCTAGACACTTTCTACAATGTTTTGTACATGTATGTGATCAAGGGTAAAACAGTCACAACAGCTATGCCTATACCCTCTTTTATTTCAAAAAGGATTCCATTCATTGTGATGGGCTATATGATTATCTATTGCTGGTTGGTAAAAAGAAACTTGGTGATCAGTTCAAAAACACTACGTGTGCTTTTACACTTAACCTGGATTTGATCCCTTGATCTTATCAGGAGATAGCATTATATACAAACCACAACATGCATTGACCCTGGCTCCTTACCACTTGTATCCTACTCAAAACTCCGATCCCCCTCAAGTGCATCCACCACATGTGGTTGGTACGATCAAACATTTTCTGTGCTAATACATTTAGAAAAAGACAGATGTGCCATGGATCTCAAGTCAATGCTGATCCTATTATTTACAGAACAAGCTTTGATCTCCCACTTGGGGTCAGGTCCTCCCCCTTGTCATAATCAAAATCAGATGATCAAATCCAGATCTGATCTGCTTTTACACTATACAGCTTTGATCTCAAGCACAGGTATTCCTTGAGTAGGAAATAAAATCTGTATCTAGTGTAAAAACACTCTGTTTTATCTGTTGATTGTAAATCTATACTTATCTCTGGCAAAGTTACATGCCACACCCTGGTACAGCATTTGTTTCAAATCTCTCTACCTCCAGAAAAATCACAAAATATAATCTGTTAGTACTGTTTTCATGAGCTTTGCCAGAAACAATTTCAAGAGTGAAAATTAGCTGAATTTTCTTTCTTTTAATTCCAAAAAGTCTCATAAAACAGGACCCAAGCAGATTAAATGTGAACCCTTGATTTAGTCTTGTAATAAACACTGAAATCTCTTCCTCCATTCTTGGCTTAGAATCAGGGCTGCCAGATAAAATCCTCCATTCAGTGCCAAACATTCCAAAAGCCAAAAAAAAAAAAAAAAGTATTGCCACACTGAAGCACTACTATATACCTACATCATAATTCAGCAAAGGATTTTGTTAAAAAGGCCCACTTTGCATGCCTAAAGCACCATTTGTTAATGTTAAAATCCTCCCCAGTTTTGCACAACTGTGCACATTGTCAGAAACATCCAAAGTGGATGAGCATAGTCACTGCATGGACAAGATTTGTCTGCGGTTGGCTTTATATTATGCAACTCCAGTTGCCTATTGTAAAGATGTTGGAATCATTGCCTCTTCCATGGCCCATTTAAGAGCTCAATACCATCACAAATGGCCAACAGGTCACCACTTGAGAACCTAGGCTATCAATGAACTATGATATTTACATGTTCTAGAACATTGAAAAATATAGTCAGACATTAGAAAAAGTATAATCTTAATTTTTTGGGAAAATATCAGCATTTGAATAAATTTTAGCCATACCAATATGGGACAAATAGGAGGAACATAAGCTGAATGCTGATAATGGATGAAACACTACCATAATCATGCCCATGAAGGCTTAATGTGTTTGTTGAGAACTAGCCTAATAAAGAACTATCATGAAGTTGATACACTAGTATGCTTAGTACTGCCTTCTCTGTGGCTGTGATATTGCGTCAAAGAAACAATCCATAAACCAACCAGTACTGTGCCTTCATTACAGTGCCAAACCATCAAATTATGAAGCTTGCATCAATTCATAATTCTTCTAACTGAAATAATCCTCTTTCAGCTGAAATTACTTCTTAAGGGCCAAACTATCCTTGACCAGTCTGCAGTCACTGGACATGCTTCTGTGGTTCCAAATTGCCCTACAGGTCAATCACTTTACCTGCCAATGGAACCATGGGATAATTTTGATGAAGGGTTTTTAACTCCCTGTCTTGTGGCAAACTTTTCATAAAACATCCATCAAAATGCTGCTTTAAGTTGATGATGGGAGTAGAACCATGCCAGTGACAGTCATAAGTGAACCTTGAAGGTTCTCCTTAACTTCCATGAGGCTGTCCAGGGATGACAGGCAGAGATTAGAATTACTTCCCAATGTAGACGCCTCTTAAGAAGCCTCTTGACCTGAGCTTGTCAATATGTGTTTGCCTTACAGGGCCTTAAAAGAATATTCTACACCTTTTAAAGGAGAATATATAAAGTATAATATGTTTCTAGTATTACTAAAGAGCAGACTTGTGGTAACATGCTAACAGTATGATACAAGAATAAGCATACAAGGGTTGGTCCCCTCCTCACTCACAACCCCCTCCCCCTCACTCAGTCAGGAAATTTGCAATTTGGGGCAAAATATAAATTATACATGCTATTTTGCTGTGGTACATTCCTAAAACTTCTGATAGAAGTATTCAGACTCCCCCCACCCCGGCCCAATTGAAAGTGGCCCTGTCCACTTTAATATGACAAGTAGAGTATCTCTGGTGAGTAGAAGTACCAGTTACTGGTATGTTAACTCCCATATTCTGAGTCAGGTATCTGCAGCCTTAATGGAGCCACAACTCCAAATGATGTTGTGATTCTACAACCATGTCATGACTACAGTAGGAACACTTTAATACAATCTAGCCTACAATGCAACGAGTACAACTACGCCAGTAAAACCTATACTACATAATTATGCCTTCCAACTGCTGCATGAGGTTCTGAATTACCCAAGGCAGAAAACTGTACATACTACATACTGCAGATGATGGAAAAAAGTAGTCAAACTTAGATAATACTAGGGACCAGTTTATATGTTACTAAATTTAACTTGCAAAATAAGACTACAGGTATTTCAATTAACTGAGATGTTCATCAGAGTAACGAAACAGGCGGCCCCTAGATAGATCCTAGATGTTTCACTAGTTCAATTCTATATCTTCCTTAGGAACTGTGCTTAAAGAAGTTATCACTGTACACTGTCTTACCAGCAATTTGTATTTAAGTAGGTGGAATACCACTTGTTGGTGCCCTGGCATAGATATTCAATATAGTAAAAAGGAAATGTATTCCGATACCTCCTACAACCCTTCAATAATATAGTTCTGTACTTACATGTTCCTTTATACTTTTCCAGGAAATGTTTTTAATCAAGGTACACATTACAAAATGTTCCTCCAGAATGAGATATGAAAGTAGTAAAACGAATATTCTGGACCCAAATTTCCTTCTGATATGTTTAATAGCAACTCATCATTCCAGAAATTAAGCATTCCATTGAAGCTTTCATTAAATTACTATGTTGGATCTCTAAATATAAGCATTTTCTATAAAAAGTGAACTTGGAGCAACCATATGTGATGTCATGATCCAGACATTTCAAAATGGGGGGGGTGAAAGCCCCTTTTGAATATTCTCCTAGATTAACACTATGCTACTTTTAGCCGTATTTGTTATTGCTGATGTGGCAAAAAAGGGGGGCTGAGGCCGGGAAAGCCCTCCCCCCCTCCTTGGATCCAATATCCACTTTGCCTGTGGATTCAATTTGATGACTATTATGTTTTGCCCTATCTTTACAATCTACAGTACCTTCTATTTTACATTAAAATATTCTAATGCACACATATTGTCAAAATTGTGTGTAAATGCCCTGGCTGGTAAAGTGAGAAGAGGCAGGCCACCCTCCTCCACTGTGCTATTGGTTTACCAGGGTCCTACTGCTCGTAAGTGGGAATTACATATGCAAATAGGAGGTTATGAGGGACGATATAGGTTGTGAATAAATCCTGTGCAATGAAATGTTGAAAATGTTGCATATTCAATAGGGAAAACTGGTAACACCATAAGACTCAAGGTTGAAAAATAATGAAATGCAAAAGTATGTGTATTGTTCACAAAAGTAAATCCATGATAATAAGCTTGCTTCAAGTTCACCTTAGAATACCCACAGAATGCCCACTTCTCCATATATTTCTCTAAGAACTCAACTTTTTTTTTTTTTTCCAAATCTGCAAAAGGTCAATTGGAGATTTACATCTCCAGCAAAGACTTATTTCAGAAAAGAGACTTGATAAAAATGGGCTTTAGGAATACTTCAGTTTAATCCATTTTTGATCTCAAAAGGGAATGAAAGTCATCCCCAGGCCAAAAAATTCCCCTGGATGTCTCCACGGCAATTTCTGTAAAAAAATGCTGTGGAGACAGCAGCTCTCCACGGCATTTTATGGGATCTCCACAGCATTTTCAAAATTCCCTCACATGGCCACGGCAAGTCGTGTTTCCACCATAAAAAGTGGTTGGGTGCTCTAATCATCATGCAGAATCCTTCTTTTGCAACTCCAGATGATGTAAATTTTTATTTACTCATTGCAAAGAACTTGATATTTATTTGTAAGCAGATTGAGGAAGTACCCGACCCTGTAAGTATGAGAGAATAAGTGAAGTCTACCACACACTGCACTGTTCAGGTTATGTTCCACAGTGCATTTCATCCGATGTTCCGTACTACTTTACAACCAATGAGATTTAGTGGGCGCACGTATAAACACCCCAAACATTCAGTGAAATTAGGCCTGCAATGGTAATACGGTCCCGCGTGTAATTTCCGAGTCATGAGACAGTAAAACCCCGTTAATTCAAACACATCGGGACCAAAGGTAGAACGGATAACGGAAAAATTTGGGGTATCAAGTTTTTGCCTCAAGAACGTTACACAGGGTCCATAAGAGTGTGAACACAAGTTCACAAAATAATTCCGAAAAAGCTGGCAAAATTGTAGACAAAATCCCTCAAAATATTTGGTTACCACGTTTGTGACCGATGATACATATGACAAATAAATTTTTAGACATCTAAAACACAGAGATTTTATTCCCAAAGTTCAAGCCTACGTTCTTCTGAATGACCAGTGCTTTCTACACACTAAATGAGTATATGTGCTGAAGAGAATCTCTAACGATCTGGAGGGGTATCTAGAGTATAAATTGGGCATACATTTCCAAAAATATTAGAGACACATGTGTAGGAGACTCTCAAACAGCAATTCGCAATGTTTTTGTAAGGTCTACTCTCGTTATTTGTAGGTATGAAGCTCATTACGAAACTAACTTTTCAGATTTAGTGAAACTAGGACTTATGCTAGCCTAACGCTTTTTAGTGTGAGGGGATATTGAGCCTATACCAACTCATGGCTCCTAGCAAGAATTTCAAAACAAATACGTACGATTTTTTTTTCCAAATTTGACAAAGAGATAAGAGATTGTTTTCTATGCCCACTTGTCGGCTGTTTTAGTCATCACAACATCTTACCGTTACTTTTAAAGTCCCGTAAAACATTAGTAAATTTCTGCAGAAATTTACCTTGAATTTTGCCTTTTAAAAATTAGGATAGTGATTTGCGAATGTAGAAATTGATCGACTGGCAATGTTGAGATTGATCGACGGCAAAAAAGTGCCGCCGTTACTTGGGATAATCGGCGGCAAAACCAGCTGCCGGCTACCGCAGCTTTTGCTGTCGATGCCGTCGATTATTTTTTCCTCTGCATCCCTAAACCAAGGATCCTTTTAAGAGCCACCACTATGAATATGAATAGACCTAAATACCCAGTAGGTATCAAAAGCATGAAATCTACCCTTCTTCAAGCAACTGCAACCGCAAAAAATGCACATACTTAGCAAAGGGCAATGGGTGATTTACATCTGATCCAAGCATTTATGATATCAGGATACCTTGTACAATTTCAGTGGGTTTGAGAATTGTTCACTGCTAAAATTAACATTGAAGCATTTCTTATTTCTACACTATTGCAATAACTATGAATACAAAATAGGTCCTGAAATAGCATCCACTACCATTTCAAAAGCAGTTCAAATTGCAATTACATGTAGCCACAATGTCAAAAACCTTTGAATTGTTGTTCTTATATGGACATATTTGGCATTTCTACGAAATGGTACAGTAATAACAGTATTAAACCACACAGGAATAGATGATTAAGAAAGAAAACATTCCAAAAATTGGCAATTAACATTCTCCACAACACATGGGTAAAATTTCTCATTACATTTTACATTTTCAATGCATTCCAAGAAAAAATGATTTCTTTCCTTTCAGAGAAAGAATCCTTTCATTACAGAGCCGGGAAATCTCAGCCAATTAGAACATAAAAGTCAAATTAAAATAAAATGTCGCTCGGTGTCCCTTAAGGAAATCCATCCATACAACTTGAAAACATTAAACATTTAATTAGCAGCATTTACTTCTCTTGCAAAATGTTCTTCAGAAAAAGGTAAATGTTACATTAGAAGCTCAATACCTGTCAGACTACACATATTATTTTTTTGTGTTTTGGTGTTCAAGGGCAAATCTCGTCATCCCAGACAGTTCCAATTCTCCCAACTACTGTATGCAACCTGTAGCTCCTCCCATAATTGTATAAAGCTCCTCCTTCTGCAGACACAAACCTATTTTATCGCTTCAGGCCATGTCCTGGTGAGCATACAAGGCTATAATGTGTAATCCAAACACTCTCTCTGCACTGTGTGGAATGTGAGCTCCTCTGCATCTTTTGAATTTTCAAACTTTGATGTCAATCAAAGAGCAGTTACCAACTGAGAATTTTGATATCCCTACACTAAAAATATAGACCTACTTTGGGGTGATGACTATCTGTCTTTAAACAACTTATATTTGTATCAAGAGATGAATTTTTAACACCACTCTTTTCTTGTTCTTTTCCTTAAAGGGAACTCATAATTGTGAGTTTTCCCCCCGGCTGCTCTTATTTATTCATGTTTGAACAATATCATACTGCATGTCACTACTTTTTGGCACTGACATGGCAACTGTCACTGAAACTGATGAAAATTTATGATTGGTTTAAATCATAACATCTGAAAATTATGAATCTTTCATTTTTCACCAAGCACTATTTAGCACACTTCCTTTTGTTTGGAAATCGTCGGCATCTATGTATGGTGAATGGTCCAAAATGGCAAGTAATTTCCATTGTGACTTGAAAAAAAACAGCATCTAGCAAATGACAGTAGTGATTGTTCTAGGAGGACTTTTCCTCTGGATTTTGTTTGGGGGTTGGTGGATTGGGGATGGCTTGTTTTCTTTCTTATGGTTAAATGCCGTTCTCTTACACTATAATTAAAAAATGCCAGTATACACATGTACACGTGGCATTATGGCCAAAACAGATCCACCACATGTTGTAGTTACTTAGATGAGGTTTAATGTCCCAGTTTCCAACCAATTAGTTCAAGTCGAGACGACCATGGCCTTTTTTCCAGCTGTGGCTCACTGGCTTGTTTTTCCTACTCCACTGCTTATGCTGAGCACCAAGTACAAAGGCAGTAGGTTCCATTTTTAAAGTCTTTGGTATGACCCCGCCAGGATTTGAACCATAGACCTTCCGGCTGCAAGTTGGATGCTAACCACTTGGCTACTGCAGTCACTACATGGCCAACACTAGATGTTGTAACCAAACATTTCCCAGGTGCCCCTATGAGGGAACAGTTCGCATTCAACTTTAATTTTGGTAATATTTAACACAAGATCATCAAGTTTCTGTCCACTCCCGAACAAGTTAACAAACATATGACAAAGTGTCACTAACATAGCATATGAGAAGGGGGGCACTGTGCCCCCACCAATTTTTTGACAACACCAAAATTCTGGCAAAATTTTTCTTTAAAGGCTCAGAGATTCAGGTAAAGATCCTTGTGCCCCCCCCCCCCCCCATTGGTGGCATACTCTTAAACTATGACCATCAAAACCCCTTAAGGATAGAAAGCAATACTTGTGTTATGTTCCTTCTGTATGTGATAAGCCACTGCAGTATTAAACATTCAGATTTAGATTTAGATGAGGTTTTACGGCTCAGTTTCTAACCAATTGGTTTAAGTCCGGCCTTTTTTCCAGTTGTGGCTCACTAGCTTGTTTTCTCCTACTCACACTCAGCCACACACTGTGCACTGTAGGAATACCACAAAACAAGGGTTATATTTTGGCCACATAACCTGAATGTTTTACAGCCAAACTAAATCTGCCTTGACATAATCTGGCTATACATGGGGAAACACTACACTAAATATGACAGCCGCAGACAAAATTTGACATTAACGGACAGACATGTCAAAAGGCAGCTAGCTTAGCATCCATTCTAACAACAGACCAGCAAAATTGAGCGTAACATCCATTTGAATACGTACATGAAATCACCTGCTGTGAAATTAAATAACATAGTAAAATCATATTGTTTAGCTTCAGAGATATAAAAGAGGGTGACTCACTGAACCATTTGAAATTTGGATGTGAAAGATGCATCATAACTTTTAATTTGGTTCCCTTGTTTTGACGGAAATATTTCAAAGCCTTTAATACCCACTCACTGTTCACTATATAATATTTCATTGTAATAATATTCAATAAAAACATTGGGGTGTAGTAAGTTCTGGAAATTGAAATATGACAAACAAGCATTTCTTTATATCACAGTACCATCATCTGTTATATGCTAAATGTAAAGGGGTGAGAGGTTGAGAGTAGGTTCAGTTGGACTCTCTGCATCATTCAAAGGATGAGTTTCTTTGGCACATGCGGTTTGAATACCAGTGCGCAACTTAAAAATGCAGGTAATACATTACATAAGGAAAACCGCACAACAGTGGTGCTGGTTTAAGCTGAAATGGTTTTAGAGTTGGAGGTTCTTTGGTAGCAGCTGCCAAGAAAACTTGGATATCTTGAGGGGGGATGTCATATATTGTATTTTGATACCTACACATAGGCAATTAGTACAAACATGGCAATCCATCCCCAAAGGTCAGGAAATACTGATTCCATAAAAAACCCAAAACCCTAATGAAAAGATAGCTACCTACCCAAACTTTTCTTCTTTGTATTTGTTATCCACTCTGACACTGTTCAAAGCAGAATCCTTCTTACAACTCCCAGCCAAAAAAGTTCTGTAATTTATACTCTATTAAAAGCTTGCCAGGGACTTACTGCAGGTAAATAAGGTTACAGGTGTAAATAGGAGGTAATGAGAGACAAAGCAAATTTACCCAACAGGAAAAAGCCAGGCTCAAAATTATATGAGTATGACAGACATAGCAAAGAGAAGGATTGCAGACAGCTCCAATCCTCCACAAAAATGATGGGTCAAAGCAAGCAAAACAAGCAACAGTGAGATCATCAATCCCCTTTCTGCATTCCCAATCCCATATTCAGTGACATGGCAGCCTATTAAACTTGTTATGAGACTTCAACATTGATACAGGGAGCAGGGTTTAATAACTAGATGCTTCCTTGGTGCAGGCAAAAAAGTGAAAGAACAAAGGGTTCGATGGGCTTATGGTATGATATCACCCACTGTCCTATTTGCTTTGTGGAATAGTTAGCATCTAGGCAATATAATGAATTAATATGAAACAAGGAGGTAAGGAGCACAATAAGACTCCAAGCAAGGTGGTTTGGGGAATTAACTGTACCCCCTTGACCCCTCCCCCTCCTCCCTCTGGTGAGGGGCTCCCTTCCACTATGCTATCAACTTTGCCAGGTTCTTACAGAATTAAGGGAGTGCACATAATTGGTTAAAAACTTGTAAACATCAGGTAAGGAGAGATGGATGCAAATCTACTATCTACATACATAATTGCATTTCACTAAAAACAGTTTCCAACTAAATGAGGGTAAAAACTTTTTCTCAAGCACCAAGTTCCCAGAACCCTTTCATTTCAATTGAAATCTTGCATGAAGTATTATTTCAAATTTTTCAAATGACATGCATAACTGCACAGGGCCTGAGCAAGGAGAAACCACAGTTACGACACAATCCCTTCAAACCTATTTGCCAGAGGACAATTCTTTAATGTCATACAGCAAATGCTGCCACCAATACTTGAATTACAAGCAAGCAGTACGTTAGTAACAAAAAACACAACAAAAGGATTGAAACAGATATGTACTGTAGCAGTATTTCTCAGGCTCAAGGGATTGGTAGGACCTCATCAACAAAGGAAAATCCAGCTGAAGAAGGAATGCAGTTCAAGTGTTATGGAACTGCCCTTGGGACCCTGTTAGGGTCCAACCTCCCAACCTCCACAATACCTCTGCCAGTCTGGGGTTGAAGCCCCTACAAGTTCAGGGACAATCCCCCCAAACTCCCAGGTTTGGGAGTCTATAAACCATTTGGCTTATAGTACAGGCATCTCAACATTTGAGGTGATAACTGACAATATCAGAGAATCTTACGGACCAACTGAAGGAATGACTTACAGTTGAACAGAAGACAAAACAGCCAGTTTTTTTAGTATTTCAACTGCAAATTAACACAAATGTGAACACAGAAATATGTTTTTTGTGCATACTTTTGACAGTATTACATGGAACCAAGGAGTCACGATTCCAAGGAATGTGGAATCATTACTCAACTCCTGGCAAGGAGTCGCGACATTGGAGTAGAGTCGGTTAACCCACCCATGCCTAATTATATTATTATGAACTTCCACATTAAGAACTTCCACAAAATATGTTCAAAAGTTCATAATATCACAACATGAATACTCAGCCTATACTTCTTGCCCTTTGTCTACATGAGATGAAGGAGTGTTTCATCTTGATAAACAAGAAACCCGAGCCATTTCTTGTAATCAAGATCACTGTCGTAGTCACATACATTGGCAAACAAGTGATTAAGATAATGAGCTCATCATCAAGCTTCCTGTGAGCTTACCGTGCTGCCATTTGTTTTCAACAATAAGACATGTAGGGAATTATGTTTCCTCACAGATGCCAGTGTGGCCTTTAAAAAATTAACATGTTATCAAGATAAAGTGACCATTCACAAGCAGAATTTAGAGTGATTCAGTAACAAGCTTGATGTCTTAATGATAAGCCCACTCAAGGTCTTGATCCAGGCAGGGTATCTTGATGCAGAGTGCACTCACATGGAAGTTTGATAACAGTCCAATAACATCATCTGATGATGCGTTCATTATCCCATATCAATGTGAAGCACTATTGTATATTTTTACATCTTTCAATGGGAGATTTCCATTCCAAAATACTTGGTCTGCTACTTACAATATACAACACTATAAAATGTATGGCATGCTATAAAACTGACATCACCAATGTAGTAACATACATAAACATGCCAACCACAGAAAGTATAGTGTATAGGGAAGCTAAAATGGCAAAATCCTGAACACTTTTTTATGGAGTGCATGTCCCAGTAAACTGACAACCATAAATAACACCACTTGAGTGTAAGTTTAACTGTTCAAATATATGAAATATGTACATCCAGAACACCTGTTGTGGAAAACCCATTAATAATTGTAATTTGTAAAACTAAGTGTCAAACTTGATATTTAAATTTTGATGAAAAGTTAAATTGCAATATTCCATACAGAGGTAAACACTGAAATATTTGTACAAGGTGGTAACTGGTGTACAGAGGAGGTTACTATTGAATTCTGGGAAAAGAGGATTAAAAGAGGAAAATGCTTTCACTCCAACTTGAATTAGTATACCCTGGTGCTGTAATTTACGAATGACTCTTTTCAATCATGTCAAAACATTTTTGCTATTGCACTGTTAAATCCATGCAGATTAACTCTAAGTTGGATTACTTTTAAATGCAGTCTTCTCCACTAGCTGTTTTGTTAGGGTGCTGCACCCGGACAAAATTTGCACAGGGTGCTGAACACCCGGACAAAAGATGAGCCACCCAGCCAGAAATTATCAATTCAAAACCTTAAAACAGAGTAAACAGCAATAATTTCAGCATGAACATTGAGTAATGATAATCAGAAATGTACTTAGTCATCAAAGAAGGTCATAATTACATTTATCATTTATTTTAGTAAACATTTTTCAAAGAGAGCATCCGGTCTCTTTATAGACAGCGATCACTATTAACCTTTGACCTTCGGAGCGCCAAGACAAAAACTACATCAGTGTAAGAGCATTGAAATGTAACAATGTTCTGAACATCACAAGAGAATAAGGGAAATATGAGATTTGTGAGACTCAGCTGATGCCTCACAAAAAGTTTAGGGGACTGCTTTACTCCCTTTAAACTTAAGTTATGTGGTATCCTGTTTGATGGCCACAGTACTTAATGATTTACAAAGTTTTTAAATGTTAACATCTGTGATTTCAAAGTAAGAATGGCATATATGCAAGTTTAACTCACTGCAAATGTAACATGGCAAAATATCAAAATATATAGTACTATCTAACAAAAACAGGTGTTACAACAGTGACTGGACAACTCCCCTCTGACAATTTCCACCCAGATGGTCCCCACTGACAACTCTCCTCCCCCCCAGACAATTCCCATCTAGGCAAATTTCCATCAGAGAGTTCCCACCCATGATAATTACCCCCCCCCCCTCCCCGATATCTTTTATTTACCAAAAAATATAAAATTGTCTTAGGAAATGTCTGGGTGAGAATAGCCCCGGGAGTTGTTCAGGGGGAATTGTCCTAGTGGGGAAAGGGGGTGGGGGATTTGTCTGAGAATCATTACATTGCTATATCTTCTCCTAAATACTGAAAAGTACTGTGTGGACATGTTAAAAGAATGGTTTAAGCTTTCATTTCTCCAACCAGAAAATTTGAGGTTGGGTAGAAATTGCATGGGGAGTAATTTTCAGAGGTGAGAATTGTCCGTATGGGAATTGTCCATGTGGAAATTATATCAGAAAGAGTTGTTCAGGGAGGAATTCTTTTGGAAATAGTTTGATACAACCCTTGTACTCCCCTCATCTGATAAATGGTAAATGTCAGCATTGCAGGTAGACCAATTTAGCAGTGGGCTCAAAGTGAAGGATTCAGAAAACTTAGAAAATACCACAGAAAAGTCAATTTTCCTTCCAAGTTTCTTCAAAAGCAGTTCAAATCATCACATTTATCATAGCTGGTGTGATGTTACTACTGATAGGTAACAGGATTTCAATGACTGTAAATCCCTGGTGCTAAAGGACAGACCCAGGTGGTAACTCCCAGCACTGCTTACTACCATAGCTACAGGTACAACCATGTTTTAACACTACATGCAGTTACCCAATGCCATACCCATTTTCAAACACCTGTGAACCAGTAGTTCTAGGAAGATTTCATACGTGGACTGCGCCTGTAAAGGGTTGTGATACAGATGTGACCAAACCTAACCCAGCATATCACTGCTGCTGCTTCAGTAAAAAAAATTCCCATATCGCATTCCCAAATGTCGCAGATCGCACCCGAAAATACACATTTGTCACCACAGTTCAGAGTCTGTCATTTGTGGGGCACCAGTGTGGGCTCATGAGGTGGTGAGCCCCTTTAGTCCCTAAACCTGATGATGATTTGGACCTTTTCACCTTTACTTTGTTTTCACTGAATGAACCTCCTCTAACACCATCAAACTTTCAACTCATATTTTAGGACAAGCCATGAAGCAAATAATGCAACATTTGACCAACCTTATGAATCTATGACCAGACGAAAGGAAAGGGAGCTGAGGGAGTGAAAAATTGTAACCATTTTGTGTGTGTGTGTGTGGGGGGGCATTAATCGAAATTGGAGAGAGTGTATCTTCCCTTAAAATATGTCTTCAATGTGTTTCTATACTACTACAAACAAATCCAAGCTTCCTCCTTGACTGTTACAACTTTTTTCATAAAACGCTTCATTTCTGGAACTTACCTCAGAAAACTTGTGAATCTGTTGAATAAAAAATTCTCCATAGCGTCTTGCCACCTTTGTGTCTGCAATATGTACCATTTCCTGACGGAGAAATGCAGAAAATTGATCAAACTTTTAAAGAGGATGCGGAAGACTGATTTCAGTAACGCTTTACAGAACCACATATTTAAAATTTAACAGCTGTAAACTGCAGTGGCCAGGTGAGTTTATAAGACAGCCACACAGAAATAGAGAAAATTAGCAATCAAATGAGATCCTAGGGCGACCAAATTTATCTCAATTTCCTCTCTCCGCTCAGGTGTAAAAAGATGGGTATATACTTGTATGGCAACTTCTCACTGAGCGCTGTTTACAACTGTAGCTGGATGGCTTATCTTCGACCAGGTAAGGAAATTGTTAAATGCTTGAAGCAATATCACTGGTGATCAAGGACTATGGGAAACAAAAATATTAAATGGGTTGCTGTGTTTGAAACCCAGCCCTATAAATGATTCTGGATGTAACCTCCTCCTGATTATCTGCATACAAGGAAAAAATTCCCTTTGAAAAATATACTGAGCTGACTTGCGACTTAACATAAAGTCATATGTAAGTTATGAGTAACTGGGTTTTTCTAAATACTTTGTGTTTGCTATAGTGTTTGCACCGGGTCCAAAATTTGGAACCGGGTACCTGAAGTCGATGGTCGGTCGGGTACCCGAAAATATAACTTCTGTTAGGCTACAAGTTTGTTGTAAAGTCATAATAAAAAATTTTGCTTTGCACGTTGATCTAATACAACACCAACGCATCTTACGTATGGGCATGACAAGCCTTCTTAGGCATGTGTGTGATAAATTTTGCCAGGAAAAAGTATCATGTTACTGTAGGTGTTCTGTCACACGTGCAATCTATGTTTGTGAAAGTTTGGATCCGGGTAGCAATTTCAGAACTGGGTCCTGACATCGTCGGCCAGGTACCCAAGTACCCAGTGCAAACACTAGTTTGCTATTAAGTAGAACCATGAAAGCCTCCCCTCTAATTTCTGGATTCAAATGACAAAACAGCAAACTCTGAATACAACATCTTTTAATATAGGTCCAAGTCATTGACGTTAAGCTACATTCTGGATAATTGACTGTAATTCTTCAAATGTAACCTATTTTTGGCATGGCACCCATCGCAACATGAACAATCACATGACCAATATAAAACATTAATCATCTTCAGTAAAAATAATTAGTTTCAATTTATCTAGATTCCCTAAGAGTGAATTATACATCAATTGCCCCAATACATACTAAAATTTGTTCTCAAATTAATCATTCTTAAGACAGGATTTCCCCTGGCATTGTTTTTGTGAGGTGGCCACCTCACAGTTTTTGGCCACCACCTCACAGAAATTTGCTATTACTGCCACCTGTACTGTACTAACTATAGAAATATTGATAGTTCTTCACTGTTGGTGCCAAGGCTGGCACCATATTACCCCCATGGACTAATACCACCTCACACTCCCTAAAACCCAGGGGAAACCCCGTTAAGAGTTACTACGGCAATAGATAAATGAAAAAAAATCCCAGGTCTGCATCAAAATTCAAGAAAATAGCACAATTCTCATTCCAATGGATACCTTGTCAATGTAGAAGTCAACTTCAGAGCCAGACTGGAATTCTCCCTCCAGGCCACTGGTTCCTTTTGTCCAAACCAGACTGTTCATCTTGTGCTATCAAAATGAGATACAAGGGGAAAACATAAGAAAGCAGCTCTTTTACTTAAAGGCTCATCAAATGGTGCTGCTAACCTCGACCAATGAAACTGTGAAACTGATGAACATGTCCATGAATATGTATTCTATGAGAGCAGATCAAAAGGACGTTAACGTGTTTAATTTACAACGTTGAGTTCGCAAAAGTTAATACTGAAACTAAATGTGGTCAATACAATTGCCCATTGTTAAGAGGTTGTAATTTATTTTTAGCATGCCACTTCCCTAATTACTGTGACTCATTCTTAAGTACATGAGATGAGTACCTCATCATTTATGAGATTTGTACCTCATTATAATGTATGAGTTGTGTACCTCATTATTATGTGTACCTCACTGTCATGAATGAGAAGTGTCTCTCATTATAATGTATGAGATGTGTACTTCATTGTTATTTATAAGATTTTTACCTCATGTATCATGACATCTGAACCTCATTATTATGTATGAGATGTGGACCTCATTATTATGTATGACGTGTACTTCATGGTACTGTATTATGAGATCTGTACCTCATTTATGATGTATGAGATGTGTACTTAATTGTTATGTAAAAGATGTGTACCTCATTATATATATATTACTGTAGATGTGTACCTCATGATGATGTATCACAAGATCTATACCTCATTATCATGTATGAGATAAGCACTGCACTCATGTATGAAATGTGTACCTCATTATTTTGTATGAGAAGTGACCTCATTATTATGTATGAGATGTATACCTCATTATTACGTAAGATGTTTGTGCCTTACAATCATGCATCACAAGATCTTTACCTCTTTATCATGTATCAGATAGGTACCTCATTTATCATGTATGAGATGTATAACCCATTATTATGCATGAGATGTGTACCTGCATGCAGTGGCGTGTGCAGGATTTCGAAGGTGGGGGGGCACAACCTGTGATTCCCCCGACTGACATGGAGGGGTGTGACAAGTGCACCGAAGGTGCACCACGAGCACGAAGCGCGAGTTTGCACGTGTGGGGTCCAGGGGCCTGCACCAGGGCCCTTGGCGGGGTCCAGGGGCAGAGCCCCGGTGGGGGTCCAGGGGGCGAAGCCCCCGGAAGCTCCTGCAACATAAGGTAATAAGACGGCCCTAAATTGGTTCTAGAGGCCTTATTGATCAGGTGTCGTTTGTTTCAGATTTTGTAAAATTCCATGTCAGTGACGGAGAGTTCAGGTTATCATCTATGCGTTGAAAACTGCAGTGTGCTACAGTACGTGTCACATACATTGACAGGACTACGTTAAAGATCACGAGGCCAGTCAAGAAGGCTGCTTGAGATGATCGCAAAAGTTAACAGCACTGTTTCATCCTTAAACCTGTATAGTTTACCATTACAGATGGTTAAGTGACTAGCGCGAAGGGCGAAGGGAACTTGATGATAGTAGGCCTACCTGCACCATGAGACAGATATTGATATTGATAGCATCCTGTCTGATTATTCACTGGAGGACAATTGGAAGAGCTCTATCCTTTGGTAAACGACCAAAAAATGAAAAAAAAATTCTCTTCTAATGTCATTCTGTAGGCTACTTCTAAGTTTTGAGTGCCAGGGATGGCGCCAGGATTTGCCCGACAGGTGGCCAGACGGGCGGAGGCAGCGACCTGAAGCCCCGACAGCCCCGATGCCGTCAAGGGGATGGTGAGGAGGGATCTGAAGAAAATCTGTGTGCTAAACCATGCCATTGCGGGACATATATTTCATAAAATGGGTGTATATACTAGAGGAACGTAGTTTCGGGGCTGATTTAATGTTTTCCCCAGAATCTAAAGTGTGAAATTGCAAAGCGAGTGAAAATTTTTTGGGTAATCCTTCACTTAAAAGAATCGGTATAATTATTAAAAGCTGATAAAGGTCAATTGTCGGTGCAGTTGTCCCTATCGGGCATAACTTACATTGTACTTCTCTCCTCTTGTCACTATAGCCGTACCGCACAACAGACCCAAGAGAACATTGACTGAATAACGTGAAATGAGGTGAAATTCCCAACTTTTACATAAATTCATGAATTCTTCAATTACTTGAAAAGGTGGAAATGGTTTGTATTATATTTAGCTATAAGTAACAGAACTGTGGAAGAGTGGGCAAAGCGTACCGGAAATCTTGGGTTTCATTTTTAGAAATGACCCTTTGAAAGCCAAAATAAGTAAACATATCATGGGTGGCGACAGAATTTTCAGAGGGCTGGGCCATGCCAGCCACCCCAAGCTTCGACAGCCCCTCTGTCGAAGAGGTGGTGACAAGGGGATATGACTTATTATCCCATGCCATTTCAGGGCATATTTTACATGATATCACTTCATGAGCCGAGTTGCGCACTTTATATAGTGTTCTTTCGAATCTGAAACTTGAATTTGCAAAGCGCGCGAAAATTTTTGGTAGGCTAACACAAAAAAGATATGTGATCAAGAACATAAAGAAAACAAAAAAGAAAAACTGTAGGGGTTCTAGGCCATATCGGGGATAATATACATATTATCGAAACACTTGGACTACCCTATAAAACAGCCAAACTTTGGTCCGTGAGTCGCTCACAAACTGACCGTACCGCATGACACACATTGGAGAACAGCAACTAGGATTAGCGACTTGCGATGAAATTTTCGACCTCCACATGAACAGTGTTCTCTGCCTACATGTTTCGTGGTAAGGTTGGCAGGACATGTGCTTTCTAGCAATGTGGAATGGAACTGCTGAAGATCCTGGAGTAACTATACAGCGCGCGTAGCGCGCCGAAAAATTTGGGTTCTTATTAGAGAAATTGTCCTCCCTCAGGCACCGTCGGGGACTGCCTGCATACTCTATCGTATCGATAGTGCTCAGTGTCTCTTCAATCTTTTTCTTTTCCCCTAACCCTTAAATCCCCCGACTAAGAGATTTTCCCCCGACTGGCTTCAGAAGTGGGGGGCCAGTGCCCCCCGGCCCCCCCCTTTGAACACGCTACTGCCTGCATGGTTATTATGTATCAGATGTGTACCTCATTGTTACACAGGATGTGTGCCTCATTATATATGAGATGTGTACCTCATCACTACACATACATGAGTTCTCATAACTTGATCCTTAGCAAGTGATTTAGCAAATGAACATCAAGATCAACTCAACTGCTGCGTGTGTAGGTTTGTGTGACTCCAATATTTTTGCAGTCAGGATACTTACAGGATTAGGGAATCTATAAAGTCTAGATTACTTTCCTACTAGGTTAGTTAGTTAGTTAGATGAGGTTTAACGTCCCAGTTTCCAACCAACTGGTTCAAGTCGAGACGACCACGGCCTTTTTCCAGTTGTGGCTCACTGGCTACTAGGTGTCACACTGAATGCTGTACCATAATGTCTGCATGCTCAAGGTCTCTTCATCAAAACTAAATATGCATAAAATGCATGTCTTGTAATTTAATGCCCACTGATGTTTTCAAGGACCTGTTCTTCAGTAGAACATCTCTGCATATTAGAAAACTTGCAAGGGCCTTATCACTGAAGGTAAATGAGTGTTTCTGTACATTGGTCAAAAAGTTTATGGCAAATGATACTGGCTTTCAATTTTGAACCACAAGAACCAAAGAGAATTGTTTTATGTTAAACTTAGACAAGTTACACATGTAGAGTGTAACAAGAGAACTGTAAGAATTCACTTTCCCTACTTGTCATCTTGATGTGAACGACTTCCCGAATTACACAGTCATAAAGTAATAATTTCATACCTAATTAATTCTGTAGAGAGGGGCACACTAGAAAATACAATGCCATTCAGATGTCTGGGAGAACCATTTCAAGATGTCTATTCCATTTAACATCACATCAGATATATACCCTGGATGGTTTTAATGATTATTTCTTCATTTCTATTGATATATTGCATTTAACAATACTTGGCAAATACATAGATACATAAAATTTATTCCAGGCACAAAGATATTAAGATGATTCTCCGTATCATTTTACTTCCTTCCTCAAGTACACTGAGGCGCATGTCATTACAAATTTTTTTAACATCCTCCATGAAAATTTCCAGTGTGTCAAGATTCGTTCTATAAATATGATAGTGAAATCATAAGTTATTGCACGACCATACTCTCTCCTAAACCATATTACTCACACAGAATGCACGTATGCACGTGCAGACAGCAGACAGCTTACTCCTTTAAACAAGACACAAGGAAATGGCACAGGAGAAAATACATGGTATTAACAGGGAAACATAGCAGCACCTACCAACATCCCCCCCCCCCCCTTGCCCCATTGACTGCAAGTGCCCACAAACTATATATGTTCACTATTTTAAGTTAGCAAAAGCTGCTGACCTCATGCTTATTTGCGTGTTTGGTCTAGCGGTAGAGCATCCGCCTCTCACGCGGAAGGCCCGGGTTCTATTCCCAGGTCGAGTCATACCAAAGACTCTAAAAATGGATCCTACTGCCGATGTGCGTGATGCTCCGCAAAAGCAATGGAGTAGGGAAAACAAGCCAGTGAGCCACAACTGGAAAAAAGGCCGTGGCCGGCTCGACTTGAACCAATAGGTTGGAAACTGGGCCGTAAAACTCCATCTAACTAACTCATGCTTATTTGCCTTTGACCAAAAACTGACAAAATTAGCTATGACATTGAAGGGACACATGACTGAATTGGGACAAATAGTTAGCCAAAAACTTCAACAATAAAATCTCTGATGCAGGCCAGGGTTTGCGTTTCTCTGAAAAAGTCATCGTAATTTTTCATGATAGTATTTTCTTTTTTACGACCATTCAAAATTTCGCGTCGTAATTTTTAAAATTTCTGGCGTAAATGATTAAAAATACAATGCCTACTGCAATAATCCATAAACGGCAACGTTAGGCTTAGCCTTGCCTATAGGCTGTAGCCTACAACAAAGTTAGCGCAACTTATCGATAAATTCAAGTGTGAATGAAGTAAATTAATAACGACCTGTTTTTATGATGAGAAACGATCCTTGGATAATAAAAAATATTTTCACTTCCCTCACAGAGAAATTTGGACGAAAATGTCCAATATATTCCGTGTATGATCCAGCAAAATGTGTAGCTTATACCTAACATTAACATTAGATTGAACTCGGTGACAAATGTATTTCAATATAGTACAGTACTGTGTACATACAGTATGTATGACAGTGCCCTCCGATCACTGTCACTTGTCAAAAAGTTGCAAGACATTGGGATAGACCATTATTAGTTGGAGGTGTTCTTTTTGTTAATTATTTGGTTTTAAGAAACTCAGAATTTTCAGCAGGTGATTGTTTAGTGAGTCGAATTTTCTGTCGTAAAGATGGACAAATCAAAATTTATATTTACGACTGAATTGTATTTTTGGTCGTACGTAAAATTTCCTTTAGCGTAAAAAACGCCCATTTCGGCGTAAAACGCAAACCCTGATGCAGGCTCTGTTGTACATCCACTGACTGAAAAGAACAGATACCGTAGTACTGTAATACACATGATCAATAGTCAAAGGCCAATAACCATTGCCCAAATGATATAACAGTTCTCCTGTGTCAAGTAAGGGTATATCCTATGCTATCCATTCCTTCAGGGGCAACATGGGAACCTACTGTAAATCAATTCCTGACTTGAAGAGCAGTAAAGACATTGTAAAATGAATCTCATTGGACCAACACCCATCTGCACACACTGTACTGCATTCAGTTTATACTCAGATATACAATGTTCAAATTTATTACTTAATTTGAAATAGTCCAATAAGCATATGATTTGTGATGTCCTTCTTTTACGACTCACACTGCCTGGTTTTTGTTTTCCTTTGGAAATGAAAATGTTTTAAATATATGACCATAAAAAATTACTCTTTTCTTGCATAGCATGTTGTGACAGGGAAGTCACATCAATCTGTAACTGTAAAGACAGTGACCACATTTTTCAATAAGGTAAAGCGGCTTTAGAACAAAATAAAGAGAAAAAAAAGTAAATATAAAGAGAAACAAAATAAAGTAACAATAAAAATAAAGAGAAACAAAATAAAGTAAAAATAAAGACAGTAATCTGAGTAGCACAAGAGTGACATCACAAATTGCTATGCTATTGACCACTTAAAACTTGAGTGAATGAACTTCAGCATTTTACACCTGGGCACTCAAATGGCCCATGAAGATAAGTCTGCCTTTAGGAATTGCAGGCAAAATTTAGGGAAGTACATATGTAAATAGGAGGTAAGGGAGGGTCGAAAAAGATGGGCTGATGAAGTTTTAATTTTGCACTTTTCAAACATGTTATAAATACTAATCTAAAGGATTGCTGCATCACCCCATACATATTTAAGAAATGAACATACTTCCAAAACACAGTAAGTGACTAAACTTTGATTGGCATAAGTCTAAACAATAGCATCACTCTGATTGGTTAGTGATTACTTGTGCAGAAAGAATACTGCAGATCACTCAGAGGTGATGCATGTACATTAGTAACACTGTGTGGACATAGCTGTGGGAATATAAACTCAGTACAGACCATTTGTAGTTTTTTACAGAATCAAGTACATTCAGATTGGTGTTTTTCTTGAAATCAGAGGAGGGGCTTGAAGTAAACTTTAATAGTAGGGAGAATTGTTTCTGTCTGAGGCAAGATTTAAGCCTTGATTTTACATGTCTCAGGTTTTGAATATGTACTGAACCTTTCTTCTAACAATAAACATATATATTCAAACACCTGCAAACATTGACAGAGTTCATTCGATTTCATAATGTTCATCGGCCATAGTTGGAAGTTATTTCTTGATCGTTGAGTGGGTTTGACACATGAGTATAAATGTATGATGGTACTTAACTGTAACTACAGTATGTATTGCATCCTTTTCACTTTTACACAGGAAGTCCATGGGGACTTCTTTACAAAGCTAGAAAAACCACCATTAAAAACCCTTTGACTTTGTTACATAAAATGTAGGGTAATCTGGATTGCCTTGGTTGTGGGTTTTTTTTTCTTTTTGGTGCTTTTTGGCTTTAAAATTTTAAGAGCATGCAAGTTGTATCTACAGTAAATAGGCAAAGAATTCTTGAGCAAGTTCACTCAAGCTAATATTACGAGTGCGGTGCCACTGTAGGTTCAGAAATAATATGTGTCTGCCAATTAAGCAGGCAACTGCTGAGTAGCTGTTGGCCCATCTTTCAAACAGCTGAAACATTCCCCGGAGCAAACAAAAATCCTTCACTTTGTACAATCAGAAACACTTGCAGGCACCTCACCATATTGAAAGCTTTTGCCCTGATTCTTGCAGAAAAGTCATTATCGACACGGCACACACAGCGGATATCGACTAGATTATTTACTTTGATAAGCCTGAGTGAACACCCACAACGTGTGTGCGAGCATCACTTCCCTATCATGTAACAGGTGATACGTTACTGGTATCGATGCTCAAGAGGGCAAAATTTTCATAAAAAGTTCTCTGACTGGATGACACTTTAGGAGATGTTCCCCTCCACCAATGGTATCATGTCTTATACAGTATCATAGAAAAGAATGAAATGACCTTTGTTTCACTACAGTATGTGATATGGCTATGTAGCGCACACTTATTGCTGACAACACTGACAAAAGTGCAACAACCGGGTGCCAGGCACTGCCCTTTGCCATTGAAAAAGAGTGATTACTGGCAAAAACAGGGCATAAATTTGCTTAATTTATGAGAACTTCCCAAATAAGAATGGAGTTGAAATCTATATCACTGGAAAGAAGGTGAATTACTTAATCAAATGCCAGGTGAGCTGGTTGAATACCAGGCAAAACTATGTCAAAAATACCAAATTTTCTGTAGGTTTTCACATGCTTATAAAGGCAATCAATAGCGGCAATGTGAGCAGATGCAATAAAGTTTTCCATATGAGCATTATTCCAATGCTTGGAGCCATTTTGAATCTGTAGTAAAGAGCTTTTAGTGATATTTCAGAATACTTTGGACAATTTCAGAACTTAAGCAAACCTACAAACCTTTCCCCTCTGAAATTTGTGACTTTTATGAGGTCTTTCCTGACTAAAGAAGCCCCCGTCTTGACATTCATATCCTTGGCTCTCCTTTACATACAGTACCGTTTTATAGCAGAGTCTGCTAGTCTACATGTGCAGAGTTTATGGTAAGGTATTCTTTTGCTCAAAGTAAACTGTAAACAAGACCATTTTTATCACCACTTTCCGGATCACTACACCAGCTGTTTCAATAATCAAGCAGTCCCTCCATAGTGTTTTATCATAATGCAAATTCTTTTATATCAATGTAACTTATAACATCAGTTATGTAAAGTACTGTGTAGATGATGAAACTAAACATTTCTCCAAATGTTCATTTTATACGTTATTGTATGTGGAATACATTTCCTTGCAATGGCATATATATATATTTGTAGCAAAAACCTCCCCATTTTTCACATCTAACAAATCCCTTTCCCAGCAATTCCAAGAGGGATTCTGATTAAAGGCTGACTGTTAGCAATGTTTTGCACTTAACCACTATTAAACAAATACGGGTAAGCCTGTAGGATGAATAGTGAGGGGGTAAACAAGAAACTGATGGTGTCCACATTAAACAGTGAGTGTGCTAATGTTAAACTGTAACAGAACATATAGCAAACAGTGAGAGGGTAAATGTGAAACAGTGAAGGGGTTGACAGTGAACAGTGAGAGGGTAAATGAGAAACATTAACAGGGTAAACAGTTAACAGTGAGAGGGTAAATGTGAAACAGTGAAGGGGTTAACAGTGAACAGTGAGAGGCGGGGTAAATGTGAAATTGTGAAGGGTTGAGCGTGAACAGTGAGAGGGTAAATGAGAAACACTAACAGGGTAAACAGTTAACAGTGAGAGGGTAAATGTGAAACAGTGAAGGGGTTAACAGTAAACCTTGAGACGGTAAATGTAACATAGTGAAGGGGGCTAACAGTTAACAGTAAAAGGGTAAATTTGAAACAATAATGGGGTTAACAGTGAACAGTGAGAAGGTAAATGGGAAACATTAACAGGGTAAACAGTTAACAGTGAGAGGGTAACCTGTGAAATTGTGAAGGGGTTGACAGTGAACAGTGAGAGGGTAAATGTGAAACAGTGAAGGGGTTGACAGTGAACAGTGAGAGGGTACATGAAAAACATTGACAGGGTAAACAGTTAACAGTGAGAGGGTAAATGTGAAACAGTGAAGTGTTAACAGTAAACCTTGAGAGAGTAAATGTAACATAGTGAAGGGGATAACAGTTAACAGTAGAAGGGTAAATGTGAAACAGTGAAGGGGTTAACAGTGAACAGTGAGAGGGTAAATGCGATACATTAACAGGGTAAACTGTGAACAGTGAGATGGTAAATGTGAAGCAGTGAAGCGGAAAACAGTGAGCAGTGAAGGGTAAATGCAAAACAGCACAGGGGGTTAACAGTGAACAGTGACATGGAAAATGTAAACCAGTGAAGGAGTTAACAGTGAGAGAATAAATGTGAAACACTGAGACATTAAGGATGAGCAATGATGGGGTAAACAGGAAACTGAGGGGTCAACATTAAACTGAGTGTCATGTTGAATAGTGAGGGAATATACAGCAAATACTGAGGGGGTCCATGTTTACCCATGAGAGAATAAAAATAAAACTGTATATAAGACCAAATCACACAGTGTAGGGGTACACACTGAACATGGAGGAGTTAGTTAGATGAGGTTTAATGTCCCAGTTTCCAACCAATTGGTTCAAGTCGAGACAACCACAGCCTTTTTTCCAATTGTGGCTCACTGGCTTGTTTTCCCTACTCCATTGCTTATGCTGTGCACCAAGCACAAAGGCAGTAGGTTCCATTTTTAAAGTCTTTGGTATGACCCAGGATTTGAACCCTAGACCTGCCAGCTGTAAGTCGGATGCTCAAGTCGGAAGAAGGAGGAGGAAATTTAACCATAACATATAAATGCTCATCAACAGAAAGTAAAAATAATTTAAAAACAGAGAGGGGGCATAATCATACAGTAAAAGGGTAAATGTTTAACACTGAGGGGATGACCAGTGAACAGTGTGGGGGTAAACACTATAGGAAAAAGATAAAACATCAAATGATGAGGTAAACAGGGAACGGTGAAGTGTTAAAAGAAAACAAGAACATGGGGAAACTGTGAAGTGGGGCACAAACAAACATGCAGGTCAAGGTAGATGGCTACAAACAAGTGGTCCATGTTCTCAAGGTTTTAATGTTTGTGTTCTTTCAATTTTCTAGCTGCACATTTTCTATGGTCTAAAAAGGTCAAGAGCAATGTTTAATACCTGTGTTAACTTTTGTTCTCTTTTTTCAGCCCCAATCATCAGTTAGAGAAAAATGTTTGAAAAATCTAACTTGAGTTCTACAATACCTTCACATTTGTAATTGTGTTTTTTTTTTTCTTTTCTTTTTTTCTTCTCTTCCTTTCCATTTTTTTTTTTTTTTTTTGGTTTTTTTTTTTTGGTTTTTGTATTGCAAAGAACTCATTACTCCACTATAAACAGTTGGCCTCAAGAAGGGGACGTTATTACTGTATCTGATATGCTGTACTTAAGTAAACAAACACAGATGGCGAATACTTCTACGCTCCCACTGATTGATATGCATACATATGTTAGGATTGCACAAAAACATATTACTCAGTAAACTATCATTTGAGTTCCTCTTCACTGCCCCGGCTCTCCCCTCCCCCCTTCAACCCTCTCCCCTCCCCCCCCCCCTCCGATGGAAAATGAATTGTGAATGTGACTCTGACTGTGCAATGAAGTACCTATCCTTTGGCAGCAGAGGAGTAAGATTGAAAGATCACAAATTAAACACAAGACTGTGGCCAGCAAACTCAATTGTTCACCATCACCATGGAAACTGCTATAACATATTAATGAATCATAGACTGCAAAAATGAAACAAATGAAGCCACATGTCACGATACTTACTTTGAAGCAGAGGAGATGCGTTTTAAACTCGTCTTCACTCTGAAAGAAGAGGAGAATACAAAGGCTGTAAAATAAAACAAAAGGCTGTAACATTACTACCTTTGCACAGATGTAGTAAATACTTCACTATGTCTGATGCATTAATTAGACAAAGTCACGACCCTGTAGAAATGAAACTACATGCAAGCTGTCAAATACTTTATTACCAGTGAGCTTACTGCAAGCATTTATACAAAGAGGAATTTAAAATCACAAAGAAAATTTATTTTATTTATTTCCATGGATTGACAGGAAGTGGAATAATAAACTGCCAATTGACTACATAAAGAATGAATATACCCTTCAGGGAAGCTGATCAAAATGCCAACAGAGGATTTTCATTGCAAATGTTTCATGTTGATGTACTTGAAGACAATGCTCATCAATCATGCATGGTATAAAAGCATCCCCATTGGGGATGAAATGTAATGAAAAGGATATGGTTAAGATGCCATCACATCCATACAGGTATCAGAATTCATGATCGTTACAAACCAAACAAAATTATTCAGACTAAATGAAGCTCATGCCACTAATATACAGTTATTAAAGTTGCATTTATTTTGCTTGACATTTAATTTGTATTGTACAACTGATGTGGCAAAAGAAGTACAACTGATGTGGCAAAAGAAGATTGAGGGCTCCCTTCCACTTATCTTTCGCCACATTCTTTTATACTGTGGTAAGTAAAGGGCACAAACATAATCAAGGGGTATAAATATAAAGAAGGGATGACAGATTTTGATTTCTTAATCTGACCAGCAGGAACCCTGATATACATTCAGGCACAGATTAAAGGTGGGTGACAGATGGGTCCAGCCCTCCTTTGCCTCTCTTCCAGCCCCCCTCCCCCATATGCTTGCAAGCTATTTTTGCACATACTGCTAATGACAATGCTGAAAACATTACTGTCCCAAGAATTGCATTTAAGAGCTCCACAGCCCAGAAATATGAAGCACAGAAGGGCTTCTTTCTTCCAGCTTTTCACAAAACCCAACTACCTTCAGTACTTTACGTGAAGGATTTGCCTCCACATATGAAACCTTCCCCCCTTTTTCCCCATCCCTTTCTCCATGATGAACCCTTCATCCTCCACTGACATCAATGCATACGTTACAATACTACACAGTGTATGGATGCACTTACCTTCAGAAGTTTCTCTAAAAAAAAATCAAGTACTTTTCAAGCCTGTTCTACAGTCTGAAAGTTTCCTCCAGTATAATTATACACTTACAGTGTTTTTTATTTTTTTTGTTGCAAAAAATACTGGTGAAAACATTTCTGAATTTTCTGGATACTATTCTAGAAATAAACTTCAAAGCCATTCAAGTACTATTACATAACTATCTTGGGAAATACTGCAAACAAAATTCAAACCATTTTCCAGGCCTTGAATAGGACTCATTCAATTTGTCATTTCTCAAACCCTGTAGACTGTCTACTGTATATTCAAAGGTCAATTTCAGGAGCAGGGTTCATTTGATCGAGGGTCACTAGACTGAAGGTCCTGACTGTAAACCTAAACACTTATCCCAAAACCTTACCTAACCCTAATCCTTATCTTAATACTAACCCTAATCCTATATGTACCTCTCATCCTAACCCTAGCTCTAATCCTAGGTGAATTTTGGGTCTAGTATACCTTCCATCTAGTGAATCTTCAATCTTGTGCTCCCACCCCCACTAATTGCTTGTTTGATTCTCACCTGGGTTCATCATGTTATGTCCTAATGCAAAATGTAAATCTAAGGTTGCCTCTCTCCACCCAGGGGATAAATGGGTACCTGAGAGGAGACAAATTGTCATCAGGCCTAACAATGAAGCTGCTATAAATAAACTATAAAAAAAATTCTCTGGAACAATTTATAGTTGAGCAGTGATAATATGTGATGCTCTTTTATTATGACTGTCTAGAACAGGGGTCCCCAAACTTTTTTTCCTTGGTGGCCCAACCTTTCAACTCAGGAATTATGGTGGCCCTCAAACTGACGAGTTGATGAGAGGATGGCAATTATTTTTTCGCTCCCAAATCCTTTTCTTGACCCTCCGAAATATTTTCACGACCCTCAAAAGGCTCGCGACCCCTAGTTTACCGAACCCTGGTCTATATAATATCGCAATTAAAATGCAAATATCATACAATATTATACACTACAATAATGTAACTATATACAGCAGAAATTCTACCATTCATCAACTCCATTTTTATTCCTTCAAAATATTTTCATTTTTTATATATTTTCAAAAGGTGACACTCCAATATACTGTATTTAGTACAAATAAACTTCCCCAAACAGCGAGTTAGGAATGGCTCCAAAACATTAAACATGAAAATTAAAAGAAAACACAATTTATTGCCTAGGTGTCAAAGAATTTTAGAAGCAATTCAAAATGTTGTCTTCTTTAAATTGTAAAATTGGAGTAATAACAAGAACAATTTTTTTTTCTGCACCCCTGGGTAACTAAAAAAATCTTGTGTCTTGACAAATCCCATGTAATTTAGCCGAAAAGTCTCATTACTGCATTTGATGAAAACAGTATCAATTCACCTGCTAGCATCTCCAGGCTTTCTGCAACCCACAAACATGTCATGTGGAAATTTATCTTCTAGGTTAATGTCCTCATCAAAGAAAAGGTTTTCATTAAAAAAATTTTGTATCATAGTCTCTGTCTTTTGTGCCATAAAGATGCTGGCACAATTCCCAGCCAGATTACTCATCTTCCCTATTCTCTCTTTTTCAAACTCTTTTTATACTCGGAATATAAATCTATTCCATAATATCATGTAAAAGTCTGTTCTAGCTCTAAGAGGGACAGTAATTTTTCCTTCACAAGAGAGATTGGTGGACGGATGGTTTAGGAGGTGGACATGTGATCAAAGGGTTCATGGTTCAATTCCTACCTTGCTCATTACATTGTGACCTTCCAGAAGATGTTTCATTGCCTTAGTCCATCCACCAATGGGCACCTGTGAGGTAACTTTAGGCCCAGCAGATAATCTGCAACTCCTTTAGAGGATCATCTCTAGGTAATAATTGACTATGGGTAATACTGTATATGCTGCATATTTTATTAAGCTAAACTTCTTATAAGGATTGCCTATGGATATCAATAATATCATTACCTTCATACAAACAAACATAATTTCCTGTAAAGCCTAGCCCATGCAAGTTTAAATTCACTATAACAAAGTGTGACTAAAAGTACCCCATTAATAAATGCGACTTTTGGTGTACGTTTTAGAAGAGATCTTGTAGATACATTGCTGTGCACAGAATAGGGAACGTATTCTCAGTTGGCTGGAATGTGCAAACTGAATAGCTAAAGAACTTGCTTATCATACACTCACTTATCTGCAAAGCATGATGGGAAATCTCTGTCATCTGGTAACAATGGTTTTTGAGTAGTAGTCTCTACTGGGCTATTTTCATTATTTCATACAGGTCTGCAAATTTACACAAAATGTCAAAATTCTGGATTGTTAGCTATACTTATAATCCCCAACAAAATGCTATCACTAACCTACTCCACCTTTGACACAATTTCATTCACTATTATAACAAAAGCATTAGTGCATGCACACATTCAACGTGTGACCTAAGAAAATGGTTTTCAGTATTGTACACAAACAGGGTAGTACTAAATACCAACAAGAATATTTTATACAACCTATGCAAGTTCATGATGTTGATGTTCCCCCTCTCCCCCTCCCCCTTCCCCCTCTCCAATGGTACCTTTCCTGGAGGGGCTATCCTTTCCTGGAGGGGCTATCCATGAGTAACCCCTTGCTACATCTACTGGCATTTTCTCGGGATGTGATACGATACATGAAATGAAGTGGTTGTCAATGTGGCTGTAAAATCTACAGGTTATCTAAGGACACGTGTGTGTGCTTCAATTTTACTGTGGGTTGAAAATGTGATACTCTACTGTTTCTTCATTTGCTAATTTCACTAGAATGCACAAACCAAGAACCCCTCTGACCTATCAAAACTAAACTAGTTCTATGCTGAAACCCATAAGCACAGGTAACAATTCAAGGTGAGGGGGGGAGGCAAGGCTTTTTGTCCCAATTTCTGAGCTTTTAGGAGAAAAATTTGCCCAAATTTCTATAGATTCTGCCTGAATTTTGGGGTTGTCCAAATATTTGGGGGCTGTTCCCCTTCTCATATGTCTATATTTAAATCATTTCATCAGCTAATTAAGCTGTTGGCTGGAGTATAAAGGCTGGTGGCTTCAGGCATGAAGTCTGCCATCGAACCTAACAAGAAACTCCTCATCTGTAATAAAAGAACGGAGTCTTGCTTTTACCGCCATGATAAAAGCATGAATGCTTTTGACACCAGCTTACCGATGTCTCTGTCAAACTGTTTACAACATTTTATGCTACAGTAGACGTAGACAATGATGATTGCCATCTGGGTCTGACACATACCAAGACCAGTGCACAATACTCTTAATTAGCTTCATCCTTCTCTCATATTAATCAAATTCCTTTAAAAGCAAACGGCCAGCCAATACAACAAACACTGGATGAAAAACATCTACAAAATTTTGTGTGAATGGATGCAAATCTTTGCTGTTAAAATGCCATCTATGAAATTAACTAATTTTCCTTCACAACGAAGTGTAAAAATGTAAACAGCAAATTCCCAGGGTAAGGCTGATTTGCACAGACAAACAGAAGGTAAAGTAACAAGCTATCTCAAAATGCACACAATAACACCAGTTTGGGGATCACTGTACATAGTAATGTGATTTTATGAACATTGTCATGAAATCTTAGAAGTGTGTGGAACCTATTTGTATGCCTACCCTGTTTTTCATACGTACCAGCTATTATACAGAGAGATTTGTTACAGAAATTTTATACGGAGGTGCTAATTTTACTTTGCTTCATAGCTCCCACAAACAAGTACCACATAATATCCACATCTCCTTTATGCAATAACACTGAAACCAAACCTGTAATTAATATGTTGATGATGTGAAATATAGTATGATTTTTGCTGATGTTGTGCAAGAAATAACTTATTTGGAATTCCATCGTGTTTTGTTACACTAGCTGATCAAACTGCAACACAAGTAGGTGAAAAAGTGTAAAGCAATTGTACATTTCTATACATGTCTCTAGGGTTTTCAACAATTTTACATAAAAGAACTAAAAAATATAAAAAAATTGCTGTGCAATATTTGAATGCTACATCATTCTATAGTGTAGCCAAATACAACCAGTCTTGTGATCATGTCACATGAATGGTATGGTATGCGATATGGGAACAGGAAATTTTGGTATCTACAGTAGAGGGAAATTTCAGCATATGGAGTAAATGTAGAATTTTTGTACAAAGGAACACCAAAATTTTGGCAAATTTGACTTAATTACACAAAACAAGTCACACAAAAGTACACTTTTGCCAGCCCAGCCAACCTTACTTTAAAACTTCAGACAAATCTTATAAATCTCCCATTTTGTCCTTTAAAAGGCCAATAAATCTTGTTTCAGACAGAAAAAATTCTCCCCACTATCAAGTTCCCTTCCAGCCCCTCCTACAATTTAAACAAAAAAGACACATCTAGTGCACCTCTTCCACAATCTACAATGGTCTTTACTGAGTTTAAACTGCCCAAGGCTATATCCACACAGGGTGGCTGATGTACGTGTCTGACCTCTGGTACACAACTCAGTGATCTGTAGTATTCTTTCTGCACAAGTTACCATTGACCAATCAGAGTAATGCTATTGTTTAAACTTGTGCCAATCAAAGTGTAGTCTCCAACTGTATTTAAAAAATTATCATATACTGTACCTTCATATGTTTAAGGTGATGGAACAGTTCCTTTACAGTATCTGTTATGATGGTTCAGAAATTAAACACAAAACATATTACAGAGTGCAGGTAAATCAAAGAGCTTGCATAAAATGTACAAACTTTACAAATACTTTGGTGTATTTGCAAAGGTGGGAGGATTCTGTTATTACCACTGCCTAAACCTTATCATCCATTTTGTCCTAAATTACCTGTCACATTCTGTAACTCACGGTATGAAGGAGGTGTTATCTGAAAGCCACAATCTACCATGGCTTGCTAATCAAATATAGTGAAACTAATGGGACACAAAAATAATGCAAGTTTAAATAATGCAATACCCTTATGAAATCCCCTTGAGACAAGTGACCATAACTGTTTTGATAAAAAACACCACTAAGGCAGTCAAGAGTAAATTATTTGGTAAAATTTCTTATTAACCTGATCAATAAGTTTGGCAACTCCATTAGCATTCAGAAATTCACTATAACAGCAGCTCAAGCATGTTCAAATTGTAAAATCACCTGTCCAAGTTTGAAATGATCATATCAGGCTGTACTATAAACTAAAGTGCAATTTTGATCCCCAAATTTACGGCATCATTAATAACCCTAAAATAACTGTATAATAAATCCTTGATAGGCCTTGAAAAGGACCTTTATTGTGTGACTGTGATCAACTACATGTGAGAACAATCCACAAGGGTTTATGGATACAATTTCCAATCATATGACTTACATTTTAATGTTTTAGTTGAAAGTTTGGAGATATTTATTTAGATCACCTTTGAACTATGCAATGCCCCTGTATTCAATGATCATCTGGTCCTACTTTCTGCACCTACAGCTCCAACAGAACATGAAAACTAAAACAATTAAAGGAGGCAACTTAATGGGAAGATTTACATAATTATTCTACAAATATAAAAAATTTCCCTCCCTGGGACTTTAATGCAGGTGCACAGAAGAATTTTAATGAAGGGCCATGATAAAGGGAGACAAGGAAGTACAGTAACAACTGAGATCCTGTAAAGGGAAAATGTTGCATTTAAATAACATCAAAATAAACCGTTTTCTTAATAGCAATTACAAAGGTTTGTGGGATGAAGTTTTGGTACAAACTGTCTTTGGCCATAGTAAAATGCCACTGAAAAATATGAGGCAAACCAAAACTCTATCCCATAATCCTTTAGCGGGCCAAGGATTTCGCGGAAAAAACGGAATTTGCTTTTCTACACGGAAATTCACGGAATTTAGCAAAAATTATCAGGCTCAAAATACGTGTAAATTTTTGACAAGAAACTAAGTTTTTTTCTTCAAAACCATGTCAAATGAATGCCTGCATATAAACCACAGACATACACAGACATTTTATCATCTGAGATGGTGGCAAATTCTTTTTAAAATCATCAAAACCCCTTGAAGTTACGATCAGAAAACAAGTAAGCCATTTACAAAAATCGGCAAAATTTTGCCAGTATAGGCTCCAGTTTGTCTATGCTATAGTGTGTTAGGCTAGGTCGCTTGTGTGTTACAAGTGTTTGCTGCCTTCAGGATCATAACCAAGTTTAGAACTTGTTTTCAACATAATTACTCTAAAATCCGAAAATCACGGAAAGCAGTTATGCTTGAAACGGAATTTTACGGAATTGGAAAGTTAAAAATGGAATTTTGTGATTTGTGAAGCGGAAAATCATTGGCCCTACCTTTATAAAATTGCTATTTGGAAAATGGTCTATGGCACTGACAGAGAACAGCTCCTACTTGTTACTAACCATTCAGTCCCACAAATAAACTTAGGCAATACAGTAGCGTTACTCCCCAAGGATAATTACACACATTGCAACTTATCATGCTGAACCATCTGAATATTTAAAGACAGACATACATCACCCCAAGTACATTTTTGGTTAGGGGCTACCAAAATTCACAACTGCTCTTTGATTGACATTGGAGTCAGAAAATTCAAAAGATGTGGAGTAACTCATATACTGTAACTTAGCACAGCATGCACAGAGTGTTCTGATTTACATGCTGAGGAATAGTATGCTCACCAGTATATGGCCTTAAGCAATAACCTAGGTTTGTGTCTGCAGAAGGAGCAGCTTAAAGACAGTTTTGGGAGGGCTAGAAGTAACTTGGTTGGGCCAATTGGAAGTGTCTGAGAAGGGGTGATTTGTCCTTTAAATGTGTATGTGAAAGAAATTATTCATGAGCTACAAATAAGTGAATATCTTTTTGTATAAAGAAACTTATTGCTAGAAAATTAGAGACCCAACTTCCTTATTTTGAATCACCTAATATCATTCTGTATTAACTGTTGACCATGGTTATATTAAAGTTATAAAAATTTTGTGCACTGCAAAGGCAATATTTCCCTTTAAATTCTTACACTCAATATTGGTGACGGCACCCTATCCTAAGTTCTTGATGCAAAGGGGATCAGATGTGATGTCTGTTTTACAATTTATTCATCAGCAAAGTCTGATCAATACCTCAGACAACTGAATCTGTTCAATGCTACAATAGAGCATACATATATTTGCATAAATATACTCCTAGTTGCTTGTATGAAACATGATAAACAACTTCCTGCTTTAGTGTCACTTTAAGTTCAAAGCAAACAAGGCAACCTAATGTATAAAATGTAAGGGTACAGGCAGTTGTAACGATATATCCCATGCTGTTGTATCACAGTAGTGGTGCTAATCCTTCCAGATTCTATGGGAATACAGTATATGCATACATAAAGAGACATATTCAACACTTTATGGTATCCTTCTTTACTGTTACAAAGCACTTTGACAGTTATGATGAATAGGGAGTGGAATTGAACCATATCTTGGCTTCTCTAAAAGGTACATCTACTGTAGTGTGTACATGGTGAACTAAAAACTGCAAAATGGTTTGTTGACATGGTGTCCACACTAATTTCATGAAACTATAGACAGATTATACATGTATCCCCAGCCTTTTGGCTATCTAACAAAGTTTTTTCAATTGCACTTGATCAACAGAGATGGGACAAACAAGGTCTGATAGGTGAGAGGATGGTCATGTTTAAGTCACAGTGTCCGATCGAGATGCAGCTCCTTCAGGAAAGAGGGTAACTTCTGGTTTCTAACCCTTGGCATCCAGCCAATGGGACTTTTACAAAAGCCATGGTAACATGCACAGTATACTACAGTATATTAGTACCTTTCCAATACCAAACTCACCTCAATTGTGTATCAAATTGCCTGTGGGGTTGCCACTATTAAAGGCAGTAGGCAGTTGCCCCAAAATTTTCTTTGAACCAGAAAGCCAAAAGGCTTAGTGATTCCTTGCCATATTGATATATTGTAACAAACTGTATCATCCACATGACAAGCATGAGATCCCTCACAGTTATCCTACTTGAGATATCATGTTCATAAGGTCAAACGCTTTTGAAATCTTGCGACCCAAAATGACCTACATGCTAAATATTAACAATCCACAGGCCAAGTATGTGATCCCTCATAGTTATCCTCCTTGAAATATGTTTACTAGCTCTTGACCTTTTGCGAATTAAATACAGTACCGAATCGTCGAGGTTAGCCGACGTTGACGGTCGCTACGATAACCTACTATCTGCGACTATACTCGACCATCAGCAATTTTACTCTAAATTTCTGATCGTCGAAGATCGTAAAATCAACTCTAGTAATCCTAACTTAGAGAGCGTCTATTGATGAGAGGATTATATCGACCGCAACTTTCCCGAACAATGAAAAGATCGTCGATAATCTCGACGATTCGGCGATCTTTTGTAGTAGCGTGCTAATCACCCATGCATACAATAGCAATTGAAGTGTTGGCTTATAGCCTAAGCAAGCATTACATACAGTACAGTACATAGGCCTACTTTCTGGAAAGTGTGAAAACTGCAATGCTTTCATTAATGACCAGTGATGGAAAAGGCCAAGTTTATATAAAAGCAATATCAGAAATGGATAGAAATAAATCGAAGAAATCCCTTTGTACTACAATTGCCTACTTCTCATTCCTACGTAGCTACGTACACAAAACGGACAAGGGCAAAGTTACTGGCAGAACCGTAGAAGGTTAACGCACAGTACGTTTACTAATGGTATCTTGCATAAAATATTAACTTCAAGCACGGTGTTGTAGCCTACAGTTGTTTCGAATTTTCTGTGAAAGTGAATGGGGCTTCCATTTCCCCAAGAACGAACTACATATAATTTTCTTGCTGAGCTCTTATTTCTGTGATCATATCTTGCCTACTCCGATGTGAAATAATGTAGGCCAGAGTTTGATTGAAACAATGGTGTACAATCGTCTCGTATATCTAGTTTGGTGTGCTCCAAATAAACTTTTCCGATCCCGCGCCGTAAAACTTCGCTGTCATAAAATGGTAAAGGGTGGGGGCTACATATACACATGAAATCAATAAGTTAACGCAGAGCACGGGGTTAAAGGCCGTTCGGTGCTAATGAAAGGAAAGGACAACGCCAGCTGGCGAAAATGTTGCAGCATGCACCACTGACAGGTACCCAACATTTTAGAAAACAAGGGGCGGAAAAGTTTAAGTCACTTCTTTTTTTTTCTAATCGATAAATGGATTTTGACTTTCACAAGAAGTGCAGTCCGGTATGATAAAATTTGGAATTTGCAAGGGCTTTTAAAATATGTCCAGAAACCATTGCACGATATGGTGCCGCAGAAAACTGAAAAAGCTACGCCAAAATTATCGCTACTCTGTAGTGCTACAAATGCTTTGGAAAGGGTGGCAGGGTTCATGGCACTAAAGCTTATTTTGTAGTCAGAAAATGTCGATTAATCATTAGGTTTGATAACGAGCTAACGATCTCGATGTTTTGAATTCCTACACAACAGCAACTGACTAAACTTCCACAAATATGTTAATGCAGGTATCATGCTCAGTCGCGAGTATCGGTATCATGTTATGCATGGTTAAACAGTCTTGACTTTGCATGGAACCCCATATTCCGCGCCGGAATAAATGTTAAAACTGTTCAGGTCCATAAAATTCAACCATTCTGCTTTCTACCAAAAAAATAGAGAGAATGCCATTGCAATGGCAATACATCATAGTTCCGACACCCTCATGCCCGCTCAGGGCATCTTATGGAGCATTAGCCCTCATTTGCCCTTCAACCTGTTATGTTATGTTCCGGTACAATACAAAGACTTTGCCGCATTTTCATTTCACACTGATGTTGCAATGGATATGAATCCCATTTTAACCCCACCCGTGACCATGGCCTTACGGGGCTATTTTTCTTAGGAAGGGTGGTGATTTTTGCCCGACTTCGGACCTAATTTAACTGCCCAATTTTCTGCCCAACTGAAACAAAATATCTGCCTAATTTAGTCAGGTTCCTGGCATTGGGGGGGGGGGCGCCCCGGCCCGTACGGCCATGCCCGTGGCCGTTTGAACCACCTCCGTCTATACCCTACCCTTTTCGACGCAATTGCTTAAATTTTGAATCTTACCTATTTTACAGAACCTTTGATGTCCGAGTCCTTAGGAAAAAAATATTAATCCAATTATATTCCATTTAGGGAGAGAGAATGAAGACTACACTTTCGGCAATCAATTTTCGAGACTTGGCTCCTGAATCTCCGACTAAGAGCCCTACAGCGGAATGCAATGCAGTATATATACCCCTACCCTGACTTTGCCGGGGTGTCCCTAAAATTCACCCACGGCGTGATGTGCTAACATGATCCAAATTTTAACGCGGCCCCTGGGAAACCGTATCTGCATTGTCACTTAGTACTGTCACAAGCTATTTACGCCGTAGCTTGTAGCCCAAAATACCGTTCATTTTCATACATGGGCCGAATATTGTACTACGTTAATGTGCACACACCAGATGTTGCAATCGCATTCTACTGTATTATTATAAGGGCCACTGCAAATGCCTGAGAAATGCAGTTTCTGTACGTGAAAATATCCAATCGCAGCTATGGGTTTAATACTCATTCATTATAAACGACCAGCGCCCATTTCTGCATAACCTTTTTTGGAAGTCGTATGCCTATTTAGTTCTTGTACGTTTACGTGACGTCACACACATCGCCTCAAATTTTTTTGCAATCTTCGACAGCCAGCGCCATCTTGGGTTTTACACATAAGCGATATTTCGTCCGATACCAAACTCTTACCGAATACTTTTCTCAAGAGTAGACTTATTCAACACCCATGAATAAGATATGGCACAAAATTTAGCTCGTAATGCTTGATTTTGCTGATAATCTTCATACTGAATTTTCGCCCATGGCAGCTAGTTCGTAACGCACGTAGAGCGGCACGTTACCCAGGATATGAAATTTACTTCGTTAGGTTACTATACCACACTATCAGGCCTACACGCGGAATCGACAGTACGATAGTGCATCGACAGTACGTAAGTCAGACCGTGCTTGAAGGTGGGTGTGCCTAGTAGGGGCGGGACTTAACAGTTGGTCGTTAACGGTAAACACTCACGGGGACTGGTAGCAGCCAATGGAAATTTTGCACGCGTTAGTCAATGAAAAAAGGGGGAAGTCCAATGACGTCACAAGTAAAGGTGTTTTTAACTGGTTAATTACCGATTATGTGTCGTGAAAATACCCAATGCTCGCAATGCACAGAATGTTGCATGCAAATAAGTTGGGACCATTGCAGGTGCCTGGGAAATTCTCGAATCGAAGGTTTCTCAAGGAATTGATGACGGTACGTGTATGTTACCACAGTATACTTTTGGTATGTAGCAACGAGCTAGCGAGAAAGTGTAAGCGAGTAATGTGTGCTGTCTGAAGCGAATCATGTGTGCTGTCTTGGACTATAAGATGTTAGGCAGTACAATGATGGGCTGAAAAGTAAGACAATGCAGTGGGTTGTAGTTTCATTTATGCAGGTCTACTGATTGTCTAAGGGTCATTCGGCATCGTATTACGGCTGTAATTTGTATACCGTAACTCGCGGTTCCGTCTCTGAGCGGAAGGGTATGGACATACCCATCCATGGCCGTAAAAACGACAGCGGCATCTCGCCTTTTTATAGGGCATATGCTGTGATGATGAATTAATACACAGACGAAGGCGCCGCTCATTTCACAAACTAGGAAATAATAGGATATATATTTTCAAAGAATGTCGGTTCAGGATGACTGATTACCTTTCATGTTTTCCAAGGTAAGAGAATTTTCTGCAAACTAGAAATTTGGGGAACCGTGACAGGATTGCAAATTTTGAGGGCAACTGTATCAAACAGGCCTCATCTGCTGAGAATGGGTGGGGTAGGGAATTCAGCCCCCTTCCAACCGGAGAGACCAAGCCTATTACTTGGCAGGATTTGTAGAAAATTTGGGTCGCACATTAGGTAAATTAGTCTTTTTTCAAGCAGAAGCGGTTAGGTCCCCTCCCCCGAAAAAATGCACATACCCACCCTTGTTGATGATTGTCATCTAGGCCTAATCTATATTTGGACAGTTCGAGCATGTTTCCCACCCTTCTTATCAAAATTTCAATGTGTCCTTATTAAAAGGATCTTCAAGTTAAAAAAGGTACGGTAGCAAAATGAGCATTTTTCTGGCCGTCTAGCCGGCATGTACGGTAAACTATTATTAATTACTTCGCCTTTGCCTCATTCATATAACACTAAAAAGAAGACACACAGACACAAGTTTCTCTTTTTCTTTTCCTTTATACGATGTCTTCCGAAACTGGGTGCCGAAACTAGTTTGCTCAGTTTCCAGTTTGTGGTACAGTATTTCCTGGTTTATGCAGGCATATTTTTACTTCTGTAAATTTTAATTGATGTTATACACATAGCAAGATCTTTAAAAAAAGGAGTCACAGCAAGAAGAAAATACAAAGCAGCACCGAAAATTTGCAAAACCTCGGAACGCAAGTTGAACTAATGGAAGGTTGTTCACACTTGGAGCGAGATTCGGAACCACGATTGTAGACCAGTGTTTCAGACATTCACAGACTTGGAACAAAGGATATCATTCAATACTCACGTTTGTTTCAAACAATTATTTTTATCTAATGAAACAAGCATCTATACTAGGTTCTAAGAATTATTAGCATGAACATATTATAGTGGTGCAATAGATGAGTGTAGGCATTTGCTCGCAAGCCGGCTTCATCGAACGCCCGGCGCGCCCAATTTTTTTTCCCACGAGGTTATGGGCAAATCTGATTTTCAAATTTTTTTCAAATTGTCTCTAATTCATGGCTGGGGTTATATCTAAGGTTAGGGTTACGTGGGCTGGGGTTATTTGGCCTGTTCTTTCATAATCTGGCGTCAGAATTACAAAAAAATGGTTCAAAAGCTGTCATTTTGGAATTAGGGGTGTGGCCTATTTGCAAGAAGCTGATTGGTCCATTGGCATGATTTGCCCATAACCTCGTGGGAAAAAAAATTGCGCGCCCGGCGCAATTTACTGCTAAGGCACATCGGCCTACCAGGTCTATTGAGTCTATTCATTCGTGGAGCTAATACGCTCGAAGATTGCGAGCATTGTGATTACCCTCAATTTGTTTGTTCCTTTTGTTGCGAGTTCAATACATGTCTAGCAAATTACAAAACCGCACAGTAACTTTGTTTTCAACCGCAAACTATTGTGCTGCTGTTTATAATCTTGACGATCTTCGACGATGATTTGAGCTATCGTCGAAATGGACGATCTTGTTTTGCACCTTGGGAGGGTTTGAGGCTTTTACGATCTTCGACTATCATTGACTATCTTCGACGTTACGCAACTCGACGATGAGGCTAACCTCGACGATTCGGTACTGTAACCTTCGACCTGCACGAAAAATAGTAGGGATCATCCACATGTCAAGTGTGAGATCCCTCACAGTTATCCTTCTTGAGTTATCATGTTTACAAGGTTTTGACCTTTTGGCCTCTGGTGACCCGAAATGACCTTTGACCTGCACCAAAAATTATAGAGATGATCTAATCAATATGGGCAATACACAAGCTACGTATGAGATCGCTAACAGTTACCCTTCTTGAGATATCATGTTAACAATGTTTTGACCTTTTGACCTGTGGTGACCCTACATGACCTTTGACCTCCACCAAAAACAATAAGGATCATCTACTCAATATGGGCAATCCACATGCTAACTATGAGATCCCTTACAGTTACCCTTCTTGACATATAGTATTTACAAGGTTTTGACCTTTTGACCACTAGTGACCCCAAATGACCTTTGACCGCCACTAAAAACAATGGGGATCATCTACTCAATATGAACAATCCACATGGTGAGTATGAGATCCCTCACACTTATCCTTCTGGAGATATCATGTTTGCAAGGTTTTGATGTTTTAACCTCTGATGACCCCAAATGACCTTTGACCTCCATCCAAAAACAACAGAGATTATCTACTCAATATGGGCAATCCACATGCTAAATATGAGATCCATCACAGTTACCCTTCTTGAGATATCATGTTTACAAGGTTTTGATCTTTTGACCACTAGGGATCCCAAATGACCTTTGACCTCCACCAAAAACAATAGGGATCATCTACTCAATACAGACAGTCCACATGGTAAGTATGAGATCCCTCACACTTATCCTTCTGGAGATATCGTGTTTACAAGGTTTTGATGTTTTGACCTCTGATGACCCCAAATGACCTTTGACCTCCACCAAAAATAATAGGAATTATCTTCTAAATATGGGCAATCCACATGCTAAGTATGACATCCCTCACAGTTATCCTCCTTGAGACATAGTGTTTACAATGTTTTGACCTTTTGACCACTGGTGACCCCAAATGACCTTTGACCTCCACCAAGAATAATAGGGATCATCTACTCAATATGGACAATCCACATGCTAAGTATGAGATCCCTCATAGTTACCCTTCTTGAGATATCATGTTTACAAGGTTTTAATGTTTTGACCTCTGATGACCCCAAATGACCTTTGACCTCCACCAAAAACAATAGGGAGCATCTACACAATATGGACAATCCACATGCTACGTATGAGATCCCTCACAGTTACCCTTCTTGAGATATCATGTTTACAAGGTTTTGACCTTTTGACCCCAGATGACCTTTGACCTCCACCAAAAATAATAGGGATCATCTATTCAATATGGGCAATAAACATGGTAAGTATGAAATCCCTCACATTTATCCTTCTGGAGATACCGTGTTTACAAGCAATTTCCAGGGTATTTACTATTTGACCTCTGGTGACCCCAAATGACCTTTGACCTCCACCAAAAAGAATAGGGATCATCTACTTAATATGGGCAACCTACCTGCCAAGTATGTGATCCCTCGGAGTTACCCATCTTGACATATCGCGTTTACAAGGTTTTGACCTTTTGACCTCCTGTGACCCCAAATGACCTTTGACCTCCATCAAAAACAATAGGGATCATCTACTCAATATGACCAACCCACACACCAAGTATGAGCTCAGTCATAGTTACCCTTCTTGAGATATCGTGTTTACATGCAAAGCGTCACACACACACACACATACACGCACACACACAACATCACCATCGCATAGATTCCTTCTGCCTTTGGCAAGGAATCAAAAATCAGCAAATTCTTGCAAACCCCCTCTTACTGCATTACAAGCACCTCTGAAGACATTTTGAACATAACTATTACAAACAATAGGTTAAGCAAGGAGAAATTCTCTTTGAATTTCACAATTCACTAACAAAAACATTGTCACATGATCAAAGTAGGCCATTCATGAACTAGAGTGACAGGGCATACTAACTCTGATTGGGGTGACTGCCTACTGCCTTTAAGTCCTGCCATACCTTTCTATCATGGTGTGTTTTTGTGCCCTAGGATGGTGGAGCATATGTTCGCCCTGACCATATATAGCTAAATGGATGGGATCAAAGGCATTTGATACATTTCCTAAACAACATTCCACCCTGAATGGCTTGCTACTGTAACTTTATAGTGCTTTTTATCTTGGCAGTTTTATGGATGGTTGGGCCAAGGTAATTCTATCACCAGTGTACTTGTAGCACATGTGTACAGCCACTGTGTTCATTACAATACAGAACTTAAAGGGCAAGAGCAGTCACCCCAAACTTATTTTGAAGCAACAGCTAAATCTCACAATTTTCTTCATATTTCTCTTCAAAGTATCTTTCATAATATTTTAGGACTTCAGTATTTCATATTCAAGGTAAACCAGTCTGTTACTTCTAGTAAATTTCACATTTGAGGAGAAAAAATATTGTCACATGACTCTAAAGAGCCAATCATGAAACAGGACAGTCTACTACACTACTTCAAGTTGGGGTGACTGCATTTCCCCTTTAAGGGGAAATATTGCGTTTGTAAGACTTTTTATTTAACCTATCCTCTTTTACATATGATCAGGTCCCGTTCGATGAAAGAGAGGTAACTGGGGAAAAAATTCTACCCAGTGCAGTGAGCACTGATTAACAAGTTATTAACCTGTTTGAGTGAACTGATAAATTTGTTCACCTAAACAATTATGCATGCAAAACCACACCTTCTTCACCCCTGATTTGAAATCCACCTATCAAATCCTTTTTATCACGTACGTCAGACAATAACAGACGCCTTCTACAGCATGTGCAAAATGTTCGTACTGTAGGCTACATAACAAACTATTGAGAATTACTGATACTGTACATTATCTGTATTCATCTACAGTAAATATACTATGAGGCTTTACTACCTCCCTTGTATACTATTCACAAAGAAGGCTACTGCAATTCAAACTGAAGCCCTTGGTCCTTAGCAGGTTACTTTGTTCTCGAAAGAGTAGGATGTAAAAGAGATTTTTGGTGCTCAACTGGTACTATCTGATGTGATAATGTAAAAATGTGAAATTTTCCTGGGTGGGAATTGTCGGGGGGGGGGTTATATGGGTGGTAATTGTATGAATTGGGAATTTAGCAAGTGGGAATTGTCTGGGGACCAATAACAGTTCTGTTTCTTTCTAAAGTCTGAAATTTATGATGTAATCATAGAACATGCCTCATTTTTCAAGACTTACTCCTTAAATCCTTTGTGAATAAGCAGTACATTGTCCAAATATACTCACTGGATTATAAAGAATACATACAATGCACAATAACCAGTAATATCATGCATCTTTATGCCATACCATGTTCCTTTTGTTTTTCCTATCTTTGACCCTTTTTTTTTATTCTTTGTTTTAATTCATTACAACTTGCTCCTGACAACTACGGTAAAACTGCTGTACATTTCACACACTGACTGGATCATAAATGCCAGTGAACATTATAAAAGTGCCCCACCCTTTCCAACAAAATATATCATTTCTAATAGGTGATTAACCCAATAAAGTTGTAAAAGGAAACACAACCTGATGTCAGCCCACGCACGTCATTACAGATTACTGCATGTAAATTACCTACAGCAAAAAAAAAAATAAATAAAAAAATTCTACATTTTTACTAATAATGAGAAATGGAAGTCCTCAGATTTTCAGATGACTGCAAAATCAACAGTTTCTACATTTTCAGTAGTAATGAGAAATGGAAGTCCTACTAATGAGCTTCCCTTTTCCAAGTCTGTAGCACTATTTTTGTGTGTGTGTGTGTCTGTGTGTGTTTTTTTTTTTCACCTTTAATTTTGAAAATTTTAAAGACAAACTTGCACACAAATGTCGTTAATACACCACTGCACATTTTACAATCAAAAGGTACAGACTTTGTAGTTCCAACCAGTATTGGGTAACATTCAATTTAAACAAAAAAACAAAACTTCTAATATGACATTCCAAATTGCGTGGAGATGATCTCTAAATGGACTTAGGCATATTCATTGAGCAAAAGACATCACTAGATTTTCAAGGGATGCAAGGACTTTCTTTGAAAAAGTTAATATGGAGAAAAATGTGCACTTATATGTTGATGTGTGAAGAACATGCCAAGTTTATATACTATACTTGATTTAAACAAGATTTCCCTGTCCCAAAATGAATGTTTAGCAACATGGGTTTGGCTGACATAAAATGATGGCAAACTCAAAAGTTTACCTCTGATACTGTATTCAGACATGCCAACCACAAAAATGGTAAACCTTGAGGTTCCCTCAAGAAAACCAGGAAATCGTGTCTCAAACCTGGAGATTCTAAAGCCATTAGTCTCATCCATTATTACCGGGAATGTTTTCTAAACTAGGAAGATTTTACATTTTTTTTTTTTGTTCACCCTCTTGATAAAGTTAAGATGCCATCAACAAAGCCGACTGTTTGAAAAATTAGTCAACTTTCTAACAACGATACATCTGTCATTCAATAAGAACTTCACCAGCGATGAAAAACACTGATCTTGGTCTAAGCATGGAAACTTGTGGCATTACATCAAAGTGATTTTCACCCTGTGATCTGGCATTTTCACCGTGAGACTCATGGTAAAACTGTGAGAGTTGGCAAGTCTGAATATTATAGCCACTCGTTCTGATTGGTTAATGTCATGTGCAGATAGGTGGAAAGTAGATATCACTGCACATCACTGTGTAAGGTTTAGACATTCAGATTTGTTCATTACTTGAACGTGAATTGTTTAGAAAGGGCTGACAAGGTTTAGAAGTCCCCTGAAAAATGAAGCTGATGAATAGAAAATGCTCACATAATTTTTCAGATGACAGGAGGGGCATGAAAACTATGTAAAGTTTGTCTGCAGAAATTGTGCCATTCATACAGAAACCTGGCCTAAAAGCAAACCTGCCAGCAGGTAAAATGGAGACCCAACTCCTGCTAAAAGGTTGGAAAAATTTAAAATTTTTAAAAATAGCCCCAAAAGAAAGGACATTCATGTGAAATCCACTTGGGGTGTTTAACTGAGTTCTAGATGCTATCTTCTTGAGGATTCAAATTTCAAAGATGACAAATCTCACAAAAACCAGAGCTTTTAACCAGGCTGGCTAAGTCAAGCTACCTTTCTCACATAGCAAATGAAGAATTGAGGGCGCTCTTCATCAGAGAGCTCCCTTCTGTGCTCTTTTCATCTGCCAGGTCTAACTGCATGTTAGTTAGGGTCACATATTAAAATGAGGTACAGTAAGAAGTAGAATGTACCATCTAATACTATAAACTTGGCCTCAAACCAATCTCACTGACACTTGTCAGTCATAAAGAAGGATATTCAAAAATATGATAAAAATGTACTGTTACTGCACTATACAGAACACTGTTTCCTCAGAGCATGGTACTTTTTACATATAGCAACTGTAGCAGGGATGACTAATTGACACTCAGTTTGGAATCAAGAGCATCATTTATTTTATCTATTTTAGTAATAGCTCTGTTATCCATAATGAACTTTTTTTCCCTCATTTTAATTTCCTGTTTTCCATTCACAACAAAGCTCCTCATTACAACCTAATGAAAATAAAAGGTTCTGTGCAATGCTATACAGGAAATAATAACTGGCATTTCTGCAAAATGAATTAAAAGATTCAGAATTATGATATGAAATCACTGAAGAGATAAAAAAAATTCAACGTAGCAGCACTATTGGGACATTAGATGACAATAACTGCTACTGTATGAGGATACCACTACAGTATATTAAAATCATCAGCCACATAAAATACAAAACCAATAACTTTTATGTCTCAAATCTTTTAGGAAATCATAGCTTATTCAGTTTCCATGGTAACCATATGCATAATTGCATATGATTCTGGCCCATAGCCAGCTTGGTGGGTTAGATAGTGCATTTGTATGGGGAGGAAAATTTCTGTTTGGGTGACATTTCCATGCATCCACTGGGTCTGTATGTTACTATTCCGGACAATTTCTTCCTGGATAATTTGTCCCCAAACAATTCCCACCCAGACAATTCCCAGACAATTTCAATTTAAAAAGCCAAAGACAAGTCCTGTTCATGGCATATCCTTGCTTCTGAATGTGGCATAGACTTGGGGCAAAGTTTACTTTCAGAGAAAATTTTCGCCTTTCCTCCAGTGTAAGTTTCATCATGATTGCTGGAGCGGAACCTTCCGTAGATTTAAATTCAAAATAAAATACACTGATTGAAGTGCTAGAACATGTTCTAATTCTTTGTTTCCATGTCACGTCTGGTAGCTGTTGTTCAGTTTTGAATGGAAACCTAAATGCATGTTTTTGAATCAAAGATTAATTTCAGCTTTTTCTGCACCCACATAAAGAAATAATGCCAGTAAACATGTCTTTAAGGTTAACAGTTCATGAACTTTTCTACAATTTCAACAGGTGAAAGAGAAAGCACAGTTTGAAAATTATTCCTTGTTAGATTCTGGCTACAAAACTGTCCATTTATTGAAGTACTGTCCACCGTTTGGGGAGGCTAAGTGGGTGTTTTTGCAATTATTAAGTGATGTTGGTCGAACGAAAGATGTAGGATTATGAAATAATGATAAATGTGTAAATATATATTTCCTTCTATTAGCATTAGAAAGTATAGGATACAGTCAAACGAGCTGCAAACCTGTAGAATGACCTGGTTAGCTTTACGCAATAACTGTTGAAATCTATTTTCACTAAAATTGTATCCCCTTCAAAAAATGGAGGAGTCCACATAGTTTCCACAGCTTCACACAGAGCTGCATGTTTCAAGATTAAGCAGTTAATGAAGCATGAATCTGCTTCACATAGGAAACCGAGTAAGTCTTTTCGGGCATTTATTTTCCAATACTAACACCATCTGGGTTTGAAAAAATTTGGAAGGAGGTATAACCAAATTTCAGGGGACGCTGAGCTGAAAAATGCCAATCCTATGCCTGCTTCTCATGGCAAATAGTCAGGGTTGCCAAATTTCTGAGGCAATCAGCCACATTTGGCATTCAGTGTGGTCAAACGCCAAACAAAAATTGTTTGCCTTTAATACTCTTATTGCTCAAAAATCATCAACAAGTAATAAAATACCCCTGCTTATTACAAACAATGACGAAGTTCATACATCCAATTATGCTCTTAGGGTAAATTTTGGGGCATAAAATATGCATTTTGCCAGTTTCCAATGGAAATTTTAAGCAAATTGACAGTCAAATGTAAAAATGCCAAAATCCTGTTTGGCATGTGGTGTAGTTTACAATTCTGCATGCCAACAACATTGCAAAAATGCCAGTTTCAGTGCCTTTGGTATTTAAAATGCCATTATGGCAACCCTGCAATAGTATCAAAATATCCAATGAGATTGGGCTCAATGCTTTAAACAGTTTTACATTGAGAACAAAACTACAAAGAAATTGCAGAAGGTTAGAGGGCTGAGGCAAACACTTGCATGCTTTCTACAGTTGCTTGGCTAGGAAGCATCAAATTACAGCAAAGACTATTATTTTAAGCCCCATCTGAAGGGACCCTCTGGGGACACTTACTGTAACACTTGCAAAGTCGACTCTCCTTTGAAATCCACAAAGAATGGTATCAAGGTAGCAATTTCAAAAATCAGTTTTGACAGAGGTGAATTTGAGGGAAATGCTCAATCCATCACAATGATCTCTGACAATGATTTGTTTGAAGCAATCAAACACACTGCCATCTCTACAAATAAGGCACTTATCATTTGAATGACTAACTCCCAGCTTGGTCAGTCATTCCAGTACTTGGTACAGTGATATACATGTGAGCCATATTGCCACTGTCAATGACCTAACTTAAACTTACCTTCATAGCAGGTGTAGAATATGTACTGTACTCCTCTTTTGACACACCTACTCTAACACTTGTGAACAATGACAGCCTGAGAGATCATCTAATTTTGCTATATTCTTGAGCCTTATTTAATGTTATCTCTCCACTGTTGATTGGTTTCAACATACAAATATTCATATCGCATCACAAAGCTTCAACTGTAACGTTCTGCGACCTACTCACTTTCACACAGTAAGCCAGTGGGACTTCTTCACTGTGTGAGCTTTAAGCAGGAGAAATCACACACTAAAACCCCACTGACTTTTGTCATCTGAACAGCATGGTAATCAGACTTGCTGTAGTCTATTTTTCATTGAATACTTATGATTTGTGTTTGTTGTGATTGTATACGTATGAGTAGTTAGTAGTGTACAGTTTTTATGCAGTTTAGCAAAGAATTTTTGAGAAAGTTCGCAGACGTTGGTATTATGAGTGCAGCCAATACAGGTGCAGGAGTAACACAAGTCCACCGAGCAGGCAAACCTTTAACTAACTAACCCAGTGGTTCTCAAACTTTTTTAGACTAGTGCCCCCTTAAACCATATTGAACTGTCCCAATGCCTGCCCAGCCCCCCCCCACCCCCTCTCCTCGTCCTACCATTCACAGTTGGATGCTCAAGCAAGCAATCAGATTGTTTGAAGATATGTATACAGGAACAGGCGCGGATCCAGGATTTTGAGAAAGGGGGGGTGCACACACCGTCGGCCGAAAGACGACGAGTGAGTGCCAAAGGCGCGAAGCCACGGCAAGGGGTTTGGGGGTCCTCCCCCCCCCCAAAAAAAAATTTGAATTCGGCGTTAGGGACCACTTTGAGAAACATTGAACTAACCCAAGAGAAGTGGGGTGAGTCAATCACCTAACAGGTGCATAATTCCTTAGAAATATGTCACCGCCACAATTAACTTTGCAGTTTCAGTTACATGGCATAAACTTGGGCTACTTTGAAAAACAGGACTACAGTATTTTGAAGACCTAATTAGAAAATATTTTGAAATGATTATTCAAAGTGAAGAAAAAAATAATATGCAAGGTTTTGTAATTCCACATTATAAATGTTTTAATTACTGTTTTATGCAATATTATTTTGAGACTACTGACACTGCCATAGGCTGTCTAGCTGTCTACAGAACATGAGCCAGGAAGGTCAACATTCTATGCTACATCTAGGAAGAATTCAGTATACACTTTAGCTCCTATAGAGACCCAGGAGACACTCAGTTGTATGTAGAGTTAGTCAGATGAGGTTTAACATCCCAGTTTCCAACCAATTGGTTCAAGTCGAGATGACCACCGCTCACTGTGGCTCACTGGCTTGTTTTTCCTACTCCATTGCTTTGCTGAGCACCAAGCACAAAAGCAGTAGGTTCCATTTTTAAAGTCTTTGGTATGACCCGGCCAGGATTTGAACCCTAGACCTTCCAGCTGCAAGTCGGATGCTCTTAAGGGTTATGTAGAGAAATGCTGTGATAAAGATTTCCCTTTCAAGAGCTATCCTTCTCAGGGATTAATTTTAACACCTTCTTTTACATAATTACAACATACTACACCAAAGCTTCCACTAAGTAAGCCATCCCAAGTTTCTGCGGTCACTTTTAGTGAGATACAAATGTAATAACAGTAATTCAAGCACTGAACATATTGCTAATTTATTTCCTTTTCAACATGACAGTGCTCAATGGAAAGACTTAGTTACTCTATAGCATCTCAAAAGTTCTGTTTCAGTTTCAGTTTCAGTTTCAGTTCCTTCTCAATACATAATTTTATACAGATTATTAACTTTTAATCAATAGAATATTTACAATATACTTAACAATATAAATATTAGCATTGTAATAAAACAGTAATTAACTAGCAAATCGATGGTGAGATCATAACTATGTAAGTACTATAAACCTTAGTGTGGTGGTGAGAAGGGAGAGGGACCAGAAGGAAGTCTGCAAAAACTTTTCAAGTCTGGTCCCTAGAAGTACATAAGTATGGAGTGTCTAATTCACAAGACTTAGGAATAGGCTTAGAAAAACAAAGGAAAAAAGACCGAATGCTACTTCAGTATTGAGCTATAAAGCAGTATGATAGTTGAACACTGTTCAACTCTGAGCTTGTGCCCCTGGCGGACATGTATTACTCCTGAAACTATATTGGCTGCACTCGTAATATTCAGCATCCACAAACTTTCACCAAAATTCTTCTTCGATCTGCATAAAAACTGTATGCTACTTATTAACTATTCATATATGTACGATCACAACAAGTGCAAATCGTAAATATTCAATGCAAAATTGACTAATGTAAGTATGCTTACTATGCATTTCACAAGACCAAAGCCAATGGGGTTTTAGTGACCGGTTTCTCTTGCTTGAAATGCACCCAATGAAGAAGTCCCATTGACTTACTGTATACAGTTGGGAACGTCACAGCAGCAAATTCACATTAAAAGCTTTGTCTTGCAATATGAATATTTAAATACTGAAACCAATCAACAGTCCTGATATAACTTCAAATCAGGCTACTGAATGTAGTGAAATTGGGAGATATCTGTCATTGTTTGCATGTGTTCGAGTATGTACAAGACAAAGCAACATGCATATGCGACACCTGCTATGAAACTACTTGCAACAGGGAAGAGCTTTTGGTGTATATTAGGCGGGAAACAAGAACATGTCAATGCTATTGACAAGGCTTCCAAACCCAAATTAACTAGGGCCAACAAAAAGGCATCAAAATCAAAACTTCTCACTGCAGATTTAAAAAAAAAAACATTATTTGGTTGGGAGGACGGTTCAATTCTAACAGCAATGAACCAAGTCCACAAGATGGATCAAAGAGTCAATCTGGATGGGGAGGCAAGGAGGGGCAGCTGTCACTGAGCAGGATTGATGGCACATTCCAACTAAGCCACTGTACCATGATACCTGGAGATAAGAGGTTTATTTCTTTCACTGCTAAGATTAAAAGCCCCCTTGGATTGACACTGAGTTGACAAACAACACAAGCAATACAAAGAATCATCTTCCTGATAATAGAGATCTAACATAGCTCTTGAAACGTCCCAAGGGTTTTTCCCTACTGCACTTGTGTAGAGAAAAGTTACACCAATTCATAACAGTTTAGTTTTGAAAATACAGCATGGAATGTGCAAATTGTACATGGTTTTTTAAAAAAAAAAAAAAAAAAAAAAAAAAAAAGCAAAAACCTACTGACTAATAAGTATAAAGTAATGACATTCACAATACATCAATATTTTACTTCACAAGAAAAAGATGATCACTTTCAAAAGCAGGACTGCAACATCAGAATAAGCTATTTGAATGCAAATTTTAGAAAAATAGGGATTTCATTTCTCCTATGAATACAATTATTGGCCAATGAAGGATACTTTAGACAATCCTGAAGTATAAAACAATATAACAACACCTCAGGAGACATATCAATCATACAGGTTTGCTGAGAGGTTCTCCTTGGACAAAGTCTTTAATTTACATGTTTATATAATAAAAGGGCACACTGGTTGGTTGTTTGAGGGCTAAGCTTTTGTCATTTGTTATCCATTTTTATCGATAAAGCAATGTAATGACAATACAAACCCCTTCCACCCTCCAAAAGAAAAAGGACTGAAAGAAGAAAATAAATAACAACTGCCTTACTATACATTTTAGAGCAGTGGTTCTTAACCAGGGGGTATTTACCCCCAAGGGGTAATTTTGGTATCTCAGGTGGGTAATTATTGATCGCTGATCCTGTCCCGTATCTTTTTTTTAATGATTCCAGTTCTGTAGATTACTCATGAGTCCAACAATCTGACACTGTGGTGAATGTAGTACTGAACCTTAGTATCATTACAGTACAAGACCCATTTTAGTGTACTCACATATTTGGGAGATGATTACCTAGAACACATTTATGGAAAAGTAAAGCATTATACATTGGAAAATTGTCTCCAAATTAAAGTTAGGGTACTTTAGGAAAACAGGTTACGGTCTGTTTTCCAGGGATATTGGGCATATTCTTTCAGTGTCATCAAGCTATTACCAGGTTATGATCATAAAGCAGTCCTAACGGTCATTGCCACTGTCCACAGGCATTCTCTTTGCCGTAAATGTGAACTATGAAGAAAAAAACTTTTGATATAATTCTGGAGGGAGGATACATAGGGTGGCTGATTGGAAAGGGGGAATGGGATGTGGGGTGGCTGATTGGAAAGGGGGAATGGGATGGGGTGGCTGATTGGAAAGGGGGAATGGGTTGGGGTGGCTGACTGGAAAGGGGGGAATGGGATGAAAAAGGTTAAAACCACTGTTTTATAGGGACTAAATATAGGTCACAGAATAAAAATGTAACCTGACACTTTCTAAAACAAAATGAAAATTCAAAAGAATGTAAGTTTATAACAGATCTCCCAAGAGTCCACCCCCAGTTTGGGAATCTATAAGCCTTGATGCTTATCTCTATTCTATCCCCATTAACCTGCAAAAAGTCCATCTCTGATCCTCTTCCCACTTGCCATGTCAAAAGTTCTGGCATGCAATACAACTTGCTATTTGTAAGCCACAATCTTATTGCAGCTAAGTGGGGACAACACAGGTAAACACCAAAAAGGGTTGAGGGCAAAACTGACTGACAGTTTCCTCTGATAAAAGCTGGAAAAGTGGAAGGAGCAGGGGAAGGGGTAGGGGCAAGGGGCAAGGGACCAAGGATACTGTATATTATATACTATAAATCTATTATCTACAGTTGCAGTCAGTGAATGGAAGAGGTGTCACTTCAAGCTACATATGCCTGATAACTGATGGTCAAAGATTTTATGTCAAGTGTGACTAGACAACTCCCCCTTCCCTCCCCTGGACAATTCCCTGCTGGGTAATATTTCCCTGGAAAACCCTCCCCAGGACTATTTCCACCAGCATAATTCACACCTCGACAATTCCCACTCTCAACAATTTCTTCCCAGACAATGTCCATCAAGACAATTCCAAATTTCATGTTAGGGGAAGTTGTCTGAGGTGTTTGGTAATTGTCCACAGGGAAGTCGTTTCATTGAGAAATGTCAAGGGAGAATTGTCCAGGAAATAAGAGTATTATCGTATTAGACAAGTCAATACTTTCCCAAGGCTTAGTAGTGATCCCTTGCCACTGAAATTTAAATCTAGTACACTGTTGTCAAACTGAGAGTATTTCATAAATACCTGTTTCCAATTTTGGCAGAGAATGTTCAAGATCTATGGGCATAGATAAAATAGACTGATATCATGTTTTTAACATGGTCAAAAATTGACTTCCTTTTAATTTTGGGCATTCCTGTTCATGCCACATATAGGATCCAAATGTGTCATTTTTGCTGTTTCCAAAGTTTTCATGATCTCCAGGAACATCAAATGACTTTTGCCCCCCACCAAAAACAACAGACCATGCAATCAATGTTGCCAAGTACAGTATGATTTTCATACAGGATGCCTTTCTTGAGATACCATGTATAGAAGGTTTTCACAGTGACATCAATGATCTCTGACCTTGTCTCATACTACAGAGATCCGATACTGTGCTTCATACTGAGTGTCCACATGCCAAAAATAAAATTCATAAAATTCCCTTTCTGAGATATTATGTATACCAGTTTTTCACTACTTAACCTCTTGTGACCTCAAATGGCCTTGCATCCCCACCAAGTATTAGAGATTGTGTTGCTCAGTACACAGTACATCACTTATATGCCACATATCAGATTGAAACATGTTTTGCATCTTGAGATACCAAAGTTTTTACTATTTGACATCCTGGTGACCTCTGATGACCTTTAACCTCGAAAAAAAACCACAGAGTACATCTACCCAATATGGACCTTCCACATGCCAACTATGTGATCCCTCTAATTTACCCTTGGAGTGTTTATAAGCAGTTTCAAAGTTTACGACATTCGACAACATTTGACCATCAATGACCTCAAATGACTTTTGAACACAAAAAAGATCTTTTTTATTCACCATAGGGTACCAACATGTCAAGTATTACATTCGTCAAAATTTCCCACCTTGAGATATTGTGTTAACAATGTTTCAACCTTTCAAATTCTGGTGCCCCCAACTGAACTTTGACCTCCACCAAAAGAACAGGGTTCATCTAGTGAATATGGGCCATCCACATGCCAAGTATGACATTCATCTAAATTTCCCTGCTCAAGATGTCATGTTTACAAGGTTTTAACCGTTGGACCTCTGGTGACCCCAAACGACCTTTGACCTCCACCAAAAGTGATGGGGTATCTACTTAATATGGGCCATCAACATGATAAGTATGATATTCACCTAAGTCTTCCTGCTCAAGATATCATGTTTTCAAGGTTTTGCACTTTTAACCTCTAGTGACCCCCAATGATCTTTGACTTACACCAAAACAATAGGGACCATTGACTTTACATGGGTCATCTACATGTTAAGTATGCTATTCACCAAAGTTTCCCTGCTTCAGATATCATGTTAACAAGGTTTTCACCTTTTTACTTCTGGTGACCTTTAATGACTTTAGACCTCCAGGAAAAAAAGAGTCATTATCTTAATATGGAGACCATTATACAGTACTGAGTATGAAATCCATCAAAGTTTCCTTGCTTGTAACATTTTGCTTATAAGTTTTTGTCATTTTGACCTCTGGTGGCCCCAAATGACCACTGACCTTCACCAAAAACAATAGGGGTCATCTACTCAATAAGGGGTATCTACATGCCACATATGAGATCCCCTAAGGTTACCCTTCTTGAGATATCATGTTAAAAGCAAAATGTGTCACATACATACACATCCACACCACCTCACAATTGCACAGATTCCTTTTGTCTACGGCAAGGAATCAAAAAGTGACTGATTGTTTCAACTGATATGACATTAGAAACTTCAAACCCTTTCATCTCCTTCACCAAAAACAATAGGGGTCATCTACTCAATAAGGGGTATCTACATGCCACGTATGAGATCCCCTAAGGTTACCCTTCTTGAGATATCATGTTAAAAGCAAAACGTGTCACATCCATGCAAAGCAAAACGTGGTCACTTAGAATCATTAACCAATTGGTTTGAGGTCACACTAATTTTCACTTATCCTACTTTTATTGCCAACTCACACAAAAGCTGGGATGATTTTTAAAATAATCCCAAAGGACTAAAAAGCATGACAGATTGGTTAGTAGTGAATGCTAATCAACACTTGCATTAATCAGTTCTTAATATTAATACAACAGGCCTGCGGATTTCACACGAACGATCGTTTGCGGTCGCGTGTTGGTTACGTGACCGCCAAACCACGTAACCGAAAAATCGGTTACGATGTCCCATTTGACACTCAAATTCAACTCTTCTGTGACCTAAAATCTGAACATTCATTAAGAGGCATTTTAAATTCGATTAGGAGATATTATATGATAAAGTACAGACTACCAATTGCGACATTTTTCTCACATTGCTCTTGCCTCATATCACAAACCATAAAATAGATCGCATGAGGCTCACACCTTGCAGCACGTGCTATCGCAAATTGCAATTGCCGACTCCAGCACACTAGCTGACTGGTATCACGCACTACGGCGACGACCTGTCCAGCCATGATTCTCGGTTGTACACAATGCGGATACACTGCACAAGCTGTGATTACGGCCCCACTGCTTTGACTTCGCACATAGCTCGATATCATGAAAGTTGTTTCAAAAATCATGTTAAAAAAAATCATGTTTCAAAAATCATCAGTTAACACACAGTATGTCAGTGGGGACTCATTGAGTGCGCGAAGATTTCTTCGTAATGTTTTTGCAATGACGATGTCAAGGAAACTTCTTGCTTATGCAGCTAACTGATACTGGAGATGATAAAATAGATGTATCAGACTGATATTGGTTTTATCTGTACTCAGTTCGATCATAAAATAAATGAGAAATCAGCGTGTCCTTCAACAGTAATTTACTATGATGCTACGTGTACAGTAAAGCCCCGTCTTTCGGAACTGGCCATCAGATTTAACAAGAATAATATTCATCACAATTACGGCAGAATCCACCAAGTTTTCAGGGCTTTACTGTACAAGTCAAAATTCAACGTAAATTTCTGCAGAAATGCACTAATTTCCTCGGGACTTTTAAAGTCATGGCAAGATGTCAGGAGGGCTAAAATAGCCAACATGTAGGCATGGAAAACAATTTTTTATCTCTCTGTCAAATTTGGAAAAAAAATCGTACGTATTTATTTTTAAATCCTTGCTAAGATCCATGAGTCGGTATAGGCTCAATTTCTCCTTATACTAAAATACGTTAGGCTAGTGTAAGTCCTAGTTTCACTAAATCTGAGAAGTAAGTTTCGTAGTGAGCTTCTTCCCTAAAAATAACAAGAGTAGACCTTACAAAAACATTGCGAATTTCTGTTTGGGAGTCTCCTACACATGTGTCTCTAATACTTTTGGAAATTTATGCCGAATTTATACGCTAGATACCTCTCCAGATCGTTATAGCTTCTCTTCAGCACATACACTTATTTAGTGTGTACAAAGCATTGGTCATTCAGAAGGGCGTAGGCTCGAATCTTGGGAATAAAATCCAGGTGTTTTAGAAGTCTAAAAATTTATTTGTCGTATGATCGGTCACCAAAAATAGTAACCAAATATTTTGGGGGATTTTGTCTGCAATTTTGCCAGCCTTTTCGGAGTTATTTAGGGAATGTGTTCACACTCTTTCTTATGGATCCTGTGTACCGTGCTTGAGGCAAAAAGTTGAAACCCTGTACATCCGAATTTCACCGATATTCGAAATACATTCGGTCCCAATGTGTTCAGATAAATGGGGTTTTACTGTACTCCAAACCATATGCTGTTACCTCCACGACATGGCCTCAGCACACACATTTACAGCATCATGTCACTTTGAAATATTGTTTTGCGTACAAGTTGGACACATGTTGTGCACTGTGGCATTGACAGTGCAAGTGATCGCTCGTACACCTACTATACGAAACTCAGTGTGGTAAACTGTCACAGAGTCGTGTTTTCTTCATATTGGGAATACGCAAAAATGGGTTTTTGAGACTCAACAAAATGAGTTACGTTAGGTTACGTGGTTCAAAAACCACGTAACCTAGAAAATGGTTACCATGAAATCTGAAATCCTCAGGCCTGATACAACATTTAAATATATGCAAGGCATAAGAACATACTCATATGCAACTTTAGCTAAGCTAAACTGAAGCTGATTTGCAACTAGAGTTTCTTGGATGGAAAGATGGTATGCAAACTGGACTATTTCATCCATTGAATCCAGGACCACCGCAAAAGCAATCCACAGCCACACACCTGTAATTTCTGTCTAAAGAAAGTCTGTGCAACCCATGGCATCCAACCCAGCAACTGAAATAATCTAAAAAGTTTGAAAATGACAAACTCAAGACTAACTTGTGAAGGCTTTCTTATTTTCTCATTCAGTATAACTTACTCACATCCGATCAATTTTTTCTCAGCATTTGCAAACTACCCAGTAAGATGACAAACACATCTGAAAATGCATCATACTTCAAAGTTCATAGATTAAAATGTCCTGTTAAAACTGAAAATTAGGTTTGTGGAACAGTGCTGAAAAATGGGGCCAGCATTCTTACATAGTCAATATCAAAAGAGATTACTTTCTACTCCAGATACATCACTTCTAGGCTTCTAGCCCATATTTTTTTTCCAATTTTACTGTACTATGGAAAACAGAGAAAAAGATATTCCACAATTTCATCTAGGCTACCGTAGGACCTCTCTGTCTATCACAAATGTTGTATTCAAATTTAACCGAGCTAGTTCTGAAAACTGGAGCACTACCTCAAATACCCTTTGAGCAGAGCCTATAAAAATGACAATGATATGGTAACATGGCTGTTTAAAGCTATTTGGTAAATGCCATAGACAACTAGTTAACATACATTTGTGGTTTAATGGGTAAACTCCTGTCACATTTTGTAAAAGCTGCGATCCATTATCCATTCCAATTTTATAGTCCATGTAAGGGAAAACTCCAATGCTCAGAGGCCTTGCTATAACGACAGGAATTTATTTAAGTATATACCACCTGTTTCATCAATCAAATGAATTTTATCGTATCCAGAACTGTTACTGTCACAGATAACAATATGTCAACTCAAGCTGACAATCGTCAATATTCCTGCCCGTTTCTCAGATTTACTTTCAGACATTCAAGGACTGTACTGCAAAATTTATCTCATTTTACTTTCTTTTTTTTTTTTTTTTTTGGAAAAACTACTCATTCCTCTAATGAAATATTCATGAGATCAATTCCCACAAAGGCAATGTTTTTGAAACAACAAGTTTAGAAGGAAAGAAACGTTATCATGAGGGAAATGCTGCAACTTTTCCAAGATTTCCAGGAAAAATTTCACACACTTACCAGGTTGCTTAACTGCACTTTAAAAAAGTTAATTAAGCCTTTACCAGGCTCATATTAAACCTGCATTTTCAAAATTTTGTGAAGTTTTCCAGATTTTCTACAATCAAGTTTTATAGTCTGACAAATGTGCACATATTTTGGTGATTTTTCTGTTTGAGTTGACATGTTGCTATGTTTCACAGTTACACGTCAAGAAACTGAATTCATTTGATTGATGAAAAAAGTGGCATAGTACAGGCTTGCCAACTGCCTGACATCACCCAGTTTGACCAAGCCAGGATCTCTGTGACTGAAATAACATCACGTCACACAATTTCAGGGATTTCAGAGGGAATACCATGTGTGCCACAGTCAATTCAATTTTGTTGCTATGTTACTTTGTTAACATTTGGCCACTTTAACTCAACTTTTGAACTCTTTGATCATTTGTACCGAAAGTCAGTATGACCCGTGACTGAAATATTATATGATCTGCAAAGGTGCCTCACATGTAAAGACACATGCTACTGAATATGACATATGCTAAACCATCAATATTATCAGAAAATGACAATGTCTTTCACATTTTTAACAGCAACACCTTTTCTCTAGGCTTTCATCATGTAACTTTTATTAAACTCAAAGCCTAATAAGCATAAAAATAGCATTAAAGGCTCTCTTCTCATCTCACCCCAGACAGTAACAGTTCTTGCAAAATAACTTCCACCTCCTATCTAGAACACCTCTAAGACAGAGCCACAGTAGCCTGCACTGAGGTTTATTAAATTGCTCGAGGCAATTTTGTCAAACACAGTGTGCGTGAGCTTAATTGGGAACACAACAGACTGTACAAGTCATTGTTGACCAACCAATGTGAAACTATTGTTTGACCGAATGTCAATCAAAGTGCAGTTATCAACTGTATTTAGAACTCTAGGGCTATTCCTTAATATGTTTGGGCAGAGTTGCTAGCAATTCTCTAGTTTGGGGGGGGGGGGGGCATATGTCCTTTAAGTAGTGGAGCCTTTCATCTGAGGTAAGGCACAGTAGCACATTCACAAACCACAAGTAATGCAGAGATGTCAACTTTGAAAAATGAAAAAGAGGAACACCATCTCATGGCACTAGGAGTACTGCATCATTATAGCTGAGGTTAATAAACCATATAACCACACCAGGGGGCAGCCTCCCTCCCGCCCCCCCCCCCCACACACACACACTGTAGATCTGGCATTCTAATATTCAACGAGTTCCTAAACCACTTTTCTGTAGTATCCTAGCAACAAACCAGAATGCAAAAATGCATTGTGGTTTCGATGAATATAGCATTTAATGTGTAATCCCAAATAATGCCAAGATGTCCTGTTTCTGTCAGTCATTGGTTCAATGTGATGTTCAAGTGCTGGAAAATTACAGTTTCATGTTCATATTTGACCTTGGGAATTCTTGGGAATTTTTTGCTTTTTTGCTTTTTTTGCCTCTGGTGATTTCAGCTGGCCTCTGATTTCTGACAAAACTTGTAGGGGTTTTCTGATGGATTAAATGCAACACCATGTGAAGTATCCAAGCTTCCTAACTTGAGCTATCTTGTAAACAAGGATTTCAGAGTTTAACCCCAGATGACCTTTGACCTCCACCATAAATAATAGGGTACTTCTTCTCACCATAAGTCATCCACTTACAACGTATGAAATCTATCCAAACTTCCTACCTCAAGATGTCGTGTTTAATGAGGTTTTCAGACTATGACGCCTGGTGACCCCAGATGACCTTTGACCTCCACCAAAAATGATATGCTTTGTACCTCTGAAGATTATGCATCCACATGCCATGTATGAAACCTATCCAAGCTTCCTACTTTGAAATATTATGTAAACAAGGTTTTCAGACTTTGACCCCTGGTGACCCCAGATGACCTTCGACCTCCACCAAAAATGATAGCATTCTTCCTCTTACCATAATGCATATACATACCAAATATGAAATCTATCCAAGCTTCCTAACATGAGATATCGTTTAAATAAAGTTTTCAGAGTTTGGCCACTGGTGACCTTAAATGACCTTTGACCTCCACCAAAAACAATTGGGTTCTTTCTCTCACCATAATGCATCTGCACACCAGGTATGAAATCTACCCAAGCTTCCTACCTTGAGATATCGTGTAAACAAGGTTTTCAGTGTTTGACCCCTGGTGACCCCAAATGACCTTTGACCTCCACCAAAAATGATAGGGTTCTTTCTCTTACCATAATGCATCCACACACCAAGTATGAAATCTATCCAAGCTTCCTACCTTGAGATATTGTGTAAACAAGGTTTTCAGTGTTTGACCCCTGGTGACCCCAAATGACCTTTGACCTCCACCAAAAACAATAGGGTTCTGTCTCTTACCATAATGCATCCACACACCAAGTATGAAATCTATCCAAGCTTCCTACCTTGAGATATCGTGTAAACAAGGTTTTCAGTGTTTGACCCCTGGTGACCCCAAATGACCTTTGACCTCTACTAAAAACAATAAGGTTCTTCCTCTCACCATAATGCATCCACATACCAAATATGAAATCTATCCAAGCTACCTACCTTGAGATATCGTGTAAACAAGGTTTTCAGATTTTGACCCCTGGTGACCCCAAATGACCTTTGACCTCCATCAAAAACAATAGGGTTCTTCCTCTTACCATAATGCATCCACACACCAAGTATGAAATCTATCCAAGCTTCCTAACTTGAGATATCGTGTAAACAAAGTTTTCAGGCTTTGACCTCTGGTGACCCCAAATGACCTTTGACCTCCACCAAAAACAATAGGGTTCTTCCTCTTACCATAATGCATCCACACACCAAGTATGAAATCTATCCAAGCTTCCTAACTTGAGATATCATGTAAACAAGGTTTTCAGATTTTGACCCCTGGTGACCCCGAATGACCTTTGACCTCCACCAAAAACGATAGGGTTCTTCCTCTCAATATGGGGCATCTACCTATCAACTTTGAGAACTGTCAGAGTTTCCCTTCTTGAGATATCGTGTAAACAAGAAAAGTGTCACAAACACACACACACACATACACACACACATACACGCACACATACACACACACACACGCACATACACACATACATACACACACACGCCATCATGACTGCATAGGTTTCTCTTATCATCGAAACCAAAAATCAAAGGTAAAATACCCTAGCCTATTTAAGTTACACCATGGGTGGTGATCGGGGGGATATGCCCCCCCCCCAATATTTGAGATATCACCCACTGACTTATTTTTCACACAGTAAATTATTTCAAAATTGGGGTCATGTCTCCCTATACTGAGAAAAAAGTCACAACCAATGAGTTACATAGTTCCTCTAAAATATAACTTTATTTCTTCTATCAACTGCCAACAGGCCAGGGCCTGAATCTTCTGATATGAAACAGATTCTACTAGGCTAGATAAAACACACTGCAGGCTAAATAATTTCCACCTACCCCTTTGACTGGCGTGCATCTCCTGATATGAAACAGATTCTACTAGGCTAGATAAAACACACTGCAGGCTAAATAATTTCCACCTACCCCTTTGACTGGCGTGCATCTCCTGATATGAAACAGATTCTACTAGGCTAGCTTAAACACGCTGCGCTCTAAATAATTTCCAACTACCCCTTTGACTGGTGTGCATCTCCTGATATGAAACAGATTCTTCTAGGCTAGATAAAACATACTGCAGGCTAAATAATTTCCACCCACCTTTCACTAGGCATCTGACCCACAAACCATCAGAACGCCATGAACAGCGAGGCATGACGAATGAAAACTGTTCATTAACATGTACTACATAGCATAATATGAACACAGTGTAAGCGTAGGCTAGGGCTAACATAACTCTCTACTGAAAATGGTGTCCTAACAAACATCAGTCTAGCCTAGGACCTTCAGTAACTGTTACTTGAGGAAAAATGATGTTATATCCTACTTGACCACTTTCTGACAACCCCTAGCATGTTTAACACATTCAGATATTATTTTATTAAGCACAAAGAAAGTTTGTTCAGTCACACTAAGTACCAACTTCTCTAGTCTTTGCTGTAAGACCACATGCTAAAACACTTTAACTACCCTGAATACATTCTACATTATACTGCAAAGCTGCATATCATGCATAAATACATAGCTAGCTAGCTACAGTAGCTGTGCATGCATTTGAGAACCAGTTTGAAGTTAGCAAGATGCAAACTCAAGTTCACAGATGCAACCAGCATACCAAAGAGAAAGCCACTCGACTTGAAAGTTGGAGCCATGTTCACTTCCACAGTATACATATTTGTGCTAATACAGGGAAGGCTGCATGTTTATCATGCTTAAAAGATCACACCTACAAATAGTTAGCTACAGTACAGTCTTCCCCATGTTATACTTCTGAGGTGACTGTGACACATGCAACTCCTAAATCAGGGTTGGAATTAATCCACAAGACATAGTTATGCACAAATACCATGATGTGGTGTCTTTTATGCAGAAAATTGGAACATCACAAATACAACCCAGCAAAAAATTTACCATGCTTTACCATAGTTTACCACGGTTAAAATGGCCTATTTACCATTGTAAACTATAGTAAACCATGGTAAATTTTTTGCTGGGAAATTGGAACAGGGCAAATCTAAGCTGAAAAATCAGAACTGTTCTGGCTTAATTGGAACAGATAGCATCCCTTGTAATGTGAATGTCACCAAACTTTCAGTTTTTGGCACAAAAATTTACAACTGATAAACCAGCTTAGTCTTGTAAATACTTCCAAATTACACACAAATCAAATAATGGCAACAGATATCAACTTAATTGACTTCTGCAGCATTGCTGCTCTACCTAAGGTTACTGAATGCAATGTAACACTAATTACTTGTAGTTGTATATTTCTACTACAATCACCATGACATAACAGTTGCCAAGAAACTTTGTTTAATATGCATCAAATGGTGCTCTACAGATTTTGTTGACTGTTGAATAACACTAGTTGCAGATGCGAAAGCGCAGGATTGCCATCTAAGGCGCCAACTTGATGGAATGTTAGAATGTTTAATTACGTGTTAGAATGTACCTCTAATATAAACATATACGACACCAACCTATTCTGACAGTACTATTAATGTTTAAGGCACAGTTACAAATCAACCTGACAAACTTTGTAAAGAATTTCTATTCCCTTCTTTAACTTTAAATCTGACATTACTCACAGATCTTAAAGTCATCTGTAAATTTACAACCTTTCTGACAGATAAACGAGCAAATTTCACCGTTTTTATGGCTACTGCTAGATTTGCAGCTAGTACACTTATTACCTCAACAAAGACTTTCCTTCTAATGTCTTTTGATCCTTATTACAACTCTTCAAATTTGATGAAGTAGCTCTCGTTAAAACTACCTAATAAAACCGTATCATATGATACACAATTTATCCTTACTTGGGTATTTCTCCCTAATAACCCAAGACACACATGCAAACATCACCAAATTTGTCTTCACCCCATTGAGTAATAAACGGTGCCTTTATTTGCTTCACGTGATGGAAGAATGAGTGGTCCCAGCTGAATTTCAAAACTGTTGTATTGAGTTGAATACACGGGTAATGAGTTGGAACAGAAATGTGTTTGTGTGTGGGAGTCGGCTCCAGAGCGGTACTTACCATGTCTAAGAAGGCTGAGAGTTTAGATATAGGCATTGTGGTGTACAACTTCAAGAAACTGTAAAATGAATTTGAAGAGGGACACAATCAATATGAACCACTCTAAAGTCATTAAGAAATTACTAACTGTGACATACTGGGGTAGGGTGAACTTCAACATATTGACAAAACATTCATGTAAAATGCTTCCAACAGAAAAGCTTAAATGTACAGCAGAAACAACCTGGAAAAATATTTGACGAAGAACAATTTTTGTAAAAAGCCTCTGACAAAAATCCTAATGTACAGAAACAATAACCTGAGATGAACATACGAAAGAGCAACTATGTTCATAAAATTCTGCAAAATTGTAGCCCCTCTATGACTTAAAGCAACGTTTTCAATGTTCTTACTGATCTACCAAATTCCATGACATTTCTACCACTCATCGTGACAGTTTGAATTTTCATGATTTTACAGAACAGAGACTGTATGGAGCCTGCTTACAAGGATCATCAAAATGCCAGGCACACCTGAGCTTTCAATACCATGAGCATGAAATGCCAAATTTCTTCGAAAGCAGAACTGTTTTGAAGATTTCTCATGTTTATGGTAAACAACAACCCACTTCTCCTTGCACACTAACTCTTCTATAAACAACACATGCTCCTTGAAACCTCTCAATGCACCTCTCTAAAAAGGCGAGCACTAATATTTTGGCAAATATGTTCATTGATACTTTTCCAAAATTTGTCCTTGTGCATTCCCATCATTTCCAATTTTTCCACTTTCGGCAGATTTTTTGGCCTTATATCTAATACTGTATCCCTTCAAACCAAACATTTTATCACACACACACACACATATCACACGACCACTTGAAATTCTTGCCAGATGAGTTTCTCACCTCCGAATGGTAGGTATGGAAATTTGCTGCTCCACTTCTTCCATGAAAACCTTCACTTGCAGCGTGAATGGCTCCTTATGGAAATTGAAGTTAGGATCGTCATAATTTGGAGGAACCGGTGAGAGGAAACGAGGGCAGGCATATGAGAAAGCGTCGTCAAAGGCCTGAGGCTCCCTGTGTCATGATGCACAAAATCAACAATAAGTAGCATGAATGACTTGCTAAGGCTTCTTAGCCACAATAAAGTGTAGACAATGCAATACATTAAATATTTAATTATACTGAAGACCTTGGGAGCAGAGTGAGGGAGGAATGTAAGTCTGACTATGAGAAGCTTTATCCTAAGGTCTGAGACCTGCCTTGAGACTTGCCATACAATTTGTCAAAGAATTGTGACTTTTAACCAAGCCTTACATTAAGTTACCACCAGGCAATTTCCCTCCCCCCCCCCCCAGGGATGTAAGTGCAGGGTAAAAAAATATTGAAACTAGTAGGTTGTACAGTTGAACGCCGTCCTGGGGGTGGGGTATAAGGTGAGGGGGTTCCCCCTCCCCTTCTGAAAATTTTTGCTGTCAGGAGGGAACTGAGATGCAAAACGGTCCACTGCAAATTCATTATCTGAAGTACAGTTATGCCCCAGAGAATACCACTTTCATGGTATTTTTGGTTCACTTAGACTGTCAAATGTAACATGTAATTTTGTTAAGCAATGAAGCCTGGCAACCAGGAGGTTGAGGGTTTGATACCTGGCCAGGTCAAAGTTAGATCCCATCTGAACTGGCTTTTCAAAAGACACCAAATTTGTGGTAGCTTAACGTTAAACAACTGCCCTTCAAGGCCTGAATTAATTATGAATTGTAATTACATGATTTGAACCTTTTCATGTGTCTCCCTCTTGCTTACATGATTATGTGGATAAAATGCATGATTCTGTTAAAAAATATAGAGTGAATAAATTCCAGCTACTGCCAAATTCCAGTCCCCTTACTGTATTTCATCCCTTGCTTAATGGTAAAACTGAGACTGTTCTAGCCTGTTTAAGTATAGTGTATTTATGGCCACTATGTCAGTAACAAGGTCATTGTGTATAATTTTCTGAATATGAATCCAGCTATTGAAGAGTCCACCCAGCTACCTGCTGCATAGATGCATGACATCGTTTATGCCTCTAAGGTGTCAACAAGTCATAACTACCTCCCTAACAATCCTACACTAACAAATAATAACATGCCCCATGAAGTCATGGAATCTTATCACGTTATAAATGAACCATGACCGCTACATTAGAAGTTAAAATTACCACCAATTCACATAGGAAGAGACTACATCAAAGGTCTTGCAGAGTTTTGGCCCCTCCACTTCAACTCCCCCACCCTTTTCCTGATAAGAATCAGGAATGTTAAAAGCAACTTCACATTAGGTGGTTACTTCTTCAAATTAATGTAAGATATGAACTTGTTTCACAAGGGTTTATCTCAATAACCATCTGATTCCATATCCAGAGAAAACATCAAACAATGCCAAATGATTCTTCAAGACATAAAAGACAGATCAGATAAAATTTAGGATTTCAAGGTGTTGCTTAAAGTATGACCAATTATGAAATCTAGTGTCAAAGGGGGAAAGAAAATGTGTCGTCCATTCTCTGACAAATCTGACTCCATCTTACTCATTAATCATTCACTCAAAATTTTGAGAGCTCCTGAGATAAATACAGGAGAGGGAAGGAAGAAAAGTTTGTGTTTACACTGGTAACTCTATTCTCTTCCCACTGACCAGCCAAAGGGATAAACAGTGGCAATTACAATGATCAAGCTTAGGCAGCTGAGAAAGTGGGGGGTTTAATTCTTGACTAGGGCACAGTAAAGTAAGTAGTAACCCAAGCTGCACACTGATTTATACACAGTTCCATGCTTCCTCAGCAATTCTCCCCCAACAATTCCATCCCCTGGATAATTCTCCTCTGCACAGCCCTCCCTAGAAAAGTCACCCCCCTGGACAACTCCCATCCCAGCCTCCCCCCAACTTCCACCCAGGACAATAACAAATTTTCTGGTGGAGGAAGATGCCTGGCGGTTATAGCCATGGGTGCAAATTGTCCAATGTCCAGGGGGAAATTTTCTGCGATGGGAAATTTAAGGGTGGAAACTGCCCGGGGAGAAGTTCTGTGGTCACACTTCATGTCTAAATTGACAATTCATTAGTAGGGTGGTCCAGGCCTAACAGTGTTACTAACTTCACCTGGGTGGGTAGTCAGCCTATTTCAGAGGGCAGGAGCTATACCACAAGTAGGACTGGATCTGGTAGCTTTGCTTAAGTCCCCTTTTGGCAGCAAAATGTATCAAATCGGGGGGGGGGGGGGGGAGGTGGGGGCACAATCAGCTTGCACCTCTCGTGGCTGTAATAAAACAATAACCAACTTTCATAAGCAGTAACACTGAGAAAAGGATCATGCCACCCCTATCCCAGCTTCCAAATGCAACTGCCTCAGTTAGTTTAGGGAAATTTTCCATCCAGGCATTTGTGGGGTACCCATCTTAGGAAAGTTTACACAGTTGGCCCCCACCCCTTGGCCATGTCACTAATGTTGTGAAGCATCTACCCTTAAGTTCCTGAATTATAATACAGAATTGCAGACTTCAAGAACTGACCCTTTCTCCATCCTCTGGATTTTCTCTCCATATTTCTCCGAGAGTGCAGCCTGGAGTCCTTCATCAATTCTCATCGGATGCAACACCAAACAGATGGCCAATAGGTTCATAATCTGGTCATTCATTTTTTTCACCTGAGAGTGAGAGAATAAAAATCATATTACTGGTAAAAAGGGCAGAAAGCTGCTATTTGATGGGTATTCATGGCACTGACTACACTGTGCATACTGGTTGCTCAGTATGCAAATTACCCAAATTGATAATGTACTGGGGTTGCCCCCCTCACATTACAGTAGGGCTTTAACTGTGGGCCCATAAAGCCAGCTCACTCCTCAACTTTGGGGAGAACAATTTTTGTTGAGGGGCATCCACCCCAGGGTCTGTTTTACAACCTATGATTAAAAAGAAATTGGGAGAGACTAAGACAATTGCATGTACTCATATATTGCCCAGTTTACGGATGTTTCATCTTAAATTCAACAACCTTTAAGGTAAGCAGTAGGAAAGTTCTGAATGCTCAGATTCTAAGAATTTCATGTAAATTGATAAGTATCTTTCCCTTTCAGTGCCACTTGCAAAACACATTTATCAGTTCATCACTTCATGAATATTCATAGCTTAAATTCAATAAGGTAAGAAACAAGCAGCAGAAAATCTCTCAATGCTCTGTGAAGTTTACTTACCTACACAATCAATCAACGTCATTTCATTACTCACCAAATGAATGTCAAAAGTTTGAGATTCATTTGATAGTGTATAAATTTAGTAAAACTCAACATTTTTGGAGACTAATAGAATGGCCTCACCCCTAATGAATCTATCTAGGAGGACAGACAAAAGATACATCAAAACAGACTTTTTTTCCTCCCTCTTCTTTCTCAATTTTTTTCTCCAAACTTCAACCAGAGGATCAGACAATGTATACTGAAACCATAAAATGTCATTATGAAAACAAGCAACATAACCCAAGTTTGAAGTCTCGGCCCTGTCTCCTCTTTACTTCTGTGTCATTCCACAACCAAATCTAGACTGTAAACTAGAAAATTTCTTCCAAAAAAAATAAACCCTACCGCAAGGATACATCAAAATATTGCAATAATTCCTTAATTTTCTATAGTGATAGATATTAAGAGGGATTTCTTGCTCAACACCTTCATCAGACATACATTTTCAGGAAAAATGTCGAACTAGGTACATTACGTGCAAGTACAGGCATCCCAAACCCTCAGCTTGTACATATTATGTAGAGTACTGTATAATCACATAACAGTATCTACCAGTTTTGAAATCTTTTCTATTTTTGTGTACCCACATAATCCAAAGTACTGTGCTCTTTAGACCTCTTGCTATAAAACTTCATTCCAAAATCGAGAGAATTAATACTGAAAAGATATATCTCTAGGTGGACAGTGATCATCTTTTGTGATGATTCCTCAATTACTGTACCTACAATGTATGGTGATAGTCACATGGGAATATTGCTCAACACTACAGTAGCTATCACAATTGAATATAGGGTTACTCTTGCTTATACTGAAACAAAAGATGCTTAACGATGAGACCGGCAGTAACGAATGAGCTTAATAGGTCTCAATAGGTCAGTTTCTTTCACATTGTCAAGGTAAGGCATACTGTGACAATAATCGTTCAACACTAACAGCAAATATTTTGAGATTTTGAAATCTCAGATCACAATGCCTCAATCTCTTTATTTCAAGAACATAAAATTTTGATTATTAACACTTTACAGTATTTCAAAATTCAAATGAACTGTCCATTCAATGTTACAGATACAGTATGTATTTGTCATACCAGCATACAATATCTGGCATAAAAAGCATTATAACTAGTGTTGTACCGATATACCAAGTAGCCGATAGTACCAATACAGATATTTCGCTTCTCAGTATCAGCCGATACCGATATGATACCCATATTTCAGGAATGAACAAAATGCACACTAAACCAGGGATGCCCAACTTTTTTTGACCCAAGGTCTACTTTTCAAGTAGCCACCCTCTCAAGATCTACAAAACATACACTTTTATAGTTACACATAGAAAAACTTTATTTTTTCATTTTTTCCTACACCCTCACGGTCGACTTGACATCAGTCCAGGGTCTACCAGTAGACCGCGATCGACTGGTTGGGCACTCCTGCACTACACCATAGACTATTGGACACTACGACTAAGGTGTCATTTTTAATGTACTTAAGTGTTTGCAAGATGGCACCATGTAACCGACCTGATGTTCTTAGTTAACCGTTCCAGATTTAGCCTACTACCAGCCACGACTCCTAAAATGGTTGTGTGAGAAAAGCATTATTTCCTACTTAATATTTTGCCAGATAAATTAAAACCATTCCTGCTTTTTTGTGCAATGCCAACTGAGAAAGAATAGAATAATAACAAAGTTAATCCGTTTGGGATTCCAACATGTAGCACAGGTTCCTGTTTTTGTACCTATACAAACATCTTCTTCATGATCAAAAGACAAGAATTTAGGGTCTAACTTACTTAAATAATGTAACATTTTTATGAAGTATAAGGTGAGAAATATAGGTAGGGCAGTATCGGCAAATTAGGTAAACGTTGCCAATACCGATACTGGACAAAAATGGGTAATATTGGCTGATACCGATGATCGGTCCAACACTAATTATGACCTGAAACACTGCTACAATTCCATCAAAAATTAGCAATTTACAGGACAATTTCTCTTTTCCACTTTTTTCATGCATAAATACCAGCTAAGTCTAGTAAATCTGTAATATGAGATACAGCACTCACAAAATATTCCCTCAATTTTCTTTTGCTTTTCAACTTTTTTCAACCTACATTTCAAGGACAGTTGTAATTTTCGCATTCCCTGGGTTTTCTTTTTTTTTTTCTTTGAAGTAATAAGTACCTAACTGAAAAATGTCAAGAGCACATGCAAAACTGTAAATTATCTGGCAAATAATTGACATATGATACTTCATGAGGGTGTGCAATTCTTATAATTTCTGCACAGCTTATGTGTTACCCCCAAAATAGTTCAACTCGCTAATCCCTGAGCATAATAATAAAATAATTACTACGAATTTTTCATCATGGATCTTAATCTGCATGTGTTGAGTAAAGCAGCTTTTTCTCATACATGGTCATTTACCTTTGAAAGCTCTGTAAAATGACACTCATCCCAGCCACCACAAAGCAGAGAAAATCTAGACAAACTTAATACGAGATACTGATTTGGGTCCCCCTCTGCTAATGGATATTTGAGGCCACATTTTGAAAATTTTGCAAAGATACAAAAAACAGAGGAGTATCTATATTCAAGATAAAGTGTACATTAATTGGCAATAGCATCAGTTTACAATACACACTGTGTGGGATTCCTTGCGGGTACTCAAACTACAAGAAGGTTTCAAGGGGAGTTGGTTTTGTATTTCATAATGAATTCATGAAGTAAGCTCTCCAGGAAACTCTAAAAGTACCCTCAAGATGACTTTGAACAATTTAACATTCAAGTCCACTTGACCGGTTCACATGAATACAGAAACTTGAGCATAATGAAAACATTCTGCACGTGTTCTAAATTGAAAACAAACATTTCGTGGCTGCAGGGTGATTTCTAATTTTGTGTCTGCACACTGTCTCACCATAAACAGCTACAAGAGAGCACTGGAACTTTGACCGTTTCATTGTACACTCGTTTCTAAGATTTTGGCAAACTCTTGACAAGTTATAAGAAATGCTAACAAAATCAAGCAATGAAAGGGAAACTTCCATGAACGTTTGATATTTTAACAAAAATAAACTAGAGCACCAATGGTGCTGAAGCTCATACCTTCAACCAATTAAAGGTTCCTGGCTTCTAGTCTTTGTTAGTACAAGCATCATATGACTTTAAATGACGTCAAATGGCTTATGACCCCAAATCTCACATATATACCCTGATGGCACCTTCCCGAATGTCACAAAAAATTTGTCATGCTATCTTTGTTTTGTAAGATGTTCATGAATACAATTTAGGAAAGCAAAAGCCCCTAGGGCCCATCTTTGGCCTTGAACCCCAAATTTCAAGTATCATTATGACAAACCATCAACACTGTACAAGAGAATCTGTAGTTGAAGATGCACTTTTGCAGATTTCATAAAAGAGCCTTAGGGTCCACATGGGATCTTGGACCAATATTCCAGATAACCAGAAACAGATCACAAACCAAGCATCATTATAACAGACCGTCAACTCTGTTAAACCTTAACTGAAGGAAAAGTTAATCACTTGCAATACTACACAAAATGGACCTTATGGTTCATCTTGTGCCTTAGACCCCAACTTGTTAAACACCCTGAAGGTACCACTACCCAAATATAATTATGACAAACCATCAACACTGTAGGCCTACAAGAGAATCTGCAGGAGTAAGCAATTTGCAAAATGTCATAAAAAGGGCCATAGGGCCCATATGGGACCTTAGACCCAAACTTCCAGACCACCATACACAGATCACTAACCAAGCATCATTATGACAGGCTTTCAACTCTGTTTAACATTAACTGGAGGAGGAATTGACCGTTTTGCAATATTTCACAAAATGGGTACATCTTGGGCCTTGGAACCAAAATTTCTGTACACCCTAAAAGTACCATTAACAGAGCATCATTATGACAAACACACCCACATGCTCTGACAATGCACACACAATGGAAATACCCAATGGAAATCCCATTAAGCAGCTCCCTTTAAACTAACCTAAACAACTGCACAGGATTGACCTCTTCTACACAGACAGTTTTAAAAAAGGGTGCAGTACACAGAAAAATAGGTAGTAAAGTGACTTTGTGAGACTGGTAAAATAGAGGGGGTGGAACAAAATTGGTTAGAAAGGTATCAAAAGTATTCTTCATCCCAAATTGGAGAAGTAATTTGTAAGGACCATTAACAGAGCTTCATTATGACAAATCATCAACACTGTACAACACAATTTGTAGGAGAAAAAGTATTTTGTAAAATTTCATAAAATGAGCCATTGGGGCCCACATGGGACCTTAGACCAAAATTCAAGAACACCATAATGAGATCACTAACCAAGCATTATAATGAGAGGCTGTTACCTCTCTTTAAACATTAAATAGAGAAGAAGTTAATTACTTTTCAATATTTCACAAAATGGACCCAACGGTCCATCATGGGCCGTGGATCCACAATTCCTGAACACCCCGAACGGATCAATAACAGAGTAACATTATGACAAACCATCAACATTGTACAAGAGAATCTGTAGGAGGAGAAGCATTTTGCAGAATTTCATAAAATGGGCCATAGGGTCCACATTGGACCTTGGATCAAAAATTCCTGAACACCCCAAATGGCCCACCACCCAAGGAACATTGTGCCCAAGTTTCAAACAAATCCATGAAAGCATGTGGGAGGAGAAGCATTTTGAACAAGTGTGGACAGACAGACAGACAAACAGACAGAAAGATAGATAGATAGAAAACTAATGATTCCAATGAAGAAGACAAAGAGTCAATTTTGCCACCATACTTCATTTAAACTTGCAAAAAACACACACATGCAAACATTCGAACACTCAAAAATATGAATTCTGTGTATGTTTTTGACACGACTGAGAATTCCAGAGGAGTCACAACTCCAGGGTGAGTTGAGTCGCTATTCTCCACCCAGCCAAGAGTCAATGCTCTGAGAAAGAGGTGGGTAACCCCACCCATAGCAAGCCTTCAATAAATCACATAAGCCTTGATGTTCAAAAGTAGCTCAACTTGACTTAAAAGTAGATCACAGTCTACTCATGATTTTCATCAACCAGGGACTAAGTTGCTGCATTTCCTGGTACAGGAGATCTATGCTAATTTTCACCCTTGCAACAAAGTCTATCCTCTCATTACATGTTGCAGTGCACTCCACTCAGCTGCAGTGGTATGCAAAGTACTGTACTTAATAAATCTTTGACTTTCCATTTTCCTACACAACCCACTTAAAGGCTCAGGCCACAGTATTTCTCCTGCATAACTGCATTCACAGGTTTGATGCCAGTACAGTATATTATTACCAAAAGCACTTGAACATCCAAGTTTAAAAGTTAGAGAAAGTTTGTCTGGTATTATATGACTTTGCTCTAGAAACTGGTCAACAGTTTTTGTGCGCACTGCAAAGTGGGAGGTGGAAATGATAGGTGTTTCGTGGTACAAAAACGAACTATACTGTACAGTCCCGCAAAGTATAGAACCACCTCTGCACTTGGAACTTGAAGCCACAGAGAAGACACACCTAACCTAAGACGTCTCTACAGAAGCAGGAAATAATTTATCGGGTATCACATCGCAATTTGCTACACAAGTTGGCCATATTGCTATACAAATGCAAAAATGTGTAGCACTCTTTGTGTATATAACCGTAGGGTTTCCACTGATATACACTTAAAGAGCTAAAAAATCCTCAAACCTGCTATGCAAAATTGGAATACTAAATTATTCCCTGCAGAAGACACACCTAGCCTAACATATGGTCCTGATGTTCATGTTGTACAGTACATTATAGACCTATACTGGCCATGTAGTGTCCTCTTCACTCAAATGTCGAGTAGCATGCCATGTAGCCTAATACATGGGTATTTGCAAATCTAACTGACCTATACTGGCCTTGCAATTTGTGTGTAACATGATCGTCATGAAATGCATGGATGTTTACAACTGGCAAACATTATGCACCTGAAGTATATTACTGTTTCAAGTTAACAAGAAATATGCCTGCATTAACTGAAGAATTTTCTGACTGAGCCTTGTGCCTCGACATAGATACTGTATGGGATTTTCCTCCGAGCATCAAGAGGACTACTCAGGCATGTGAGACCAGGGAGCTCAGGTAAACAAAACCCTGCAGTAGCCTAGACTGAGTTTTATTACCAAATCCACAAACTTCTATGTGTAAGCTGTCTGCCATGCATATTTTACACCACTGAGTGCACAAGTCATCACTAACCAACCATAATTCAGCTATTGCTTGAATTAATGTCCATCAAAGTGCTAGCACCAATTGTCATAGAGAAGGTGGATATCCCTAAATGGGTTTGCAGGGAATAATTTAGTATTCCAATTTTGCACAGCAGTTGGGAGGATTTTTTTAGTTTTTTCTGTTGTCACAGGGGACCGGACGACTTTTAAAATCGAGCCCTGCTGTGGTACTGCAAGTTACAACATTTATATACATACTAGAATGAGAAATGAGCTCATAAACTGCCATCAGTGATTTGTGCATAAATCAGATAAAATGTTCACTCACTAACTTAAACACTACCCTCAATGCTCACTCACCTAAGTTTTGGATAAGGAATGTTGAGGGATATGACCTAGTCCACAGTCTGAAGACCTAGTATTTAGGTTGCTTGGTGGCTTCCTGTACTAGGTCAGTAATATCTGCCACTATAAAATTGGCCTACCTCATCTTGTGTTTGATGGTCTCCATCTTTTTCATATTCAGATATATACTCCTCAATCATAGAGCCTTATGGATTAAGTGTTGAAGAAATCTTTATTTTAAGAATACTCACATTTAGTGTCTTAAACATGTCCAAAAATCATTTTTTGTACAAGCAACACTGATTTGTTTTTTCAACGTTTTACAAAGCTGTTAAATCTTGTTACTAGGACGTTCACACCATTGTATGCTAAATAAAGCGCAGTGTTGTTCAATTATGACGTACATGTAGTCAAATGCTATGGTAAGGTTCATACAGTATACAAAGGCAACAATCAATGAAGCAATGCATGTTGATGCATAATTACCACCATGGTAATGAGCGGTCAAAAATAGATTACTTCATAGCCTAGGCCAATTTAAGGGAACAAAGTGTATGTAAGAACTAGACTGCTCTGTGCTTGAAAATATTAAGTTGCCTGGTCTTATCTTTTTAAAGCAAACCATGCCCTGTATCTTGGGTAAGACAAGCTCAAAACTGTCTGCTACTCGAAATGTATTTTAAGGTTTGCCAACGGTTAAACACTGCAAACAAGTTTTGCAATATTTCGTAGTCTATCTGAATTTTTTAATATCTTAGACTACTGGACAACTTAACATATCCAACGCTGGTGGGTTTGCTTTGGTGACTGTTTAGGTGACTGCAATTGTGGTTGATACTTCTTTCTCCAGAAGTAGAGTGACTGTACCATCATATAGCCCAACACCCTAATAATAGAACAGGAATGCATTACATGTAAGGCCCAGCTTACTTTGCAGGTTCCAAGAATCCTATGCTTAAAATATATTTCTGTAAGGGTAATACATGTATCACACTATTACTGATCTTTAACCATTGAAGGAATGGCCACTCCTTTGTTCTATATTACATGCGGGTAACAAAAAGCAGTTATTCCCAAGACCCTTGGAATGACAACTAACCACAAGGTGACAACTAGTGAGGTGTTATGCATAATGTAGAACAAAGGTTAACTGTTTTAAAGAACTTGTAAGTATGAACAAGTGTGAGTATTATGTATTGTATACAGCAGTGCTAAGCTACTTGGTGGGCCCTGTAACTACAAAGTATCAACAAATGTGAGTATTATGTATTGTATACAGCAGTGCTAAGCTACTTGGTGGGACCTGTAACCACAAAGTATCAACAAGTGTGAGTATTATGTATTGTATACAGCAGTGCTAAGCTACTTGGTGGGACCTGTAACAACAAAGTATCAACAAGTGTGAGTATTATGTATGGTATACAGCAGTGCTAAGCTACTTGGTGGGACCTGTAACTACAAAGTATCAACAAGTATGAGTATTATGTATGGTATACAGCAGTGCTAAGCTACTTGGTGGGACCTGTAACCACAAAGTATCAACAAGTGTGAGTATTATGTATTGTATACAGCAAGTGCTTAGCTACTTGGTGGGACCTGTAACCACAAAGTATCAACAAGTGTGAGTATTATGTATTGTATACAGCAAGTGCTTAGCTACTTGGTGGGACCTGTAACCACAAAGTATCAACAAGTGTGAGTATTATGTATTGTATACAGCAAGTGCTTAGCTACTTGGTGGGACCTGTAACCACAAAGTATCAACAAGTGTGAGTATTATGTATTGTATACAGCAAGTGCTTAGCTACTTGGTGGGACCTGTAACCACAAAGTATCAACAAGTGTGAGTATTATGTATTGTATACAGCAGTGCTAAGCTACTTGGTGGGACCTGTAACTACAAAGTATCAACAAATGTGAGTATTATGTATGGTATACAGCAGTGCTAAGCTACTTGGTGGGACCTGTAACCACAAAGTATCAACAAGTGTGAGTATTATGTATTGTATACAGCAGTGCTAAGCTACTTGGTGGGACCTGTAACTACAAAGTATCAACAAGTGTGAGTATTATGTATTGTATACAGCAGTGCTAAGCTACTTGGTGGGACCTGTAACTACAAAGTATCAACAAATGTGAGTATTATGTATGGTATACAGCAGTGCTAAGCTACTTGGTGGGACCTGTAACCACAAAGTATCAACAAGTGTGAGTATTATGTATTGTATACAGCAGTGCTAAGCTACTTGGTGGGACCTGTAACCACAAAGTATCAACAAGTGTGAGTATTATGTATTGTATACAGCAGTGCTAAGCTACTTGGTGGGACCTGTAACTACAAAGTATCAACAAGTGTGAGTATTATGTATGGTATACAGCAGTGCTAAGCTACTTGGTGGGACCTGTAACCACAAAGTATCAACAAGTGTGAGTATTATGTATTGTATACAGCAAGTGCTTAGCTACTTGGTGGGACCTGTAACTACAAAGTATCAACAAGTGTGAGTATTATGTATGGTATACAGCAGTGCTAAGCTACTTGGTGGGACCTGTAACCACAAAGTATCAACTAGAGCACCAATGGTGCTGAAGCTCATACCTTCATCCAATTAAGGGTCCCTGGCTTCTAGTCTTTGTTAGTGCAAGCATCATATGACTTTAAATGACGTCAAATGGCTTATGACCCCAAATCTCACCCCAAATCTCACATACCCTGATGGCACCTTCCTAAATGTCACAAAAAATTTGTCATGCTATCTTTGCTTTGTAAGTTGTTTCACGAATACAATTTAAGAAAGCAAAGCCCCTAGGGCCCATCTTTGGCCTTGGACCCCAAATTTCAGGTATCATTATGACAAACTATCAACACTGTACAAGAGAATCTGTAGTTGAAGATGCACTTTTGCACACTTCATAAAAGAGCCATAGGGTCCACATGGGCTTTTGGACCAAAATTCTGTCCTGAGCAGCGCGCAGCGTGCGAGAATAATGCAAATTTGATGTAGCATGGGGTAAGTATATGTCTGCAACGTGAATTCCACAAAACCAGAAACAGATCACTAGCCAAGCATCATTATAACAGACCGTCAACTCTGTTAAACATTAACTGGAGGAAAAGTTAATCACATGCAATACTAAACAAAATGGACCCTATGGTCCATCTTGTGCCTTGGACCCCAACTTGTTAAACACCCTGAAGGTACCACTACCCGAATGTAATTATGACAAACCATCAACATTGTACAAGAGAATCCGCAGGGGTAAGCAATTTGCAAAATGTCATAAAAAGGGCCATAGGGCCCATATGGGACCTTAGACCCTTAGACCCTTAGACTTCCAGAACACCATAAACATTAAACAGATCACTAACCAAGCACCATTATGACAGGCCTTCAACTCTGTTTAACATTAACTGGAGGAGGAATTGACCATTCTGCAATATTTCACAAAATGGACCCTAAGGTACATTGGGCCTTGGACCCAAAATTTCTGTACACCCTAAAAGAACCATTAACAGAGGGTCACTACCGTCACTATGACAAACACACCCATGTGCTCTGACAATGCACACACAATGGAAATACCCAATGGAAATCCCATTAAGCAGCTCCCTTTAAACTAACCTAAACAACTGCACAGGATTGACCTCTTCTACACAGACAGTTTTAAAGAGGGTGCAGTACAGAGAAAAATAGGTAGTAAAGTGATTTTGTGAGACTGGTAAAATAGAGGGGTGGCACAAAATTGGTTAAAAAGGTATCAAAAGTATTCTTCATCCCAAATTGGAGAAGTAATTTGTAAGGACCATTAACAGAGCTTCATTATGACAAATCATCAACACTGTACAACACAATTTGTAGGAGAAAAAGTATTTTGTAAAATTTCATAAAATGAGCCATTGGGGCCCACATGGGACCTTAGGCCAAAATTCAAGAACACCATAATGAGATCACTAACCAAGCATTATAATGAGAGGCTGTTACCTCTCTTTGAACATTAAATAGAGAAGAAGTTAATTACTTTGCAATATTTCACAAAATGGACCCAACGGTCCATCTTGGGCCTTAGACCCAAAATTCCTGAACACCCCGAAGGGACCAGTGAGAGAGTAACATTATGGCAAACCATCAACATTGTACAAGAGAATCTATAGGAGGAGAAGCATTTTGTAGAATTTCATAAAATGGGCCCTAGGGTCCACATTGGACCTTGGACCAAAAATTCCTGAACACCCCAAATGGCCCACCACCAAAGGAACATTGTGCCCAAGTTTCGAAAAAATCCATGAAAGCATGTGGGAGGAGAAGCATTTTGAACAAGTGTGGACAGACAGACAGACAGACAGACAGACAGACAGACAGACAGACAGACAGACAGACAGACAGACAGACAGACAGACAGACAGACAGACAGACAGACAGACAGACAGACAGACAGACAGACAGACAGACAGACAGACAGACAGACAGACAGACAGACAGACAGACAGACAGACAGACAGACAGACAGACAGACAGACAGACAGACAGACAGACAGACAGACAGACAGACAGACAGACAGACAGACAGACAGACAGACAGACAGACAGACAGACAGACAGACAGACAGACAGACAGACAGACAGACAGACAGACAGACAGACAGACAGACAGACAGACAGACAGACAGACAGACAGACAGACAGACAGACAGACAGACAGACAGACAGACAGACAGACAGACAGACAGACAGACAGACAGACAGACAGACAGACAGACAGACAGACAGACAGACAGACAGACAGACAGACAGACAGACAGACAGACAGACAGACAGACAGACAGACAGACAGACAGACAGACAGACAGACAGACAGACAGACAGACAGACAGACAGACAGACAGACAGACAGACAGACAGACAGACAGACAGACAGACAGACAGACAGACAGACAGACAGACAGACAGACAGACAGACAGACAGACAGACAGACAGACAGACAGACAGACAGACAGACAGACAGACAGACAGACAGACAGACAGACAGACAGACAGACAGACAGACAGACAGACAGACAGACAGACAGACAGACAGACAGACAGACAGACAGACAGACAGACAGACAGACAGACAGACAGACAGACAGACAGACAGACAGACAGACAGACAGACAGACAGACAGACAGACAGACAGACAGACAGACAGACAGACAGACAGACAGACAGACAGACAGACAGACAGACAGACAGACAGACAGACAGACAGACAGACAGACAGACAGACAGACAGACAGACAGACAGACAGACAGACAGACAGACAGACAGACAGACAGACAGACAGACAGACAGACAGATAGATAGATAGATAGAGTGACGCCGCGTGATCACAATAGCTCACACCAGCATGCTGGTATGAGCTAAAAATGTGAGTATTATGTAGAGCAGTGCTTAGCTCCTGCATAAGCTAAACACTGAGAAGTAAAAGTAATATACAATGTATAGAGGGATTTCACCACGCCATGTGATCCCACATCTCTTCGATTTTGAAGGGCAAGATCCCACATCTCTAGTACAGTAGTTTTGAAGGGCACACGTCCATTGTGTCATAGTACAGTATCTGTGGTTATGCCTTGCTCATGTGCTGTAAATACGCTTACTGCATTTGTGTTTTGCCCTTCAGTGCCTGGGAATCACACTCGCGTGACGTCACAGGAAATCCCTTTATACAGCAAGAGTCCAGGATCTAGGGGCCACTAATAATTTACTGGGGCAAGTGAAAAAACTCAAGAACAGTGTAAACTGCAAGAGAGGTAGGGGCTTGGTCCTAGGGTTGCTGTCTACAAAATGTCTCTGAACTAAAAGTGTCCAGAACTGGTTGGCAAGCAGTATTGCAACCAAACCAGAAATACACAGTAAAGAATGAGTTCAAAATAATGGGGGAGAGAGGTTCAAGAATTTTTAGTAAAAAGCTGGCCACCACAAAAATTTTTAGATGCCCTTACGTTCAGTCCTGACCTATTTTGTGAGAACCACTGACCTATCTTTTGAGAACCACCGGTATCCACCATGGATATGTTGCTTTCTTGCCCATAGGTGAAAATACGTAACTATTTTTAAAAGATGCATTTTACAATGATCCTCTTAGAGCCTACAGGATAAGTCATAGTTAAATCCCAAAAGTAAAGTTGAGTGATGTTTGCATAAATCAGAATGTATGGCAACAATGAAGTTCTAAAAAGGACGCTGTCCATTTGCCCACTCCACAAACTTATTCACAGTTTGGAAGTTATTGCGTTGATAACTGCATTTACAGGCACTCTATTAAAAAACTATACTTATGATTGAAATTTTGTATGAACTTTTTTCCTCCATTAAAAAAAAAAACAAATGTAGAAACTTTCTCTGCTTAATAAGCAACTGACACAAACAAAAACCACCCTAGTGACCTAGTCTATGATCATGTTCTAATGACATTTGTCACAAACTCCACAGTCTTCCTCTTGAGAAGTGGCACTGTCGATGTTTTCACTCATTTGCTCATTCATGCTCACACATTTGCTGTATATGGACAAGCTCCTAACAATGATTAAGAAAGTGTTATAGGGATGTACTATGTAAAGGCATTAAATTTCCACACACTCAGAAAAATTTCAAGACACTGGATTCAAAATTCAACATTCCAAATTTCATCAAAATATTTCATATTTTTGCAATTTACTCTTCACCTTTGCACATAAAAATAAGAATTACAATATGTGACAAGATGTTGGCAGTATTTCAAAATAATGTTCTACGTGTTTCCATTCAAGGAATAGGGATAGACATGTTTACACCAGGAGAATACAGATCAATTACCCACTCATGAGTCTGTTATGTCACTTTTGACAACAAGAGTCCATAACGGATGGGAAATACCAGTGACAGTATTAGAGTGGATGGGAAACTTCCTCATTTTGAGTGGTCCCTAAATATTGGTCGGTGATTTGATGGTGATTTGTGTTTCCTTCTTGAGAGTGACCCTGTTCAGTCACTTGACTTGTTCTTCTCTGTGTTGCAAAATATGCTTTTATTCTAGTTTTGTTAAATTGTCTGAGATACTGTCTCCAAAATCCAGTTTTCAAAATTTTATAATACATCACACAATGATAGTTTCTGCTACCAAATATTCAGTTATAAGTTAAACAAGATTCGCAGGTCAGGGATAAAGGCAATAGGGTTGAAGTCTGCCAAATCAACATTTATATTTCCAATCAAGGAAGAGATATAAGACTCTAGTGTCTACCAGGAGAAAAAAGATCAATTACCTATCACAACGACAGTTTTAGCAATAAGAGTACCATATTGTATATGAAAGTACCATTCTAGATTGTACACTTCCTTTCTTTAAGTGCTTCCTGAATATTATTTAGTAACATGATCTTGATTTGTGTTTCCTTCTTAAAACCATAGCAATAGGAAGATGTTCTTATCTGGAAGGGGTGGGTTGAGGGGGCTGAATCTTTGGACTGTTGTCCTTGCAGAGGGGTCTAAAGGGAATGAGTGTCCCCTTTTTAAAAGTTTTCAACATGTAAGCATCCTTAAGTGCAAATTGGTGCAACATTTTGAGTACAGTAAAACCTTGTTTATCCGAACCCCATTTACCCGAAACCCATTTATCTGGTTTATTCGAACTGACCTCGCAATTTTACCAGACAAAGAGTCAACAACAATCAACACAATTACGTGGTATCCACCAAGCTTTCAGTGCATTTCAAAGCATATGTCAATGGAAATCAGTGGTGGTACCAGGTGGGGACGGTGGGGACATGGCCTGTCCATCACGGAAGACTCCCCCCAGTCAGGGATTTTTCAACTTTTGTCAGGGAGCCTTAGTGTGTATGTCAAAGTAAGTAATCCTTGACAGTGACCAATCACAATGAGAGTTAACCTTTTTTAGCTCTCAAATTGGCAATTTCTGAAATAAAAACCCAAAACTTCCACGGCGCTTCGTGCCCTGTAACTTGCAAGATTTCAGTCTTTCTTCACAATGAGCAAAAGTGTATACCTTCTTTTACACAGATACCACCATTTTTGGGAGAAATTCTGTTAATAACATTTCAACGTACAAAATGTTGCTCAACTACAGCTATAACAACAAAAATAATTCCTTCAAGTGGATTCGTGAAACAACCCTTAAAACTGACCAGCAAGTCTCAGACATATTTAAATGCCAACTACACACAGCGCTTGTACGAATGGAATACATTTACAACATCATCACGTCTGAAAGCTTGGCCAGATCGTAGTGTGTAAATATGGTCTAGCTCATGATGGCTTGGTATCTGAAATAGTTCCCAATGTATCATTTAGTGTTTGCACTGGGACAAAAAATTGGAACCCCGTAATAGATGGTTGTACCAGAGTGGGTGCTTGAGTACCTGACATTATGGTGACCTAAATGACAGCTCATTTCTCCATGTGCACAATGACTTCATAAACAGGCTTGGTATGTAAACCTGTATCGGAGAGGTAGCAATCATTTCAGGGAGGCTAAAATTGCCACCAAGATTCGTTTCTTTTCAACAATAAAATTACCAATAAAACAAATGATACTGCAAATAAAGTAAATGAACACTTTATAAGGTCCTATAACTTCTCAGATTGCTGCCAAAAAGTGTATGTAATGCTATGGTTTCACCATTCATCTCAAATGACTTTATACTTATCATATCTTGGGGTAGTAATTTAACTTAATAAACTAGACTATCACTGTAATATGATCCATCTTAATGCACACCTAGTCACAAATATTCATGAAACTGGTCTATCATATTTAAGTGACATACTTCAATGGCCATTCACTACCACACTAATAATGATATCTTGAGAATACATGACTGTTATCATTTCACATCTTCTTACTACATCATTGAGTGATCAAGTGTCTCTCATTTTAGTCTCTTGGGGAAAGCAAAACTCATTTAAAAGCTACCATAGCTTACAATACTAGTGGGGTGGCAACAAAACTGATCATTTAATATCTGTTGTAACCAGTCACACATCAACTGTATAACAGTAAGTTCCGCAGCTGGGTAAATACACTACAAGTGTAAAGATGTTCTTTTCTGTTTAATTTTCTGTAATAGATACTCTTGTACCAAAAATTCCTTGAAAAAGGAATTGAAGCATGAAAAGGGAAGTTATAAGACCACTAAAAATACAAAATATACTTCATGGGTAAAGACACAAGTACCAAACTGTACTGTCTCTTAAATACTGATCCAAACATGTCCCTACATGGGAATATTGTGCAGAACTTAGAAATAGTTATACATATATATGTATTTTTTTAGGGATTTTTGCACACAGATTTTTTGAGAAAAATGTTCAGCCTTTTTTGTAAACTTTCAAACTAAAAATGACCAAGTACGAGAAGTAATGGTCTAAGACAGTGGTTATCAAATGCAGCCCCCGGGTCCTGTCAGTGCGGCCCTTGAATTGATTTTACGTTTTGAGAAAATCATATTCGACATGAAAAAATGCAACAAAGTAGGAAAGGGGCAAATAATCCATGACAGGTATGTTCAAATTATGTAATATAGAGTGACTCCTTCCAATTTTGCTCTCCTGAAGTGGTGATAGGTTGCCTACGTAGCAGGCTCTATAGTATGTTCCTTGATCAGTTGTATCTAGCCAAGACTTATTTTGTGTGCCATGTTGGCAATCATGTTATGTACACGTGGCATATACTTATGTAGTGGTGCACTGCGTAGTTGTATTTATAGTGACAAAGCTTAATTGTTAAATCTCAGAAATTTTATTTGCAGAGTGAAGTGACTGTATGTACAACTAAAAAATGTATCATGTTAAACATGTGTTGATTGGTAACTGCAATTAAAATTTCCCCAAGTTATCTTTTGGTACTTGTAAAAACTAGATTAAATGTAATCAGAGTGGCATTCCCCAACAATGTGTTTCAACATTTTATATGGGAGCGCATTATCCACAGCTCTATTAAATGAAATAGAATCATTCAATCAATTTTATTTTCTTCGACTTTTGGGAATGCGGCCCTCAAACTTGGCAGACCCACTTCTCTATCTGATCGCGTTTGAGAATAATTGATTAAGAGCTTTTTCACATGCTGTCCACTAACGCAGGGTAAGTTCAAATTGTGACTTGATTCGTTTCAGAGTGCAGTCTTTGTGCACAAAATATTTACTTTGGAAAACAACTTCTTAATTTTGCCCCGGGGACGGCAGATTACTCAATAAAAACTGCAATTTCTCAAAGTTGTTTCAACATTAGACCAAGTTTTTGGCACGCTTCGTGCGCCAAAATTCCATGTTTGCCATCCTTTTGGCAACCTGTTGACCGTGTCGAGACTGCTGGTTACCGGCTGCTCTGTTGAGGAGCGTGGCCACCTTGTCGAGCAAAGGCTGGCAACACCCCAATTGTAGAGACAAGTTTGTGGTTAAGAGTGCCATTTCTTGCAATCTGGAACACTTGGAAAGCAAATTTCCTGATCTCAGCCTCAACCATGGAGGGGCTGAGGTCAGATTGGTCCTATTGGATGTTGCAAATGTGCATCACCATCTTAAGGAACCGCTTCCTATGAAAAAGTCATACTTCTGCTTCTGTTTGCCATAGATACAGCTTCAGGACCTCAGGACCTCTTAAGTATGGATTTTGCCCTTTCCAATTATCCTCTCTCTGAGCCTGAGATCCTTCCCTGCAGACCTCGACCTCATCCCAACCTCTCCATTTGGCCCTCACCATCAAAAAGTTTGAGAACCACTGGTCTAGGACATCTAAGTGCATAATTTATAAGTTCCTTCTATACCCTAACTGTTACAACAGTATGGAAGGGAGTAAGAGACTGTGGGCTAGGATCAAAATTTCAGAAGGTTCATCACTGCTAGCTCATTTTACATTGACAAACTAACTCCACTAGCCTGAAGGAAATATGTACTAGCCCCAAATAGCATAAGCTACTGTAGAACTGTACAACTAATTTTTTTTTTTTTTTTGGATTAGCCCATGTGGCACCTCAATGTAAACTGAAATTAGTCCGAGTATGGTTCAAACTTGCTCCAGGCTAGCAACTTTACCTTTTCTCAAGCCCTAATTGTGGAACACCTCCTGGGGTAATATGTACAATAGTCATGGAATATTCTCATAGCCAAGTAAAGGTCTGGTAAAGTGAGAAGGAAGTGAATATAGCAACTACTTACCACATCAATCTGGTAAGAGCCTGACGTAGACACCATGTAGTTGGTTCTCTGGATGTAAAGGAGGATACTGGAGAAACTGCGAATGGCATCTTTATATCTCCTCATCATCATGTAGGCAAATCCTACATAATAGTAGGTGGTCACCTGACATGTAGGTACCTGAGTGTAGCTGGTCTGTGGGACACAAAATAAGGAAAGTTGACTAAAAAATGTTATGTGTGAGGTCCCTAAAGCTACTAAGAGGAGAGGCTTTCACCCAATACATTTATTTTTGTTAAGTGAACAGGGAACTTAATTTGAGCATTCTAGAGAGACTTTCCTGCAAGTCTTATGTGTGATTCTCTATATCATGATCTTAGCAGATGAAGGTATTCCATTTGTATCCTAGAGAGAAATTTAATCAATCAGGGGTGATGTCATCTCCTCAAACTGATGAGAATGAATTGTTTTCTTTATTTTCAGACCTTTCATTCTGATGTTGAAATAGAAAATACGGGGAGTGCTTCACAGGTGTTGTCTCACTGCTAAACTAAAGGAAACTGTAAGCTCAATAAAAGGTTCCAAGTAGAATGAAAATTTGTTGCTATGCTATGGGGATAGTACAGGCTTGAAAAATTTTTTTATTTTCATGCAACACCTGGGTTCCTGCAGTAATATAATCAAGGCCTGCCTCTATAACAAGGTTTTAGGTCGAATGTTGAGGCCAGTGTGTCTAAATTGATGGTACTGGTGCAGGGTCATCGGAGTGGGGGGGGGGGAGGCTACAGCCCCCAAAAGATTTCAGTTTCACAGGTTTTTGTCTTAAAGTGTCCAAAATTACCTCAGCAAAGGCCAAAAACCATAAAGTTGAATGGTTCTGCCACCCCTCCCCTCCCAAAGTAGAACCTTACAAAAACACGGTGATATACTTGCATTGCAATGTATGGAATATATTAGGCAATCCAAAATTCCAGGAAGTTCAAATAACTGCTGTTCCCTGTTTCATAAAGAGTTGCTATCAACTTAAGTTTGATCTGCCATGCAATTGTCTTACTGAAATCAAACTTAAAGAGGCACTTTGAGTTGGTTTGTGAAATTTACTGAATTTTTCCAAACCTGTTAAGTTTTCTTCAAGTACTAATGGCAAATGGTCAAACTAAGACAATCCTCATACCCTAGTTACAAAAAAACTTTTCATAGGTGATTAATTTTTTTTTTAAAAATTGTGACCAGACACTTTTTCACATTAGTATTAATCATAATTGCTTATAACCATTACAAGCAAGGGTCCAAAAATTCCATATTTTTAGGTTCTGCATAAGTGTTGGATCTGAAACTTGACTAGTTATGCTAATTACAAGTATTATCATGTGGTAATACCTTTCAAAATCCTCTCAAAATTATCAGTATCATTTCAATGTGCCACTTTAAGATTGATCTTAACCCTTCATGAAACAGTGGCCTGAACTATCCCCTGGCTTAAGTCATGCTAGACAGTACTGACTTCAAAAGTAGACAAAAATCAGTGACCTTTGACTTGCATAAAATGATATTAAAACAAATACGAATAAGGAAGCAGAGTTCATGAAGTAAGAAAATGGCTGACAAAAAATATAATAATAAATATGTTATTGAAGCTCATTTCAGGTAATAATCAATATGAATGTTAAGTAGTTTGATGTTTCAGGCTACACCTCATACAAACCATAGCCTAACACAGTGTAGAACAGTTTAACCTCCAACATTAGCAATGTGCCCCAGTACATCAAGATGAGCCCTTTTTACTGTACCTACACTGAGAGGATTTAGAGCCCAATGCAATAACTCAAAGAGAAATTTTTCGATTCAATAAATATTGCAGCTCCATAGACAAAGCATATTTCAATGATAGCTACATGAGAGTTAACAACACACCAAGAAACCAATATGGCACAACTTTTTAGGAGAGTAAACTCTTGTAGGTATGGCGCTCTCCCTTTTTATGTATAGTATCGCGATGGTAATCATGATGACATTTACTCTTACCAAGTTAACATTATCTGAAATGGTCATTTATGACCAAATGAAAAGCTTCTGCTTTCAGGAAACAAAAGTTTACTACAGTAAAACCCCGTTTATCCAAACTAGCCGTCAGATTTAACAACAATAATAGTCAACACAATTACAGTAGTATACACCAAGTTTTAAGTGCTTTACAAGGCCAAATTCAACGTAAATTTTTGCAGAAGTCACAATGGCTAAATGTGTTCGGATAAACGGGGTTTTACTGTATATACTGTATAATACCTTGTCACCACAATGACGGATGGAGGGACAAACATGTCAAAAGATGGCAGACCAAAGATTACCAGATTTAAGAATGGTACAAGCTAAAAATCATTTTTACTGTATAGTAAAGGAAAAATTAAAGTTGGTATTTTGATGATATTTTGTCTCAATTCCTACATGTCAATTTTGTAACATAATTAAACTTGCCCTCACTTTAAGCTAAAAGTTAACCTGAAGCAAACAGGTGTAGTGTCACAGCTGCACAAAACATAAAACGTTTGTTTTTCTTTCCTTCCATCTATTTGACCTTGACTTAGGCAGCAGTGTTGCTATTGCACTTTTCCTTAAAGACATATTAAGTTAATAAAACAATTATACATAGGGTTCAACTGACAAAAAGTGCATCAAACTTCTGGAAGGCAGTTGAATGTAGACTTGCAGAGCTTGCTTGTCCTTTTAACACACATGAGAAAGATGGGCAAGTTTTTAACCCACGCCCACCCCACCCCATTCCTTCTGTTTGGAAAATCTAGCAACTTGTTACCACATTTTCAGAACTGTACTGGCTTAACCACCAAATCCTAATGGAATTGCTATCATATTTCATTTAACAAATTCCACATCTCTTTCTTCCATATGTCTAAGGTTCTTGGAAAATTTAAAACTACTTTAGAGTGGGGATTTTTTAAAGGAAATACTATTTTTGTGCCTTAACAATTTTTACACACAATACCTGAAATTCAATGCAATGCAATGTTAGGAAACTGGGTAACTTCATTTTCAAGACAAGGTGTTTACAGAAAGAAATGCACCACATTGTAGCTCCTGAGCAATTTTTTCACCCACACTTTCAAATTTTCAAATGATGCAACATTGGAGCTCTTGTGTACATAATAATTTTGGGGAGGAGCCCTATTACCAATGATTATTGGTGAGACTGAATGGTGTAACAGCCATAAAAGCTTCTTTCTGTATGTGCCATTCTGGTGCAATTTAAACTTAAAATTTCCTTTAAAGGAGCTATAGCATCCCCCCAAATATATTTTGACATATCCCTATAGTTCTAAATCCAGTCGGTGACTGTGATTTGAGTGACATTCATTCAAACAATAATAACACCATTCTGGTTGGTAGTGATGACTTGGACAGTCAGTTGTGTTCCTTATTAGGCCCACAGTCACACACAGTTTGTTTTTCAATATTGCCTCGAGCAATTGAAACTCAGTGTCTTGGAAGTGTTCTACTATTAGACAGTTGTTTGTGTTTAAATTAAAGGCAGGGCTAGACGTTAGGTTAGTTGGGAGAATTGTTACTGTCTGAGGTGAGCTTAAAAGGGACTTTAATGTAAACTCTGCTTTATGCCTGCATCATTTTCATGCAAAGTACACACAATACCTCTGTTATGGATTTGCAAAGTACTTTCTTAACACATGCAAAGAATGTAGGCCAGAGGAATGCCAGTCCTTTGAATGGCTAGTCTGTATCAGCATTCTCGGTCACTCAGCTTTAACACATCGTTGCATCAACTTCTCAATATGAAAGGCTTCGATTTACTGTACCCTATTCCGGACTATACTTACAGTTTTTGTGTCAAGACTGCCATCAGTGCAGCCCAGAGAGCCCAAGGAGATATGTTTAGACATTAATTACTGAAGTTATCATATATGCTTTGAACATTGTATTATATTTTGTGTCAGCTGTGAAGTTGTGGGTTTATATCAAAGGTTTAATGTCCTAATTTCAGTAAGGAAACTGAGTTAGCAGATGAAGTAAATGTATATTTGTATCACATTTTTGTATATTTGTATGTCATATTCTTTTATATTTACTGTTCATATTTTGCATGTCAGTTGAATTTTTTGGTTCAATCAGCATTTTTGTATGTTCATACGAGTGTTTCTTGATGTTAATCTCCTACTTTATGTTTTCAGTTTTTCACGGGATGGGGGGGGGGGGGGGTCAGAATTAAATCGCACCTGCAGTAAGGTAACCTTTGGGTATTATGAGTTCTTTTTAATGCGTCAATGAGTACGACCATTACAACCTCCCTTTAATAAACCACACACAGTTTCCGCATCTTATGTACTTCAACATCACGGTCACTTAAGGTCTCTTAAAATGCTTTGGCAGAAAGTTTCCAGCCCATTATATTTTATAACTATAAACATATTTTTTTTACTGATTTAGCGGATAACTGCTTTGAACCTTCATGTGCTATTTTTTATCAATAGTCTCATGTCTACAGGACTCCAAAATCTCCAAGAGCTTGCAGGCACTGCTCTCAGAAAATTGTAACTTGCAGAAATAAATCAGTATTGGTAAATAAAGAGAAGAATACATAAATCATTTTTGTTTTTCAAATGTCTGTGTCAAAATTGGTCTCATTTTGCACATTTTCTCTACCTGTAAGGCTCAAATAGCACAACAGTGTTTAAAGATTCCCTAGTCCCCCGGGGCCCTTGAGCCATGGGCCTCAGCTGTGGAGGACCCCCACAAACACACACATCTCCCAAAAAATTTGTAGTACTTCCCTCAAAGTGGGCAAAAATGCTCAATGTAGTTTGATGGTCTGTTTTGCCATTACCACACTGCTTTTTTTCACATTTGAAATCCACTTACAGCTTCAAAGTCAAGTTCTACTGTTTGAGGTGTATATAATGACTTATATTTTTTTCTTTTTTTCAGGCTCCAGATGAGCCCTGAACATGAGGGTATAAGGAAGAACCACAATATTATTACTACATTCAGTCTGTTGTACAATATTCTATCCCAATCCATCATCTGACAGCCTTGACAAACTTATTCAAGGGTTTATATTCAAACATGAAGCTTCAATTTTGCTGGCAGTCAATAAATATTTACCTACTAGTTTTCAAGTTGATGTCATGGCCACCAGGAGTAACAAATCTTTTTAGACAACCAATTTCAATATACTTTGTACAAGAGGCCATCTTCACCCCTGTCACTTACCATAACAAAATATAGTAACATATCTAGGTCTGCTCCTGTTGTCTTTCACTTGTACTTCCATGAATATGCATATTGAAATGTCTATGTCTGTTTAGGACTGTTGACTTTCTTTTATACTTCAGAATGAATATGCAGAGTGAAATGTCTAGGTCTGCCCCTACTGACTTTCATTTGTACTTAACCATAAATATCACAGTTAAATGTCTAGGTCTGCTGATGCTTACTGCCCTTTGCATGTCCATGAATATGCATGGGGAAATACCAAGGTCCACCCAGTTGGGACAATTTTTCCTGTTCTGTTCTCTCAATTCATGCTTCAAAGCATGAAAAACTGCAGAACGAGATTATTTAAATTTATGTTAATATCCCAGGTTAGGTTAGGAAGTGCACAACGAATGCTAGATAGCACAAAAACGGTACACTGTAGCATGCTTTGAAGTGTAACAGGTTTGTCCCAACTAGGTGCAAGGTTTGCTCAGGACTCTTGACTTTCATTTGTACTTAAAGACAGATTGTCATCACCCCAAAGTATATGTTTAGTGTATGTATATCAAAATTCTTAGTTGGTGACTGCTGTTTGATTGACATCAAAGTTTGAAAATTTGAAAGATGCAGAGTAGCTCGGATTCCACACAAGGCAGAGAGAGTACTTTTATTACATTTTATAGCCTTGTGTGCTCACCAGGACATGGCCTTAAGCAGTAAAACAGGTTTATTCTTGCACAAGGAAGAGCCTCATACAGTTATGGGAGGAGCTAGAATATGCATAGTTGGGAGAATTGGAACTGTCTGGGATCATGAAAATTCCCCTTTAATCATGAATATGCATAGTGAAATGTCCAGGTCTGCTGATGTCGACTTTCATTTGTGCTTCATCCATGATATTGAAATGTCTAGGTCTGCTGATGTTGACTTTCATTTGTACTTAACCATAAATATGCATAGTGAAATATCTAGACTGTTGCTAATCTACATCTCTGCTACCATAAATATTCATGACAGTAATAAGGCCTGGTGTTGTTCACCTTTATCTCTTTTTACAATAAACATGAACTAATAAACATGACAGGTTGTGTGACATGAAAATAACATAGTTGAATATTTGATGTAAAAAGCAACCAAGAAAATAGCTGCAATTCCCACTAAAATCCATCAAATATTGACCATTCTACAGGGTCATTTCTATTCCACACTTGTATCATGAATAAACATGAGTTACATATGCAAATATATGGCATGGAAAGATGGACATACCATATATGGCTCATGTTAGCCTTTGTTTTTTCAACCTTAATTTCAAGGACACTGGTAGCATTGTTATCCCCAGAGGGGTTTATTACGAAAGTTAAAATTCTTTCCCTCGGAAACATTGATATCACTCAACAAACTGTACTCTATCTGATCAGTAATTACGCAATAATTTATATGGGGTTAACAAAAGAATTTTTAACACTGTGCAACACTCCACATCATTATTTTTGCATAGGCAATGAGTTTCTTCAGAACCATTGAAATTTGAAGACGTATATTCTGAAAACGATAAAAGATATTGAAACAATTTCAACGGATCTTTCATCAGAGGACTTAATTCTTTAACTGACAAGTGAAACAGCCCTGTTTGGTGGCATGTCACACGACCTTTAAGGCCTTGGACTATTCAACTTCATATGTACTTAACCACGAATATGAACTTCAGTGAAACATCTAGGCCTGCTGCTGTTGACCTAGATCTGTGCTCAACAACTAAAAATAGGAGTAAAGGAACAGACAGGCCTGGGTAACTGTACTTCATATATACCTAAAGATAACCTTGCAGAGTGAAAAGTCAAAGAGTGCCGCTGTTGACTTTCATTTGTACTTAAGGGTCTGTGGACAAACAAATGTTACACCATATCTACTTGAAGTAAAATGCATTACAAATGTCAAAGCTAGTCCAGATTCCATCAAAATCCATCAAATACTGACCATTTTACAAGATATTTACTGTTTTGGCTTTTCCATCATGAAAACATTGGAAAATTTGTGATGTGGAAAGAGGACTCATGAGATATGTATGATGTTATCCTTTGTTTAATCTGCATTTCAAGGGAGAGTCATGTGAGCATGCCCTGAGGGGTTTCTTTTGTACCTTTTGACTTCTTTGAGAAGGTCTTCATTAAAGACCAATCTACAAACTAGCTTTTATGTAAATAACAGATAATTAACGAAGCATTGACAAAAGGACTATGTCCCCTGTGCAACACTCCACATCACAATTTGTGCACAGCAAATAAAAAATTTCAGAAATGGTCAAACTTTGAAGAGATATATCTTGGGAATAAAAGATGGATGAAAGATATTCAAATAAGTCCGACTGATTTTTCATTGGAGGGGGGGGGGGCCTTAATCTATCCTTCTTGAGTAAAACAGCTACATGCCTCCAATTTAAGAGAAGCCACAGCAGCCACTGCCGTCGTTGCAATCGATGCACGGCCTCCATGCCTTAAAGTATTATATAGGCCTGTTGCTTTACTGTGCCAACAAACCTAACAGCGAAGTTGAAAACTTCACACTCAAGTGCACGTAACTTTTGTTCATGATGGGTCAGTACTACAAGCCAGAGCTTTGGCACGCTCCATTTATTTATACAAAATGCACGTAACATGCATTGCAACAGTATGTGAAATGGACCCTAGTCACAGGGTGGTTCTGTTACTAGTGGTTGCGTACCGTGATGTCCAGCTTTACCTGACCGTAAGGGTAAATTAGTGGAAGCACCTGGCCATGGGCAGCAGAGCAGCAGAATGTCAGCAGAGCTGGCTAGCAATAAACACAATGCGGAGCTCTAGTAGTGATGCTCTGTGTATTTAAAGCATGCTATCCCTAATGCCCTCAAAAATGTAAACTGAACCAAGGCCTAAATGACCTTGCCCCTTGAAAGCTGAAGCATGAAGTTGCAGCTATTTTGGTTACATTTCCATAGACCTTTAATATCATGAACAAGTATAGTAAAATATGAAGGCATGCTGCTGCTGAAATACATCTGTGCTTAGTACCTTTAGTTCCACGAATATGTATACAAACATAATTAGGCCTACAGTTGCTAACCTCCATCTCTGCTTAAACATGAATATGAATATATAAACATCAAGGGCTGGGACTTTTGAACTTCAAATGTACTTAACCATGAACATGCTTACTAAACTATCAAAGCTAGTTGCTGTTGCCTTTTATTTGTACTACAGTATGTGTACAGGGTTTGCATAACCCCCAGGATCACGGGAATCATGCATAAATGTTGTCCCTTCCCACACAAAAAAATTTGTTGGGGGCAATTTCCACACAGATTTGGGAAGGATCCGTTCTGTGAAATTTCTGTGCTTTCTGCCTCATGGGCAGAATAATTTGATCTCACAAACTGTCTGATTGCATGTGAGCCATACATGCTGCTAGAATTCAATAGAAGATTTTAGCCAAATCCACCCTACAAAAAGGCTTTTTCTCTGGTGAACCTTATCTCTACACTTGCAATTGTTAATCCCTTTTGTAAACAAACTATAGCTCTTTTGATCAAACCCTTTAAAGGGTTCAAACCATGCCTCTTTGTTATGAGCTGTGTTTTCAGTGATGAAATTTATCACTAACATCAATGTCTCATTGCAGTACAACAGCAAACCCCTCTAATTTATTGATCTCAAGATAGCTACACAGAAAGTTCACTGAGAGATTGTGGATTAGTAGTGATCCACTAGGAATGGCTAAAACTTCGTATACTTTTCTAGCGTCATGAGTACCAGTAGCTCTGAAAAAAGTATCGTACGACTAAATAACTGAAGTAAAGCTTTTGAAAATGTTATGGGGGGCTTAGTTAGAGTATTTTACACATGCCTCATAAATATTTTGTGAAATAACTGCACACACGATGTCTTTGGGTACCTGTCAAATTAAAAATAGGGCTTGCTACTAAGACTGTACATAGCCCTTCACATAAAGCGTGTACAACACTAGCACTAAATCTGAAGGGACGTCAAGTGAGCGTTGGCTTGAACTTTGGCACCACAATCACAGAAGCTTCGGAGCATACTAAATTGCTGGTTGTCATCCACCATCAAACAGAAATAGGCTTCTATGTATATAAGAGTTTCTGAAAAGTTGTGGAAGTTGTTAGCTGTAGCCTATAAGGTTTATTGGGTGATAGTTTTGACACACTTTCTAAAGTGGGATTTCAAGTACAACATTTGAAATGGAAGTGTACTTGATGCCTTGTTTCTGCAGATTTGCAGCTGAAGGAAGCAGTACAGAAGACAGGCACTTTCTTAAAGAATCTGTGACTGCAAGTCATGATAGTCTAGGACTATAGCTGTGATGTTTAGGGTCAACTTAATGGGCAATAGGGTATACTTTGGGCTAGGAAATAGGAAGAGATGAGGGTGGATATAGTTACGTACTTTTTCCAAAGTCCCCTCGAGTCTCTGGCGAAACCAAACGTTACTCCCAAAGGAGTTCTGCTCTCCAAGGGAACTACATCCCCAAAAGGACAACAAACTTCACTGGCCAACCTCTCAACCAACAGACCTCTAGACCAAGGGTCTGTCATGCATGGTCCCATTCTCAACTGGCTGAAAAGTACAGATACTACACAAGATCTTCTGCAAAAGACCAAGAAGCACCAGTAGAGTATAGTTACATCACTTTTGGGCTGTATATCTGTACCCATGGTAAATGCGTCAATATTTTCCTATGATTTGAAGAGGTTGAAATCCCTCCAAGATTCATACATCCCCAGAAAAAAATTTAGGCCAAGGGGGAAGTTCCCCCCCCCCCAAATTTTTTGAGCTGGCACTTAACTTGAATGTGCATTATGATATACATCTAGGCATAATGCTGTTTGCCTTCATCTGTACTTAATACTAAGGATATGCATAGAGAAAAATATAGACTGACTGCTGCTGACTTTCATCTATGCTTCAAAACCATGAATATGCATGATAAAATATACTGGCCTAATACTGCTGACTTTTCACTTTGCTTAAACTATGAATATGCAATATACCTGACTGACTGTAGCTGCCCCTAACTTGCACATACAACCATGTAAACAGTAATGATACAACTAAAAGTTTAAGAAGTCAAATCTACAGCACTGAGATAAAGAGTTGAAACCCTTTCATGAATATTCATGATGATTCATCTCATCCTGCTACTGTACCCACCTGTTTGTCTAACTCAATATATTCCAGGACTTTAATGGCTTGATAGTAGTCTCCAAGGAGAGAGTGGAGACGTAGAAGGCCTATCAGGCTGAAGTAACCCAGCATCTTATACAGTGGATGTCGTCCAAACTCTCCACCCAGCAGATCAGGATCATCTTTGACAAGGAAACAGCACATGTTTCATGAATCCAACTTAAAAACAGTAAATATGATTATTTACAGCACACACAGAAAAAGTGTAAGCCCATGGGCAAATAGAGTATTCTGCTGCAGAACTTTCTATAGTAGACTTCAATCCGGACCGATAAGGTTTTTCATATTTTCCAATTCTGTTCTTAAAATGACATTCCAATACTTCAATAAAGACTTCCATACAGTGATAAGATCTCTCATGTACAATGTTTTACGCTGGTGATATGGTAACATGGATTAACACATTTGCTTAAGTACAGTTGTGCTGCAAAACCCTTTGTCCTCTATTCCTATCAATAAACTTCACTTAAGTGCTGACACTACTCAACGGATATTTCTCAGCCTATTCTTCATAAAAATGTTAAGTTATTATCCTGTCTCTAAGTCCCAATATTTTTGCCTCATAGAAATGGAACAACACTTTGTGTGTAAGGTGCAATAGCTAATGGTTTTGCATACAGTGCACTCATTTCTCAAGTATTAGTATCAGATCAGTGTGTGCCAATATTTAAATGTGGAGACTGGACACTGGTATCATCAGGTATTGGCAATATCTGTACAACAGCCACTAGCACAAAATAAGTGTTTCAGAACCTGTGATATAATCTGAAAACTTAAAAATTTAGTTATTCCTTACCAATAACAAATATTGACCTGTACTTTAAACTTATCACAGTTTCTTGTTTTCTGTGTTTTACACTCGGTTATAGAATATTGAAGATCCGCTAGGACTGATCAAACAGACAGGTTTCATGTTAATATGGTCATAGATCCACCTTCTGCATTTAAGCAATACATGCCAGGAATTAGATACCATTATGTTTTCCTACTTGACAGTGTTTACAAGAATTCCAGATTGACTTCTGATATCTGCAGATACCTTTGTCCCTCTCTAATGCCTGGGGGAGAAGTCCTGATTCATTCATTTTACCCTCTTTACCCAGTCATATCTGGATATGCACAAATGTCACATGATTCTAAGCTTTCTTCCTGTATAGATCTGTGTATCACATAAAAAACATTCCAATCATATAACATGAATGAACACAACCAGTAAAATTACTTTCCATGGTTTACATACCTCCTTCGGTTTCAAGGATGAATTACCATCCTTCTTGCGGGTACCCACTCAATCATTCCCAGGGTTTTGTTTGTTATATCCTCTTTCAAGTACTTCTACCAACCTCTCTTTAACCACATGCACTGTTACAACAGTGAACTAGCAGTTACTAATGACCCTGCATATTACATAACTGGCTAAAGTGTTTTTCATCCATTAATCAAGACAACCTTTCAAATGCTCTTTGACATGGTAAACCCTTTAAAGGGGATATGGCATCCCCCCCCCCCCAAAAAAAAAAAAAAAAACCAGGGAGTTGCAGGCAATTCTCTGCCCAAACATGATTAGGAACAGCCCTAGTGTTCTAAATATAGTTGTTAACTTCGGTAAACTTCACTTTGATTGACATTCATTCAAACAGTACGGTTTCATTCTGGTTGGTCAATAATGACTTGTACAGTCTGTTGTGTTCCCAATAAAGCTCACGCACACTGTGTTTGACAATACTGCCTTGAGCAATTTAAACTCAGTGCAGTCTACTGTGGCTCTGTCTATGAGGTGTACTAGACAGGAGGTTTGGTTTAAATTGGAGGGGCTAGAAGTTAACTTAGTGGGGAGAACTGTAACTGTCTGGGGATGAGAATAGAGAGCCTTTAAGAGTTCAAGATTTAGCCCAAAAGTTCCTTTTATTTGTTTGTTGCTCCTCCCTTCATACATTCCTTAGTCCCTGCCTTTGTTCATTATGCCCCAGTCACACTATAGTAAATCGCGTACTGCGTCTCCTTGCAACTGAGTCAAAATACAAATGTTTGTTACACCTCTGCATAGACTCTGTCGAGTTGTATTGGGTTTGCGGCTAGTTGCATCAGTTGCGGCCGAGTCGCTAGTTGCTACGTGTGCTCCGGTGCACTCCGAAGCACATGAAGCAACTGCTTGCAACTCGAAATATCTTGCAAATAGTTGCAGTCAGGTCGCCGATGTACGGCAACAATGCTGCTACCTACTGCGCTCAGCGCCGAACATACCCAGCACGATTTGCATCTCAACTAGCAACTACGCTACAGACTGCAACAGACCCATACCGTGCGGCGTCATGCAGCATCGTACTGCACTGTACTGCGAACATTCACAAACAAGCGCAGTACGGAAAACACCCGTTTTCCCTCCTAAAAATTAGCCTAATCGCAGCATGCATGCGAATGTACTGCAAACATGTGTGGCACGACGCAGCAGCTACTGCAAACGAGTCTGTGCCTGGGTCCTTCTGACGCAGTCTCTACTGCGCCTGATTGCAACCAGCTGCGAGGAAGTCTCAACACGTTTTCAGCAGGACGCAGCAAGGTGACTGTACACGGACTGCAACTATTCCAACTATAACATGCGCCGAAATGAGCAGTACATCACAAAACGTTGACAGTAGACCGCAAAACGGTCTGCATACGTTTCAAGTCCAGTCGCAGCTCAGGCTCCAACCGTGCTGCACACATTCGCCGTCGTTCGCAGATCGACGCAACACAACGCAGTACGATTTGCAAATAGTTGCACATTTTGATTTGCAGACTATTTACGGTACGACGCAGCCAGGTAGCAGTACTGTCTGGGTCACACTCCCACCTCCATTTTAGATGGCACTAGTTGCAAGCAGTTGCATAGCATTTGCAATACCACGAGTTGCAGTACAGTTGCAAGCACGTTTTTTGTAGTGTGACTGGGGCATTATGGAGAAACTTAAGCTAAGCATTTGGGTGAAATTTGCAGTCAGTTCCTATCTGTGGTTCTTGATGCACCTGACATTAATGAACAAACTTATCACATTTGTTGCCAAAGTGAAACTGAAGCAAACAGATGTGATGTCAGCTCCTCAAATTGATGAGTCGTGCTCTGTTTTCTTTGTTTTTGACACTGAATTTGATGTCAGTTAACCTAAATGATACAATCAGTTTGTAACACTGCAATGCCTTTTACAATTCACATTCCAAAAGATGACATTATGGAAGAAAAATTTAGGAGTGCATTTTTAAAGAAAAAGATGAGTGTTGACTAATGTAATGCTATGATGCCACCTCTGTTTGCTTAATTTCCCTTTAGGTCGCAAAAGTGATAACTTCATTGCCTCCCATCTTGAAAACTTTTTTTTAAAACTAAATGCATCTTTCATTTATCCTTTCTTAGCTTTCCTCTTTGACAATGTAATTATGTTACATTAAACATTTCCCTTATCAAGTTAAGAACATCTCTACAGAGATTTTCCAGGTTCCGTTTCTCATCAATAATTCAACCCACCACTTTCTAATGGAACCTTATCTAGTGACTACTACATACCACAGCCTTCATATGATTAGACAAGGAATGACCCCTGAAGCTAAATGTTGGACAAACGCACAATTCCAATGACTGCAAAAGTCACTGCAACTTTTCAACAATTGAATTTTACCAACGTCACAGCTGCAAAACGTACTATTATATAATAGGGCAGATGGACCCCATCATTTGCATGAGTAGTAGTACTGTTCATGAAAATGTCTCCATTTCAACGAAAATACTTTATTAGGAATTAATTCTATAATATTTTCACATGCAGTTCTATATTTTCTCCCCTTGTTTTGCTAGCCATATGCACAAGTCAGTATGGCATGTGTTACTGTGTATACCTTTGGGTAAACAAAATGTTACACAGAATATACAATTTGCCGATCTAACATGCTCTATGACTATGGCATAAAAAGTAGACATGTTTGGTAAATTTGAAAAAATTGCTATTAATTTCATCTTTTCTTCTTGCAAAAAAGTTGAAAATCTGTAAAACTGACTCTCCAATCTATCATGATGAATATTCATGACACCAAGGACCCTTCTGCCACTATGTTTGGCTGTACAAATACATTGAGAGAGATACATAAAGAGCTGGCCTCTTCTTTCCCAACTTGTACTAAGAGTGTCACATCCTACTGAAACATCCCCCTCCCCCACCCCCACTCTCCAACCTCACTGTGCTAATCATGTTACATTTTAAAGAGTTACAACAAATGTAAGTCAAAAATGGCATTTGCACATTTTCCAAAATTAAGATGAATACATAACTACAACATAAAAGTTAAGGAATTTTCATTACCAATAATCACTTTTCATACTTAAGTGGTCATATTCTAACTTTCAAGAAGGTAATAATTGTTCGTAAAACAAACGGCAGCCATGGACATGTAAAGTCTACAAAGCTACCATCATTTTGCCAAGGTCATTAGTAATTTACTAGTTTTCCATGTCAGGGAACCAAAAAGAGTACCTACCCACTTAAAAATACGGTATCTGATAAAAGTAATCCAACAATTACCCAGTTTTCTCTTTCCCTACCCCACATCCCTTCTCCTCTCCCTCCACTGTCACTCCCTCTCTCCTTCCTATTATGGGTCAGTCTCTTACCTCCTTTGCCATACATTTCCAGCTGTGCATTAATGTTGCTCTTGTCCACCAATGAGTGAAGAACGTTTAAGACGCTATGGACATTCCAAATCTGCAATAGCAATCAATATAAGATACTGCATCACAGAATCACTCCTAATGCAGTTATGCTACTTAAATTTAGAAATAACTTTAAATAATCAATCAACAAAAGAGTGGTTCGGACTCAAACCGTGCCTGCTTTACTTCTTACTTGCTGGTACTTGCAATACAACAGGGAATAATTTATCCAGTATCGCATCGCAATTTGCTACACAAGCAGGCTAACTGCTACACAAATGCAAAAATGCGAAGCACTTTTTTGTGTGCATAACCATAAGGTTTTCAGTGATTTTACTCTACAGAAGGAAAAGATTCTCAAAACTGCTACACAAAATTAGAGTACTACATTATTCCGTTACAAATCTACCACTTGCCATCATGAACACAGTAAATATTAGCCGCAGTCTGCTGACTCAGTATTATGGCTAGCTTTAAGACTTCCCATACTGAGACAGCCATAGTTGCCACTATAAAGTTGGGCTCCCTAAAAGTTTGACAATTTTTAGACTTTCATATTAACATACACAATCACTGATCTGTATGGTACCTAGAAATGTTTAAGACATCTGTGTTTTAAAATAAAGTGTCCTAAAAACATCCAAAATATAACTATTTCTACATGCCATCTTGTTTTCAACTGCTAAATCTTATTCCTAGGCAGGTCAAAATGTTGTATGCTACATAGCATGCAGTTTTATTGAATTATGACATCAGTTATGTTTAGGTTAGGTTTATACACAGGCATATGCACTTGTATACAGGAACCAATGCTTCAGCACGGTTTTCCACACAGCTTACTGAGGTGGCACTTCCACAGTGCTGAAACAGCAAAATAGAGGGGTGGTTTGCTCTGGCTTAGTCCAGGGAACACATTATGAATTCAATGAGAACTATGTCTGAGGACCTATAGTGATGTCACCATGTGCTTTTTATGAAAGTTCTATGGGATATCTCCCACCAAGCAAGCACCTGAAACTGCTCCAAGATGGAGGTTTGACCCCTTTGGGACACAAACTTAATACTATTCTCATATTATTCTCATATTATTATTTTTTTTCTACAATGACTTCATGATGAACTTAAGCTTACCTTAGGATTTGTTCTGAGGAAAGCAATTTCTTCATCAGATTTGTTGGCTATCTTTGACCTGTACTTGCAGAAATCTTGAAACTGTCAAAATAAAAGACAACTTTCAATACCAGTGACTAAATGAACTTTATCTTTCTTCAGGGATAAGCCCTGGATAGTTTGAGAGCTGGGTGAACATATTTTTCTGGGGTTAGTCTCAGAAGTAAGGGTGTCTGGTCTCTGCATGTCTGTAGAATTTTAAACCTTTCATTCAGTATATACAGAAATTTGCCCATACCAGATGAAATAATAGTGGTGGATGGGGTTCATGATATTTTAATTAGCACCTGTCATGGTGACATCCCCATTTATTGTACTCACATCAATCACAATGTAAATTCTTATTTCCTGTATGCAGAAGTAGAATACATACTGTATCCTAATCTTCTATTCTAACCATGTAAAGTCACTTCATCCTGATCACAATCTGGATTGATGGCGCTATTTCACATCAAACAAGACATACAGGTATTGTGTACTATAACAGATCTCACATGACAGATGACTACAAGTATGTTTGATCTGATTCCACTTTCTATGTCACCCACTTCAATGTTTAAAACCAATTTAAATGTGGACAACCAAAGTAAAACACACACTTGTTCCCCTAAATTGAAGCAAAATGGTAAATTTTCTACTTAATGTAAAGCAAGACAAACACCTCCAAAACAAGATGAGCTTTTCTCATCTTTTCCATTTTAAATTCCAAATACCAAAAATATGAAATATTTTTATTAAAAAAGTTCATGACAGCAGCAACATTTTGGACAAAATAGATCAACAAAATTTTGGGGCAGGATCCAAGGTCAAGATTCCAAATAAATTGTATCCAGCTATACAAATTAACTTGCAAATGCAAATTGCCTTACAGTTGTAAAGAGTAGGGTGTACTCTTGATTTATTGGCCCTATGTATGTGTCTTACATGAGCAAAACTTCAAAATTACCACAAAAATGGATTCAATTTTCTGATTTCCTTCCAAACAGCTACAATCTTCATATTTTCTGCATTTAGTGGTGAACTTAGGAACAAGTGTAAGGAATTAGCAGAGACTGAGGCAATTAGTCACAATATTTCCTAACATAGCCCTCTGAAAAAATTACTGGGGTACAAAACACAATCTTGCCAGAAGCAACTTTTCAGTTGCCCAACATTTCTGGTATCAAAATGAAACACCATTTTGGAGTTTGAATAGACACCCCCCCCCCCTCCCCATCACCACCACCAAAAGAGCCCTCATAAAATATTCACAGGGGCTCCTTCCAAAGCAATTGCAAACTGCCCCATCAAGAACTTAGTTCCCACCCTTTCAGCAATGGCCCAATGGGTGATACCACATACTGCCTGGCAAACCTGTGCTATACCATACAACCAGTATAAGACTTCCTGACACAAATGAAAACAGTTCTGGGAAGTAGCTGTCAGTACCACCCACCATAGCTACAGCCCTGCCTTCAGGTCAATACATTTTAAACTCTCTCTCTGGTTTTGCCTTTTCTTTGGTGCATAAAATTTCTGACAGTTACCTGATATATAAACTCATCAATGATATCCCACAGCCATTGGTCTGGTAACTGGAGGCCTACTGGACCATCAGCATCTGTGTACAAAAGAGTAGGTTCCATTGTCATCAAAAACTTTACCAGAACATCAGTATCATCCCCAAATCTACTTTCTGTACAACTGCCCAGCACCCCATCCCCCACCCCCACCATCTGTATACCAAAAAGTAAATTCCATTAACATCAAAAACATGAATGTCAGTTACATCCCCAAACTTACTTTCTGTTGCCCCCATCCACACACACATACTCCTCCCATTCCCAAAAGGATAAAATAGGCAAATTTATTTGGCAAATTGAGACATTTCACTTGAAAGACAGGAAAGAGAATGTGAAGTCATATTAATACTGCACAATAATGATACTAAGTGAGGAGATAATTTACTTTTAAACAACAAATTATCACCATTTGAAAATTTGAGAATACGAATAAATGGAACTGTAATTTCGGCCACTGGCATGCTGACCTCTTTACTACAAGTTGAACCACATAAAGTAGTAGCTACTGAAATCTACAAAACCATGACTTCTAACATACAATTCTCTGACTTTGGCATTAGCCAGCAGTCAATAGCACACATTGACCATTGACATCAATTTTACATACTGACCATAACTTGTCAATATTACATAATATCCCTTAACCAGTCATACTACACATTAACCATTAATCCTTAAGGGGATATTGCATCCCCCAAACCAGGGAGTTGCTAGCAACTCTCTGCCCAAACATATTTAGGAATAATCCCAGTTTTCTGAATACAGTTGATAACTGCACTCTGACTTACATTCAAACTATACAACTTCACTCTGATTTGTCAACAATGACTTGTACAGTCAGCGGTGTCCCCAATAAAGCTCAAACATACTGTGGTTGACAAACTGCCTCGAACAAATTTAAACTCAGTACAGGCTACTGTAGCTCTGTCTTAGAGTGTACTAGACAGGAGGTTTGGTTTAAATTGGAGGAGGGGCTGGAAGTTAACATAGTAGGGAGAACTGTTCCTGTCTGGGGTAAGATATGAGAGCCTTCAATTCCACTTACTCAAGATGTAGTTGAAAAAGTTACAATAGTTGTAATATGACTCAAACCGCTGCTCTTGTGTAGGACCACTCTGTAAGGAACAAAGAATACAGTAGGATTACTGACACACCAAACACTTGTCATTGTTCACACGTGAGTGATGAAATGTAGTGTTAGAGCAATTATCTGAATTCAATAATTTCTGTCCGGTCCTTCAAGATTTGTGAAGTATCATAAAATAGTACTGGGCATTATGACCAATATTACTTACTTCCATCCTGTATACGTATCGGTAAAAATTACATAAAGTGCCAAATACCACCCTACAAATGGTTCTCTGCAAATACTTATAAAAATGTTAAGTTAGTTTCGATATTTTTTTTCATGTAAAAGAAATTACACTCACTGGTAGTGTACATGTATATAGCCTATGGTTTACTGCACAGAAAGCTCATTTCTCAAGTATCAGTACCGGATCTGCATCAGCCTATAATAGGGAGCTGTAGTATCAGGTATAGGTAATGTCACTTAGTTGTAATTTTACAACACTACAAAATGTTCAACCTACAGTATGGATGATGTCACAACTTGTATGTGTTATGCCATAAAAAGACAAATAATGCCAGACTGCATGATAAAACCAGAATGCAAAAATGCATTGTGGTTTCGATGATTCATACATACCTACAGTATCATGGAATTACAGTAGTATGAAGTGACTGCAAACTTTTTTAAGGCCAGACCCCTGATGACCCCAAATGACCTTTGACCTCCACCAAAAGTGATAGGGTTCTTCCTCTCACCAGTAGACATCTACATACTAAGTATGAAATTCATCCAACTTCCTATGTCATAATATCATGATACCAGGGTTTTCAGGGTTTGACCCCCGGTGACTCCAGATGACCTTTGACCTCCACCAAAAACAATAGCGTTCTTTGCCTTTCCATAACTCATCTACATACTATGCACTAACTTTATCCATGCTTCCTACATAAAGATAGTGTGTTAACAAGGTCTTCAGTTTGACCCCAGTGACCCCAAATGACCTTTGACCTCCACCAAAAACAACAGGGTTCTTCATCTTCCCATAATGCATCTACATACTAAGTGTGAAATTCACCCAAGCTTTCTACTTTGACATATTGTGCTAACAAGGTTTTCAATGTTCGACCCCCAGTGACCCCAGATGACCTTTGACCTCCACCAAAAACAATAGGGTTCTTCCTCTTCCCATAATGCATCTACATACTAAGTATGACATTCATCCAAGCTTTCTACCTTGAGATATTGTGTTCACAAGTTTTTCAGAGTTTGACCCCCGATGACCCCAAATGACCTTTGACCTCCACTAAAATCGATAAAGTTCTTCCCCTTTATATAACACATCTACATACTAAGTATGAATTTTATCCAAGCTTCCTACATCGAGATACAGTGTTAACAAGGTTTTCAGCATTTGACCCTGGTGACCCCAGATGACTTTTGACCTCCACCAAAAAAAATAGGATTCTCTGCCTTACCATAAGGCATCTACATACTAAGTATGAAATTTATCCAAGCTTCCTACATGGAGATATCGTATTAACAAGGTTTTCAGTGTTTGACCCCCGATGACCCCAAATGACCTTTGACCTAAACTAAAATCGATAGGGTTCTTCCTCTTTCTATAACACATCTACATACTAAGTATGAAATTTATCCAAGCTTCCTACATGGAGATATCGTGTTAACAAGGTTTTCAGAGTTTGACCCCTGGTGACCCCAAATGACCTTTGACCTCCACCAAAATCAATAGGGTTCTTCCTCTTCCCATAACGCATCTACCTCCTAAGTATGCAATTTGTCCACATTTTCTAACTTGAGATATTGTGTTAACAAGGTTTTCAGAGTTTGACCCCTGGTGACCCCAGATGACCTTTGACCCCCACCAAAAATAATAGGGTTCTTCCTCTCAATATGGGGCACCTATGTACCAAGTTTGAGAAGTGTCAGAGTTTCCCTTCTTGAGATATCGTGTTAACGAGCAAGTGTCACAAACACACATACACACATACACCCACACATACACCCACACATACATACATACACACGCCAGCACAGTTGCATAGGTTTCTCTTATCATCGAAACCAACAACAAGTCATAAATCCCATCTGCCAGAGCCACGAACAAAAACACACTATGCAAGCACACCTCTTAATAATACAAGTACACCAAATGCACCTGCCAGCCCCCTTCTATTTAGTCTTCATTTTTTTGAGTGTCTGTTGAAGAAAATGTCTGCAAAGATATCCATACTCTATGTACATAGATGAGTAGCTCTAACATTTGGGGCTATTTATAAGCTAAAACAGTCAAGGGTGAAGGTTCACACACCATGTGGTTCAGAGGGTACAAGTGATCAAATAATTTTCAGAGAGCTGTAAAATTACTTATGGGAATTTTGCTACACTTTGCTAAACACAGGACTAAATTAAAGAAGCACCAATTCTAAGTTGTATTAAGATATTGTAAAATACTAAACAATTTCCCATTTCTGAGCTACAAGTTTCTCTGCATGTAGACACATCTTGTCCCAGCTGTTAGTTTAGCTTGATTATTAAAACACTCACCTGTGTCCTAGCAATGATGTGTCGATAAAACAATTCCTTGTACAGAATCAGGAAAACTTGATCTGAAAACCAGAAGAAAGTGAAACTTTCTCATCTTATCAACAAAAGGAAAGAGAGACACAGCAATAGCATTACGGGTATTATACTTACAAAAATAAATATTGTACCAGAGTTGACAATAAAATATGAAATCAAAGCAGGATACTTTTCCTTTTCAGTACTTTTGTGCAGATTTTTTCTCTTTATTTCAAGTTCAGCAGGATTTTTCACACAGTGCCTACTTCTGTTGTAGAGCTGGCAGGTACAGGCAGCTTAATATGTGTGGGGACTTTTCCCACATACAGTGAAGAAGGGAGAGGAACTATTTCCATAACATTTTGCAATTTTTTGCCTCCTCAACTTCTTTCTGTTGGTATTATTAGCTGTGGCAAGGGCCAATCCCTAGTCATCCCTATGAAACTTTGAACCAGGGAATCTACAATGCTTTATTTTCAGTAAAGCTAGGGGTCTCTAAATAGAAGAATGCTTCTCATTTCCAAATATTTGAATAATATTCTCAGCATCAATCAGGCCAGGGAGAGTTCGTGAAAAATCTTTCTGACAATTTGTTGAAGATGAAATAAAATGGTACCTTACGTGAAAGGAGAATAAGTTTTTCTCCCTGAAGAGTGTTCACAATTTTACTGAACTTCTCGACTTCATCAGAAGTACAGTACTTATCGTCCCATTTTGTTGTACCGTGTAAGAGCAAAACACATGTATGTTTGGCATAGTGAGGAATCTTGAAAAACACTTTTATGGCACTTTTTCACTATGCTAAACATGGATTTGGCCTTGTACCATAGAGCTCTATCAATCAACATCACAAGATTATAGCAATTATAGAATACAGAAATAAATACTGTTGATTAGAAAATGAAATCAAAGTAGAATCTCCCACTCTTCAAATGTTATTTGCTGGATCATCTTTTAAGCTCTGTGGGATCTTTCATCCAACACTGCCTAGCATCAAGCAGACTGAAAGAACTTAGCATGCACTATTTCCTTTCGGCAAGAAATCAAAGAACCGATGTCCATGGTTTGTCACCCCCAGCATCTTTCTGGGGGCACCTCTGACTGCTGCAAGGTCAAATCCCCCATCACCTTGGTATAGTGTGAATGCCTTAATCTACTCTGTTCAACTTTCCAATTATGTTAGGGGTCTGCAAATATACGAATACTCACCATTTCCCACCGTTTGTATAATATTCTCAGCATCAGGCCAAGGAGAATTCTTGAAGAATCTTTCTGACAATTTGTTGAAGCTAAAATGTAACAAAAAATGAAATTGTAAATTACATCTAAAGGTAAAATGCAGTCACCCCAATCAGAGTGAGTATGCCCAGTCATCCAAGTTCATGATTAGCCTATTTTGATCATTTGACAATATTTTTGTTAGTGAATTGTGAAATTCAAGGAGAATTTCTCCTTGCTTTACCAATTGTCTGTACAAGTTATGTTCAAAATGTCTTCAGAAGTGCTTGCAATGTAATAAGAGGAGATTTGCAATAGTTTGCTGATTTTTCAAAGAAAGGTTTGGGGTGATTGCCTGTTGCCTTTTAAGTTGTAATGAGGTTTTCTCCTTGCAGAGTGGTTCAAATTTGTGTTGAACATCTGAATTCACAGAGGTACTCTTTGTCTCTATTTTGGTGTACTGATCAAATGACCAACTGAGTTTAGCACAATGGTCAATCTTTTACACTTTTTCTGGAGACACATACATAACTAGGACATGCATGGGTTTTGCTACTTTTGCCGACTGGTCAGTATGCCAAACTAGGACAATATGATGAGCTCTGTCAACATGCACCATCAAATTCTAACTGTATTACAATTACAGCAACTACAAAAAAGAATGATCTCTTTTTAATATTTCATTGAATCTGGTTATAGGGAGCGTGCAGCTAAGGTCAAATAGTCAAATTTGGTGACAAACTGGATGTTGTACAGGGCAAACAAACGTAATGCAATATATGCGCATATGTACTCAGCACATATTACATTGCATATACTGTACTACACTGAAATGAAAGGAATACTACGAGTTTGCATGTATAGAGGGATTTCATGTGACGTCACGCGCAATGGATTCCCATGCACTGAAGGGCAAAACACACACGCAGTGAGCGAATTTACTGCTCACGTGCACGGCATAACCATAGATACAGTACTACTGTGACACAATGGACGCGTGCCCATCAAAAACAGACGCGCAATCTTGCCCTTCAAAATTGCGTCTAGTTGGTTAAAGTCACATGACTGAAATCCCTCTACAGACCGATAGGCATAGATTAGCTTGCCCTCCAGCACTCGGTTGCCTAGCAACAATTAGCTAAATGACCCATGACCCTGCAAACTTGTTAGATACAACTTGATCAAAGTACTACACCAATGCAAACATGAACAGCAGGGTTTTATACATGTATTGCACCTACAGTCTTCACTTATTTTCAGATGTTACTATTTAATGACACTAAAAATTGCTACAATATGCAAAGTTTTAACACTTAATTATTCGCTATGAACCAAAAACAGTGTAAGCATGGGTGGAAAAAGTTGGGAAGCTGTGAAGCTCCTTCCGGGAAATCTGGTCTTTCAGAGGGAAATTTTCCTTTTTTGTACATGAAATTAAAGAAAGAACTGTGGAAAATTTCATTCCCCTTCTGGGAAAGACACAGTTTTTCCAGACGTTAGTGTAAGTATTGATAATTTAAGGATTCAAATTTAAGGAGGCACCACAACCGTAACTATTTCACTGCCAATAATTATACAACAAGCTGGGTGATTAAGTTTGGACAACACCTCATTTTTACCTTTCCTGATCTACCTACAGTAATGTGCCAGTAATGTAAGATCTTTCTTGGTCAGCCACACACCACCAACCACCCCACCCCGCACCAACCACCCCACCCCCACCCCACACACTCACCACACACGGAAAAGTTAAGCACCAAAAATTTCTCTAATGCAGACAACTGAATCCTTCCCTTGATACATCTCAATTCCTCAATCTGCAGGGCTGCCCAAGGTCATTTGGTGGCATGTAATTATAAAATGCCAATGCTCCAGTAGACCTCACGTACATGACCTCAAACTGATGTGCACCTGCTCAGAGGACACACGTACACACTTTTGTACATCCAGTAATACAGCATGTACTCTAAGATAGGGGTTACGCAGCAGGTTATAAAATCAATGCATAGGGTCTACTTGAATATGAAACACATTGGTCCCACTTTGCATTTTAAGTAGAACTCTGATTTCTATGGAAAGAGAGATCCTACTGCCACTCTTTAAGTCGTTGAACCTTTAATTCGTCCTGTCTTGGAGTATTGTAGTCCAGTATGGAATCCACATTTAAGATAAGATTTTGATCTGATTGAAAAGGTTCAGAGGAGTTTTTCACGCATGAGGCATGATGTGGTCTCATTCAACAACAATACTCAGTTCAGAAGATGTACCACACATACAGCATTTGTCATATGAGCATTGACTTGATGATCTCGGACTTAGAAAATAAATCAAATGTAATCAGAGTGGCATTTCCTAACAATGTGTCTGCGACATTTCGTTAGGGTGCGCTCTTTCCAGAGCTCTGTTAAATGAAATACAATCACTCAATCAATTTTAATGTTTTTTCAACCTTTGGGAATGCAGGTCTCGATCTTGATCAGCAGACCCACTTCTTTATCTGATCGCGTTTGAGAATAATTGATCAACAGATTCCTCACATGCTGGCCACTAATGCAGGATAAGTGCACAACCATTGTGACTTCATCAGTGTAGAGTGCAGTTTTTGTTCGCTGCCAATGCAACAAATTTCTTAATTTTGCCCAGAGGAGGGCCGATTGCTCAATCATCAAAAACCGCAATTTCCCTAGTTCCTTGAATAGCAACCCAGAAAATTTTTTGGCATTTGCCATCCTTTTCGCAACCCATCGATTTTTTCAGGGCTTCTGGTTGCCATCCGCTCCATCCGGGGGAAGCATGGCCGCCCTGTCAAGCAAATCCTAGTGCCACTCCAATTGCAGAGGCAAATTTGTGGTTAAGAGTGTCATTTCCTGTAACCTGAAGCGCTTTGGGAAGCATAATTTTCTTACCTCAGCCCCAACCATGGTAGGGCTAAGGTCGGGTTGCTCCTGTCCGACACTGCAAAAGTGTAGATTACCACCTTAAGGAACCACATCCTATGTAAAAGTCATGCCTCTGCTTCTGTTTGCCGTAGATACAGCTTTGAGACCTCTTGGATTTCCCTCTTTCCAAATATTGTCCTCTCTCTCAGCCTAAGATCCGGCCCTTGACCTCATTGCACTCTCTCCATTTGGTGCTAGCCCTCAAAAAGTTTGAGAACCACTGTACTAGAGGTTTCAAGGATTTAGAGCCTGGAAGTCTGTTTGAAATGAGGTATGGATCCACCAGAGGGAACAGCCACATGATATATATATGGGTCACTGTAGACTGAATACAAGGAAGTACTTCTTAAAACAAAAAGTCATCAATGCCTGAAATTAGTTGCAATCTAAAGCAAGCAAATTCATCAATACCTTCAAGTCCTTCCTCACCAAAGACTGTTTGGGGCCACTAATGGGGGTTACACGAGCCTGTGACTCCTTTCCCTATCAGCCACCTACTTTAGTCAGGTAGCACACAGGTGAATAACTTACTCATGTTCATAGCATGTACTTATGTCTGCCACATTCCCCTCGCTAACACTTCGTTGAAAGAAGAGAAGAAAGTTCTTTATCTCCTCTGGAACGATGTAAGATTTGCCAGGTTGGTAGTGTTGCTCATAACCAAAATCTTGGTTTGGATCACCTAATTAATACAAAAAGGAAATCACAATTACTGTAGTTCCCTACAATTTTACCTCAAGTCATCTCAACGTGTTTTTTACACTTGCAATATTTCAGAATCCACATGGTACAAACTTTTCAATGAGGTATTTATATTTATACCAACATTTTTTCATGTGATGTGGTCTCATTCAACAATTCTCAACTCAGAAGATGTACTAGCTAATAATAATATTGACTGGAACCCAAGGTCTAATACATGGCCTGTGCAAAATGGTTGTCGAACTTGAAAGCAAACATTAGGTTCAAAATGGTTTTGCCTCCAACAATCATTATTTTCACTGCAAATAATTTAAGTGTTACAGTGTGAAATAAAACGATGTGTATCCAGCCCCTCATTTGAATGTGAAGCACTTCTAGGTGACTTTAATGCATATGATTGGTCAAAATGTGTGATTATTAGCAAAAGTGCATGTTGGCTTCTATAGATAAAGCCTGAAAAGGATGCCTTTGTACCCACTGCACTCGATCATCTGTACACTGAGCAGTATATTCTCACCGTGCATCAACCATGAATAATTGTACTTTTTGTGACGTTATGGGCTGCAATACGGCATGCACATTTTTTTTTTTAACCTAGGACTGGTTAGGGCAGCTAACTTACCTGAGTTTTTGTACATTTATAAAGTTTGAATGCCCAGAATATATTCTTAGTATGAATGCATGAGACTGTAATAATTTAAAATTGGTAGCACATTTTTAAGGAAAACAAAACATTGTATCTGTGAATCCATGATGTCACACCTGTTTCCTTCAAGTTCACTTCTAGAACTTTGAAAATGTGATAACTTGAGTAGTAAATAAACCCAAAACTGAACATACTGTAGAAATTGCACGAAATTTAACCAAAATGCTGCCATTAAGTTTCTCTTCAACAAATCAAAAAAGAAGAATCAACTGATATGATCACATAACACCATTCCATCTCTTTACAAAACAGGCCATTTTGCCCCACTTTGAAAAATCAATGTATTACAACACTACATACAACTTAACTCACCTGTGTGGTATGATCTATCATATGCATACGGGTCAACCTGCCAATGAAAATAATGAAACCATCTTACTTTCAGAAATGTTGGCTGAAGATAACTGTTGATAATTGTACCACTATGTTATAATGTTGCACATACAATAACAGAGCAACATGTTTTTATTGCATCAACATCATGCCACAAACACAAAATTTCTTAACTGTTAAACCTAAGTCACATCAACAAACTTTAGCAAAAGCGAAAATATCGGATCGGATCGGACATCGGCTGATGTTGTGATAAAAACATCGGATCGGCAGCAAAAAACCACATCGGTTGACCCCTATGCAATTGCACTTGCTGATGCAGTCAGAGTGAGAGTGGACACTTGCCTCTAAATATCCTGTTCGAGAACAACGCATCTTTGGGTCCCCCTGTAGGCCTATTTGTCAAGTGGAGTAGGAGTCGAGGTGGGGGAGGAAATATTTTTTCTTGGGAGTCAGAGTCGAGGTGAGAAACTATCTTGAAATAACTTGTTTGAGAACGACGCATCTTTAGGTCCACCTGTATTTGTCAAGTGGAGTCTAAGTCAAGGCAGGAGAGGAAATATTTTTTCGCTGGAGTCGGAGTCGCAGTGAGAAACTATCTGTTATGTATCCTGTGAAGTAGAGTTGGAGTCGCGGTCAACTGCGACTCTGACTCCACTTGAAAAACAGACCTTCTGGAAGGCGGGTAGTCTATAATTGCACCATGGCATCTCTACTCACAAGTCATCATCTACAGATCTCCTTTCACCATCCCTACTGTAAGACAGGACTGCCATAGGTTTTCTTTCATACCACAGACAATGACTGAGTGAAATTGTTTACCCTCAGCTGTTAGGGAGGCCTCTTCAATTGAAACATTCAGAAACCAATTAAGTAAACTGAACCTGTTGTAGATGAGGAGATCCCAAATTAATTAATTTCCATCTGCTGGCCATTTCACACCCACAACCATACATCCTGTCTGAGGAAAACTGCCTGTAGTAACAACCGGAACTATACAGAAGGTCGTTCTCAAAACATTGTTACCTATTTGTTTAAAGTGTTGAAAATAGTTACAAAGGGGTTATTTTGAGAACAACATTTCATTCACTATTAAATCAGGCTAACCATAAAAAGTGAACTTGAAATATTTAACTCCCCTACTTTTGTAATAGTTGAGGCCAGTTTGTACAAACCAGCAAGATATGGGACAACATCCAAGATGTGTCCTAAAACTGTCTTTTTTTGATCCAGGTACTGCAATCTTGTGCTTTTTTTTCAATAATCTTGATACTTGATAGCCTAGGCTAGGCCCAGTCTGGAAAGTCTGCATCCGTCATGTACACCGAATTTTAACGCCAGTCACCTCTTTTCTCAATTTTATGCCACGCCAAATTGTTGTAGGCCTAGGCCTACTGTGTTTTAAGTACAAAGTGTATGTAAAAGACAAGAAAATCATGCCATCAAATTGGTGTATAAGGTCTTTACTGCACGCCATCTTCGGCGTAATATAGGCCTAACAGTTAGGCCGGGTACCGTTACTTTCCGCTCCCAGTAGTTTCCGCCCCTGACTTTCCGCCCCTAAAATTTCTGGGGCGGAAAATAACATTCGGAATCAAAGATTAACTTACAATTGTATCTACTTCTTTTTTCATTTCTGAGACCAAAAAAATGATGAAATCGTGGGACTTTTTCAGAAATCACGAAGAGAAGAATGGATTGTAAGTACGTATGATACCAAGCCTTATATATTAGCCTGTATAGTGCAGCTGTAGTTGTAAGTGTATTAGAACTTATTCACACCACTGTACGTATACGTTAATGTACGTGTATATATAGGCACTGTATTCACGTACACACTGCAATGCACTAAGTGCTAGCGAAAAAAGTCAGCATTAAGTATGTAAAAGACATCAATGTATAGCCTACGGAGAGACGTTCAATGATAAGAAAATTTAGGCCCTAGTTTTAGCTTGTCAAGCCTTCAACTCGCGCAGGTATTCCATTCTATGCCGTTACTTTCCGCCCCTCAAACCGTGTAGGGTCCTAGCCTGTTTGATGTTTATCTATCACCTATTGTTACTCACTTGCTTGGCATGTGATAGTCTGTTATCTTCAGGGTCAGTGCTTCTGCATTACCAGCTGCTGCATGTATTGCATAATCACCATACCACTGCTGGCTTAGGTCTAGGGTCTCATTGTGTTTATGTGGATCTTCTTGTATGTATGTTAATGTCTAGTAGGTGTGGTCATTCACTGAGCATGTCCCTTGTGTACTTTGTATTCCTGTCTTATATGTATATGTGTACTGCACAGTTAGTGGTTGGAACTTGAATAGACAGAGTTGCACCAGACCCCAGAGTGTGTGCATGTTCTCTCTTGCTCTCGAGCTGTTTCTCTCCTAGACTCGGCCCCTACAACCGGTGTTTTCCGCCCCTAAAAACCAGGGGCCGAAAATAACTTTTTTTAGGGGCGGAAAGTAACGGGGGTGGAAAATAACTGAATTCAGTTAGGCCTATAGGCCTACATGTTTTCCAGACGGGGGCTAAGTTAGGCCTAGTTTTGTGACATGGAAGTTGGAACATATCAGAAGGATTTCCAATATGAGTCTGATTTGAAGTAAACATCAAGAATTTTGGGGTTTTCAGCCTATAGTCATAACACTAACCTTGGAATAATTTGCCCAATATTCCACCAAACTGCTACACAAATGCAAAAATGTTTAGCCTAGCCTAACATTAAGTTAGGCCTAACGTTAGGCCTAATCACTTTTTGTGGGCATAACTAGGCCTAAGGGTTTTCAGTGATTTACACTAAAGTAAAAATCCCGGAACTGCTATGCAAAATTGCAATACTTGATTATTCCCTGCTAACTGCCCCTTTGGTTTGAATTTCGATTGCGCTCTAGTATAAGTAGGCCTGAAAACTTAAGTTATAACATAGCCTATTAACAACTGATACGCCTGTACTACTAAGGCCTAAGCCGTAACAAGTATGTAAGCGCTATCGTTAGGCTCCAAAATAGCTGAAGGAGTTACAAGCGCACGTGAAACCATATGCCACTTCAATATCTGTTAATTCTATCAGTATCACCATGTTTCAAACTTCTCTTGATTCTAGACTCCAAGACTTACTTCGTCGTGGCCTGAATAAGCCATTTTATGTTTTTGCTTAGACTAGCGATATGAACCGAGATTTTTCTTTCGTTTTTTATTCTTTTTACGTCCAGAAGTTTGCTTCGTAGCCTCCGTACTTGCTAGCCACACACATGCAGAACAGGCAGATACGTACATAGTAGTACAGACCTGTACGTACCTACACCGTCGCGTTCAGCGCTACAGCTCTAATTATCTAGCTCTGTGGTTCAAGCCAGCTGCAGTAAGGGCCTATGTAGTATTTCCACATAGCAAGATTCCAATTTCCAGCGCAGCGAGCGCGACGTACGTAGCTAGAACATCTCAGTGTATAATGTAAGTCGCTATATGGACATCCACTGCGTGCAAAAGTCGATCAGGGCCCGAGGTGAGACTGCAGACTCTCCCTCTCTCCGAATCAGGTGCGTAACCAGGGTTTTGACAAAGGCCAGCGGTGAATTGGAGGGTCTATGAATGACGAAATGGCACTGCGAAATGGCCCTTGGGAGTGCAAAGCCTTAGTCCCTAATTAACGGCATGGTCCAGGGGCTCGCCTTAGGGCCGCTATAGTACGTGGGGGTCCATTGAGGGAAAGCGCTAGAAGCAGTGGCGCAAATCCGGGGGCGGGGGGGGGGGGAGGGTGGTCTCGACCCCTCAAGAGAAAAAGTGAGGGGATGAAACCGTAATTTGGTCCCCCTAAAAATGTTAATAGCATTGCTCATATAGTTTCGGTACTCGGTCATTTTTAAACAAAATTGCAGGATCATGGCCAATAAGTAGCTCTTTGCCTAATACCCCTGGAACCAGGGCCGTCGCGACCGGGGGGATGTGGGGGTGTCTCACCCCCCCCCCCCCAAAGTTCGTCAGAGCGACGATAGCGGAAAATCTGAAATGCCAGTTGGAATTTCTGATATCTCAGTCTAGCACATTTTTCCGACTGAGCCTATGTCAACTTTGTATGATATTTTCCAACTATACCAAGTGAGAATAATACCAAATGTTATTTTCCTCACGTAAAATCAAATCAAAGCTGTCCTTATTTCGCAAATTCTTTTCAAACTCTCAAAATTTTCGCGCGCTCCGCGCGCTTCAAACCTTACCTCAGAGTTGTTCTTATTATCAATATTTCCAATAGCAACTTCCGGAGAAGCACAACAGCAGAAGTTGAAAGCTGTTTACAAATTACCAGGTAAAAGGCTGGCTTTTTGAGTGGCATGTTGGTTTGTTGGGCAATTGAAAGTATCTCGATGCAGATTCTGAATGCAGGTTTCATTATGGAAATCTTATTTAATGAAAATTTGGGCGCGCTTCGCGTTCATGCGTCACGATTTACAATCAATCTCATGAACATTATTAAGGTAATTATACCAGACACAGTTCTATGGGAGCTAGGGCGCTTTAGCCCCCCTCCCCAATTTTTATAGACTAATATTGGTGAAGACATAGATACTCAGAAAATATTCCAAACGTTTATTTATCAGGCCCGTAACCAGTAAGTTCTGTAAGGATTCTTTCTATAACTTCAAAAAAAATTCGCGCGCTACGCGCGCTTTCTTTCATAGTTCTATCAAGTGGTAACGCCCCTCGTTTCAAACATATTGGATTTCAACGTTTCCACAAATGTTGTTCTTCCATGTAGGCGTGATTCTAGAGAAACACGAAAATGCATTGTTGCGAAGTTCTTTCCTCTTTTTCCTAACTTTTGGAAGATTCTTTCCTCAGCCTCGCCATCGTGGCAAACATATTTTGTAAGAAAAAGATCTTTCAGTTTCGTAGGAGATCCTTGATGGGTAAGATGAAGAATGTAATCCCGACGACGACCATGCAGTCACCCGAACAAATTTCCTGGTTTTGTCCAGATTCTTCTATAAAAACCCAAACTTTTTCAACTTTCCTTAATGAAAATTCAATATAACCCCAAATTTTGCGGCAACCCATTGCATCTGTCGGGACTTAAAGTAGCTGGCCCCCAGTCAGGACGCTTCCCCCATGTCGGCAAATCAAAGCACCACCCCTGGCTGAGCCTGCGTTCAGGCATTTCATTTTGGCATTGAAGTATACCCCAAATTTCGACGCGCTTCGCGCGCAATCCTCACAATCCACGTTGTATCACTTATGAACATTATAAGCACAACGTACCAGTGAACTTTTATAGCATAAACTAGGTGTACATTCTGAAAACGCGCTTGTTAGTCCTAAACCCCTTTTGCTTTACATGTCTGGGAGGTCTAGTATCATTTTTCTGCACCTATACTCTCCCTCCCGCCCATCTCTCTCCCGCCCATTCCCCATTGCTGGAAGCTGTTCGTCTGGATTTCGTTCAAAATTAGTAAAAATACGATAGATGTAAAGTGTTTGGCGTCATACTCTATATTATTATTTAGATGCCAGGTAATAAACATTATGTCATTGCCCCAATTTATATAATTGATCCAGAGCTTCCAGGAGGCCTATACAGGTATATGCTAGTATTAGATACCAGAATAAAAGGCATTAAAGTAGTCCAGGGGGAGCTTCAGGAGGTTTGTTGACAACGTATTCTTCTCTTAGACAACATACTTTCTACTTTCACCTAACCAAATCTTAGTATTCATTAAATTATGGACATTTTCCAGCCATATGTGATCAGTTCCAAAAGTATCCCAAGATAGCACCATTTTGCATCTAAGCAACCTTCCCTTAACAAAAATTTCTCAAAGAGGACACCCCCTCCCCCTTTCTTAGACCCTCTCCAGGACGGTACCTTTATGAAGTGACAAAGGAAGGATCCCCACTGCTGTATCATACAAAAGTAATGCCCATAAAAACGAAAATGCAATTTACGGGCCACCACTTATTTGGAAAAAGAATCAAACCAGTCGAAAAATTAGAATTCATTTAATTATGGACATTTTCTAGCCATATATGATCAGCTCCAAAAATATCCCAAAGATAGCTCCATTTTGCATCTAAGCAACCTTAAATTAACAAAAATTTCTGAAAGGGGAGGGTCAACCCCCCCCTTAGACCCCTCCCCCACGACGGCACCTTTATGTAGTAACAAAGGAAAGATCTCCACTGCTGTATGTAAACGCAGGGGGGCATAAAAAATGTTGCAATTTACGCGCCACCATTCAGTTGGGAAATATATCCTCCAGTCTGAATTTGAGACCTTCACACCCCCCCCCCCCAAACATATGACCCTAGCTATGGCCCTGCCTGGAACGCGGCTGTTAATTTTTATTGGTAAAACTAATTTAACTTTTGACATTCCTTTGCTGACAACAAATACAGTGACACAACGGATATCGTATTAGATGTCAATGGATCGAAGCCGTATGAAAATGAGGCTTACATCAAAGGCTGAGCCATTTATATGCATGGCCGACAATTTCTAGACGAAAGCACAAGCTAACAAAAACGGGATAGCCACGGATGCTTGTAAGTGGAATACTCTATGTATAGGTTCTTTAAAAAGAACCATTTACAGTTGATTATCAATTAAGCAAGCCAATTTCTGGTCGTCTCGGATAACGAACTTTTGTCTCTGCTATTTTTACATTTAAAACACATCGCAGCTCTTGCAAACCTTTAATCCAGTGAAGCACATCAGTAATATTAACTTTGTGCTCAAACTAGCCCCTTTTACAAGTCTAAATATACTAAAACCCAGGAGTATTACACTGGAAAAGTTCGAAACCGTTTTCCTGAAGCGTCTGAAATACTAAAACCCAGGAACTTCCGGGGGTTTCGCCCCCTGGCCGCCACCCGGGCTTTGCTCCTGGACCCCATCCATTTTGGGCTTCGCGCTTTGCGCTCGCGGTGCACGCTATGTGCACAGTTTCATGTTCACTCGTATACATCATATACCGTATGCATTTAGGCCCCCAACCTCAAACAGAGATTTGCGCCCATGGCTGGAAGTTCTGGAAACTCTGGGTTATTGACAAAATTGTGGACTATTTGAAAGATGCATTTGACCTTCTTCAACTTCATTTGACCCTTTCTTTTTAATTACTGCGTTTAGCCTTACTTCGGCGTCCAAGTTCGCGACTGACGAACAGCCGACCGGGTGTTGATGAGCCTGGGCTTGAGGGTGGAGGGGGATTGATGACGGTGAGGATTCACTGGTGGGTACCCAGTCAAAACGTCCCTTTACCAAACGTCCCCGCTTTGTTGCTATCAAAACCTCCCTACTTTTCCCAAAACGTCCCCGTAGTATTATATATGTGATACAAAAACGTCCCTGCGTGTGATGCGTGAACATAATATAAGCAACAAATTGCAACAATTAGGATACGTGATGGGGGGGGGGGGGTTAGAATTGTATTTAGGAATAACCTCTTCATGTGTTAAAAAAGTTCAATTGTAGTTGATCTGTAGCAGATGTAAAGAAATCAGTGTTTTTGGTTGTTAAGATATATAAGTTGGCTGTTATTGTTTGTTTACGAAACTTTCTTTCAACACATGCAGTTACATCGCGACATGCAGAAAAGTAATCAGTGCCGCTAACTGTAGCTAAGACATAACGACTACCTGTACTTTCTTACTGAGCTGTACCTACGTGCACAACACGCATTTGAAGTACCGGCGGGTATACTGTGAGACTGTGAGTTGCAATTGGTAGCCTACTTAATTTACCTTGAACAGAAAAGTAGACGATTAATAAAATCAAGCATAACAAAGAATACGGTACCATCTACCTACAGTACAAATGTATCTAAAACTGTAATCAATTCAACTCGGGGACGTTTTGGTCAAAGGATGTTTTGACTGGTAAGCCCCTGGTGCCTTGGAACAATAATTTCACTCAAACTGTCCTACAGGGACTCATAATGGAAAATCTAATAGCAGGGCTGAAACACCCGAGTCCGGACTCGGACTCGATTCCGGGCTCGATTCCGTTTTTCGCCGGACTCGTAACTTACCCGGTATTGGCGCCACCAGGTTTGGTGATTGGGGGGCAGATCACATGAGGTCGTAATGCCACCTCAGTCCCCCCCCCCCAAGTCTGCATAAATTGTACCATTTTTTAGCGTCCTTGCGATTGTATACAACAGTGTGAAATCCTTTTTGTCACTACATAAAGGTGCCGACCTGGGGGGGGAGGGATCTAAGGGGAGGGGGAAACCCCATTTGAGAAAATCTTGTTAATTTAAGATTGCCTAGATGCAAAATGGTACTTTCTTTGGGGTGTGTTTGGAATTGATCATATATGGCTGGAAAATATCCTTATTTAGTAAATTCCAGTTTTTGGTTAGGTGAAAGAGGAGATTGTGCGTCCCTGAGATTTGTATACAACAGTGCAGGATCCTTCCTTTGTCACTACATAAAGGTGTCGTCCTGGGGGAAGGGTGCAGTCCTGGGGAGGATTGTCGTCCTGGGGGTGCCGTCCTAGGGGAGGGGTCTAAGAATGGGGAGGGCCTTTGAGAAATTTCTGTTAATTTAAGGTTGCTTAGAGGCAAAATGGTGCTCTCTTTGGGATATTTTTGGAACTGATTACCGGTATATATTGCTGGAAAATCTCCATAATTTAGTGAATTTTGATTTTTGGTTGGGTGGAAGCAGGGTTGTTGACTTGGAATTGTTGACTTGGACTCGAGTCTGACTTGAGTCACTATTTTCGTGACTTGTGACTTGACTTGCGATTTTTCGTATTGACTTGTGACTTGACGTGGATTTACTTTGCGGCTTGACTTGATATATATATATATATATATATATATATATATATATATATATATATATTATATATATATATATATATATATATATATATATATATATATATTTATATATATATAAACCTTCAGTGAAATATCAGAATACAAATATATTTCAAGTCCAGGAAAAAGGTGAACGAATTTTCGGCACAACAGTACCTTTATCAAGTTACAATCTTAAATGAGAATGAAAGATAAACGAGACTTAATAATAAATAAGCTCAACAACACAGAAGAAAGCTACATAAAAGAAAGCAACAAACAGGGAAGTCAACCGTAGCAGATGTCTGTAAAGAACTAGAAGAAAAGAAAGCAAACCTAAACGAAAAAAACTCACCAATAAAGGGCTTGGTGAGAAAATGGAAGACCTGCTTAGCGAGCCCTAACTCTGGGTTTGCAAATATAAATATAAATATATATATATATATATATATATATATATATATATATATATATATATATATATAATATATATATATATATATATATATATATATATATATATATATATATATATATATATATATATATATATATATATATATATATATATATATATATATATATAAGGTCAAAGTACTGCGTAGCACTTATGAAGTAGGTAGGTAAAAAAGAAGTAGTAAATAGTGCTAAAAGTTTGTGAAAAATTCCACGACGTTTCGGGTTTAAACCCTTCATCAGGTGGCAAAAATGCAACTGATCGTTGACACGGCCAAACATACAATTTAAAAAATACACAATAAAATTGGGCACGGTAAACCTCGGCTAGGAAAACAGACAGTGTTAAGTGGTTACCACAAGTCAAAAAAATGCAGGAATTGCTGCGTTATAACAGTTCAAGTCTAACGTTCAGACCATGTGGGGACAGGGTTCCAAGTTTCATGATTAGGCGGTTTTCGGCAGCTAGGCGGTCATGATCGGAACCTCGACACGAGATGGCCGCCGAAACCATCAAGTCACGGATCGAGCATGTTGACGGGGGATTGAAGTGTGTGGCTACCGGGAACCCTGGGAGGTTCTGTTTGATTGACGTCAGGTGCTCTGTGACTCGGTCAGCAAGACGACGTTTTGTTTCTCCCACGTACAGTATATTACAGCTTTTACATACGAGAACGTAAACAACATTAGCTGAGGTACAGGTAAAATGCTGATGAACGTTAAACCGGTTGTTGTTGGGACCTACAATGGAAAGGTTTTTGTCTTAACTGACCACCGGGCAAGTATTGCATCTCCCACGGTTGCAAGGAAAAGTTCCTGGGGTGTTAGGCACTACTGCTTGAGGTTGAGAGGCACGGACCAAGTGCTTAGATATATTCTTTTCAATTCTGAATGCTGTGATGGGGGGTTCAGGGAAATGGTCACGGGTGGATGGGTCATGACGGAGGGTCTCTACATTCCTGCAAATGGCACGTACAATGGGAGTTACAGATGGGTGAAAGGATAGGACCAGCGGGATACGTCTGGTGGGTGTATGGTCAGTTTTGGGGGCAAGGGCAGAGGCTCTATCAATTCCTTGTATGCGTTTCAGGGCACTAGAGAACACTCTTTGTGGATACTGGCGTTGTTCAAAGAAAGAAATAATCTGCTTGGAAACTTTAGCGAAATCCTGGTCGTCGGAACAAATCCGTCTGGCCCGTAAAAGTTGTGAGAAAGGAATCGAATTGGTACAAGATCTGGGGTGGTTGGAAGGGTGAGGTAGTTGTGAGAGTCAGTGGGCTTAAAGTGGAGATTGGACTTGATTTTACGGTCGGAGATGGATAGTTCCGTGTCTAAAAACACTACTGAGGAGTTGGAAATACAGTGAGTGAATTTCAAAAACGGGCAGAACGTTTCAGCAAAGTTAATGAACTTTTCCAAATCGTTTCGAGGACCCACTGCGACCCCAACAATAGCGTCAATGTACCTTTTATAAAGTATGGGCTTGATCCCGGTGTATCGAGAGAACATCTGCTCCTCAAAGTGGCCCATGGTGAGGCAGGCCACAGAAGGTCCCAGTTTAGTGCCCATAGCTACTCCTTTAATTTGGCGGAAAAAAACGACCATTGAACTGAAAGCAATTTTGTGAGGACTAGTTCTGTCAAGCGAAGAAAGGTGGTGGTAGGGATGTTAGGGTCCTGGCGTTGATCAAGGTAATGGCGTATGGCTGCTAAAGCAGCGTGATGGGGGATTGAAGTATAGAGGCTGCTGACATCCATGGTGAATAAAGTACGTTCTTTGGGATTCTTAGGAAACTCAAAATTTTGAATTAACCTAAGGAAGTGAGGAGTATCCTGGATAAACGAAGGTAGGGTTGAAACTAATGGGGAAAGTACAGAATCTACGTACTGTGAAATCAGAACCGTGGGGCAGCTGTGGGAAGACACAATGGGAAGCTCCTGCAACATAAGGTAATAAGACCGCCCTAAATTGGTTCTAGAGGCCTTTTTGATCAGGTTTCGTTTGTTTCAGATTTTGTAAAATTCGATGTCAGTGACGGAGAGTTCAGGTTATCCTCTATGCGTTGAAAGCCGCAGTGTGTGTGTCACATACATTGACAGGTACTACGTTAAAGATCACGAGGCCAGTCAAGAAGGCTGCTTGAGATAATCGCCAAAGTTAAGAGCACTGTTTCATCCTTAAACCTATATAGTTTACCATTACAGATGGTTAAAGTGACTAGCGCGAAGGGCGAAGGGAACTTAATGATAGGAGGCCTACCTGCACCATATGAGACAGATATTGATATAGATAGCATCCTGTCTGATTATTCACTGTAGGACAATTGGAAGAGCTCTATCCTTTGGTAAACGACCAAAAAATGAAAAAAAAATCTCTTCTAATATCATTCTGTAGGCTACTTCTAAGTTTTGAGTGCCAGGGATGGGGCCAGGATTTGCCCGACAGGTGACCAGACGGGCGGAGGCAGCGACCTGAAGCCCCGACAGCCCCGATGCCGACAAGGGGATGGGGAAGATGGATCTGAAGAAAATGTGATTAAGAACATAAAGAAAACAAAAAAGAAAAACTGTAGGGGTTCTAGACCATATCGGGGATAACATACATATTATCGAAACACTTGGACTACCCTATGAAACAGCCAAACTTTGGTCCGTGAGTCGCTCACAAACTGACCGTACCGCATGACACACATTAGAGAACAGTAACTAGGCTTAGCGACATGCGATGAAATTTTCGACCTCCACATGAACAGTGTTCTCTGCCTACATGTTTTGTGGTAAGGTTGGCAGGACATGTGCTTTCTAGCAATGTGAAATGGAACTGCTGAAGATCCTGGAGTACCTATACAGCGCGCGTAGCGCGCCGAAAAATTTGGGTTCTTATTTGAGAAATTGTCCTCCCTCAGTCGCCGTCGGGGACTGCCTGCATACTCTATCGTATGATTAAGACTCCCCGATGGGGCTCCCCGCCCCCACCTGGCGCCATCCCTGTTGAGTGCTCAGTGTCTCTTCAATCTTTTTCTCTTCCCCTAACCCTTAAATCCCCCGACTAAGAGATTTTCCCCCGACTGGCTTCAGAGGTGGGGGGGCAGTGCCCCCCTGCCCCCCCCCCTTTGAACACGCTACTGGTTCGGTGTGCTGTTTGGTCTGAGAGTTGTTTCTCAGCTTCAGAAACATAAAGATCTCGACGTCAAACAACAGTGGCACCGCCCTTGTCAGCAGGCTTAATAATCAAATTCTTGTTCTTCTTGAGGGACAGAAGGGCCTTCTGCTCGTCCAAAGAAATGTTACGAAAAGGAGTTACTTTGGGAGGAAGGAGACGTTCTAAATCGGAATTAATGGACTCAATTACACTGTCCAGGACCTTGCTTTTACCAGGTTTAGGGGTCCATGGAGATCGCTTAGACTGGAATGAACGGAAAACGTCCTCCGATGAAGTGTTGTCGGTTTCATCGGAATCTCCAAAATGTAATCGAAGGCGGAGCCTTCTGCAGAACGAGGACACGTCTCTGCGGATAGAAAACTCATCTGGAAGGGGGTTCAGGGTTCAGAACTTTGTCCCCCTTTGTTATATAGAACAATTGTCCAGGCAGTTGGGCCCTATCGGGCATAACTTACATTGTACTTCCCTCCTCGAGTCACTAGCCGTACCGCACGACAGACACAAAAAACATTAACTAGGTTTAGCGAAATTCCCCAAATTTACATAAATTCATTTATTCTTATTATAAAGTTACTTGAAAATGTAGAAAGGGTTTGAACTATATTAAGCTATAAGTAACGGAACTGAGGAAGAGTGGGCAAAGTGTACAGAAAATTTTGGGTTTTATCGCAGAAATGACTCTTTTGAGGAGGCTTACACAAAAAACATGTAATTATGAAGAACAAAAAGAAAAACTGTAGGGGTTGTAGACAGTATCGGGGATAACATACATTGTATCGAAACCACCTTGGCTATAAAATAGCCAGACTGCTCCGTGAGTCGCTCACCAACTGACCGGCGAACCGCATGACACACACAAGAGAACAGCAACTAGGCTTTGCGATTAGAGATGAAATTTACCTCTACATAAACTGTGTGCACTGCCTACATGTTACTTGATAAGGTGGACAGGACTTTTGCTATCTAGCTATGTTGAATGGAACTATTGAAGAAACTGGATGGCTTTACAGCCATTTTTCAAAATTTTTCAAAATTTTGTGTTCTTGTTAGAGAAATTGTCCTCTTGAGAGCAAAGAAAAGTAACCCTTCATGGCGACTAGTCGCCCTCGCGGACTGCATACTTTATCGTATCGACTAAGACTCCCCGACAAAACTGTAAAAATTCCCGACGGGGGGACCATTGCTCCCCTGCCCGCCATCTGGCGCCAACCCTGATATACAAGGGTACTGCGAAATATATGTAGAACATGAAGTGTTTCCACTCTTCCCGAAATTTCCTGAGTGGAACTGAGGGGATGTTGGTGCTCTTCGGGGAATTGTCGAGAAAGATAATAACTCAAAAAATCTGACCCCCCCCCCCCATTCTGAGACCTAGCGCAAACACTGCAACTAGAACATCATAATTGATCGTGATGTAGATGGTTGGTTAATTTGGGTTTCGAGTTTAGGTTTCAGTGCACTTTACCGATTCACACTTGCAATCGGAACGCACACGGACGTCAGAAAACATGAAACACGAAACAAGTTTGTTTCGCACTTGTTTCGCGTTTTCGATGGTGTACCCGCACACGGTGAAAGGTCAATGCACACACGGAAACAAAAGACAAGCTTGAAACAAAACTCTGCTGTATAGAAAGTGACTTTCTAGCCCAGTCTTTGCTCGCCGTTATCTGTATAGTAGGCAGCCTCCTTGAACAAACTCCAAAAAGCCCCCGCGGCAGGGGTGGAGCTAGATAGGGGCAGGGGCCATGCCTCCCGTCGGGGAAGGTTACCCTCTCCCGTTGGGGAATTATCTTTCACTTTCAGGGCCTAAGCACCTAAGTCGGTAAGATAAAGTATGCATTCCGACGGTCAATATGCTTTTGCTCTCAATTGCTCACTAAGGTAGTTTCTTCAGGGTGAACCCAAAATTTTCGGCGCGCTTCGCACTAGAGATTTCTTTTTTTCAGTTTCTTTCATAGTTCCGTTCCTATATATTAATGGTACAAGTCTTTTTCACCTTTCCAAGTAGCCTTAAAGTAACCTTCACAGTGTTATGTAAAGGTCGAGGGAATTTCAATAACTAAGGAATCGCATACCCTATAATGTTCTCTTATGTTGGTCGTAGGCTACGGTACGGGAAGCGACTCGTCGAGGGAGATTTGACTATTTCATTTGGCAGACCTAATGGATACGATAGACTGTAAGTATTCCCCCAATAGGTCAACCGCCCCAACAGGTGATTTTTTCCACTAAATTAGTATAGAGTTTTTTCTGTGTACCACATAATATTTGCACGCTTTGCGCCTTACACGTTCACAGAATTCAGATTTTGCCGATAAACATTAAATCAACACACTATTGCACAAAATGTACCCTGCAGTGGAGTGTTATTGTGTAAAGGTTTTCTTTCAATCTCCTCCTCACCCCCTGTGGACATTGTTTCAGCAAACCTGTCGCCTCTGTAAGTGCTTCGGGTTACTGCCCCCCCCCCACACACACACAATTATGGGCCTGGTCCCATGTCGGCGGCCAAATTCTGGCGGCCACCCCTGCTTTCACTCGAGATTAGGAGTCGGAGGAGAAACCTTACGAACCAGTTATATTTACCGTTACACATTTTTCAAAATTTTTTGTCCCGAGCGCTTCGCACGCAGCCATTAGGTATAGATGGTGATTGTTAATACACTTACGACGAAAATACATTCTGAAACGCACTTTTAGTCCTTAACCCCTCTTGCTTTACCTATCAGAGAGGTCTAATCTCACTTCCCTGCACCTATAATCTCCCTCCCATTCCCCACTGCTGGAAGCTGTTCGGATTTTCGTTCAAACTTAGTAAAAATACGATAGTTGTAAAGTGTTCGGCATCATGCTATTGTATGGATGTCAGGTAGTAATCATCATATCAGTGCCCCATTTTATATAATTAACCCAGAGCTTCCAGGAGGCACTATACCGCGCTGTCTGCCGGCCTTATATACCCTTTTTATAATGCACAATGGAGCAAAGGAAAATTTTCGTAATAGCCCAAGAATGTTTCTATGGTATCCACGCACGAACGCACGTATTTTTACGTAAAAAGTTTCCCCGAATAGAAGGCATTAAATGGCCAAAACTGGGTCTTCAGGAGATTTGTTGACAGCATACCCTTCTCTAAGTCAACATACTCTCCTCTTCCAGCCAGGGATGGTGACAAGTCAATTTTTGCAAAACCAAGTCAAGTCACAAGTCAATGTTGGCAAGTCCAAGTAAGTCACAAGTCATTTGCGTCAGCTCCAAGTCAAGTCAAGTCATAAGTCAAGCAGTAGCAAGTCAAGTCAAGTCATTTGGACTTGAGCACAAGTCAAGTAACAAGTCACCATAAATATTGACTAGCAGGAATTCACTGAATGGACTGTTCGAGGGCTATATCTACTTTGTCGTCATATTCCATTTCAAAGGAAGCAAAAAGTCTGGGGCACCCGTAACAGGCGCGGATCCAAACATTTCAAAAATGGGGGGGGGGGGCTAAAAGCCCCTTGAATATTCTCCTAGATTAACATTATGCTGATTTTCGCGTATTTGTTATTGTTGATGCGGCGAAGAAGGGGGGAGCTGAGTCCGAGGAAGCTCCCCCCCCCCCTGGATCCGCGCCTGCGTAACTTGATACTGCAATCAATGACGAAACTGAAATATGTGAATTAGAGCTCGCTGAGTCAATCATGGGAAGATTTCGTCTACTTCGTGTTTACCTGTTTACGTTGCAATTGGTGCCTCGATAAAGCATCGCGTCTCGAAATGGATGTTTGACACGTATTACCCACGTTTTCCCTCGCTAACGTGCATGCACACTAGCCAAATGTCGGTATAGTTGATGTTTCAGTTTGAATACTATCGGACACAGGGAACACATGAAAACCATTGCGATATTTAAATAATACCACGCACAAGCTAATTGTTAAAAATGACACTTGTATTGGTTCATTGTAACTGATACTTGCTTACACGAAAAGTTGCAGAGAAAAGTGAAACTCTTTTAAGTGAAAATTTCTCTGTCACCGCTTTTGGTACAAGCCCGTAGACAAGGCCGGGGCCTAAGCCGCGAAGCTCCCCTCCGGAAAAATTTCCCCTATACAAGATCAAAAATTACCATTGCTTTAATGCATTTTAGTAACTTCGCCCCCATCCCGGGAAGATATCTGGCCCCTTAAGTACCTTGTCTGGTTACGGGCCTACTTTGGAGACTTAGTATCTAAATAAGGAGGGTTCCCAAAAAATTAGAGTATTTGTAAAATCGCGTCACCATTGGAAAAAATATGTCTGAGCAAGTTTTCAAACAGTCATGTCGGAATCTGTGTCTCCACACTTATTGCGCAACAAGTCGATGGACAGTGGTATGGCATTATATCATTCAAACGTACAGTTTTTCCATTGTTTCGAAATTCAAACTCACACCACACCTGCACAAACCTCAATGACCTTTTCTGAGCGAATGTTTTCTACCAGCTTGTTCCAGGGGGTTTGTTGCAACTTCCTGCTTGTTCTTATGGTAGCGGACCACTTATTAAAGGGAATTTTCCGCGGAAGGTGTTACCCTACGAATTTAACACCCATAAAAAATATAGGCGTACGGCTCATAGAATATGTTGCTGAAGTGATGTGCCCAATTGGATATGTGTAGCAAATGAATTAAAGTAATGATTTTACAAAAATAAAGGAAAGTGAAGTTGTTGTAGGCACTGTGTTGTATTATATTATTCCGCTAAGCAAAATGGTATTTTGAACAAAGTGAAAAGGCAGGAACCACCACTCTATATTACGGAAGCTCTCCTAGTTCAAAATCTCAGTGCTCACGGTACACAAATGTGAAATCAGTGTGAATGGACTACATGTCAGCTTTCTATGAGGGGTACGGTAGCTTGTATCTGGTGAAAACTTCCACAAGGGTCAAGGGGCCACGGAACGGACCACATTTAGTCAATTGAGAAATAATTAATGGTGCGCTACCTAAAGGTAACAATTCTTGGGGTTGGATAAACGCTTCTCCCGAATACATAACAATGCATTGGAGGGTAGACAAAGATAAGCGCGTATTGGAAAGGTAGTGCCATCAAGGGAGGCAATTGCGGGGGATGGGGGGCATGGTCCCCCAATAATTTGTTTGGGGGACGGACCACCTTCCGTCCAACAATATTTGGTCAGGACCATAATATTTGCTAATACTGAGAGTGTGAGACATAGTCCCCTCCAATAATTTGGCTGAGGGGGACGGAATATCTATGACATCTCGGCAAAATCGTAATAATTCAGGCGCATAGCCAAGGGGAGGGCGAAGGGGGCAGCCGCCCTCTTCTTAAGCATATTTTTGTATTTTTTAATGTTTTTTATGACATTACTTCTAACTCAAAATAAAAAAATGTTTAGATGCAACTTACAAGGCCTGGGAAGTGCCATTTTCTGCGATCTGGGGGGCGTTTTCGGCCAAAATTCTTGTATGCTTCGCGCTGTTCATGGTGGCGCTACGCTTAGATAGTTTGTCTACAGACTTCGCCCCCTCCTTGGCAAATTCCTGGCTACGCGCCTGTAATAATTGCTGATATTTGTGTGAATATTAGACTCTCCGATGACTTAAAAGTCATGAAAAATGATTTTTCACATTGTTCAAAGTGCATGTTAGGTGATCAATAAAACAGTGACAGAAACACATGTACATTTCCTCTATAATTTGGTTGGGAACATAACACCTTTCTTCATTCTTCCCGTAAAAATGGTCAACTGCAGAAATATTTGCTAAAATTGGTATATGTGTGAAAAAGTCCCCTCCAAATAATTTTGTTAGGAAAGGCGGAGTACCTCTGGTATATTGGCAAATCCCTCAATAATTTGCATATAGGCCCATCAAGGGATGATCTCTAGTATTCTGGTTGAGGGGGACGGAATGCTTTTCATCCTCTTATTTTTTTTTTTTTTATTTTTTTTTTTTTTTGTCAACGATCGCAGTATGTTGGCCCTAGCTCTATGGACCATGAAAGGCAATTTTTTCGGCCCGCGCTATTGCAGCATACATGCCTGGTGATTACTGAGAATCTTAGACAAACACAGGCAAATATTATATTCAACCCCATATCCATGGTTTTCAAATTAAACCACTTAATTGGGATATCCCCATAACCATGGGAGTTGTTCCAGCGCTCTGTAAACAATCTAATCCATAGGGGCACGAACTCCAGTCTTGTCGAAACCCTGACTATAATTTGATAAAACATTCACTAGATTTGGTTAAAAATGAAATACCTCGGTTCACTTTTTACCCTAATCTAGTGAAATATTCGAAGAGATTTCTGTTCACGCCCCTATTGATAAGATTGTTTTCAACTTATAATGGGGTGTTTTTTGATGAATGTTTCTTCAGTAAAATAGCTTCCTGCTGATTTCAAACGTGACCGTTGCATGGACATTGTAATAATAATTTTTTACGTGTTCGTATCCCGTGTTATCAATCCCTTTCATTGATTGATCATCAATCTGAATGACAGTAAATCTACAGCAAGATCGCCAAGGGAGACCTCAATCTTGTCGTCCATCACCATAGCCTCCAACCAAATGGATGTGGGTAACTTTGATGGTATATTTCCGGGGCACTCCACGAGTCAGTTGCTGATACCTAAGAGAAATATTGGGGTAAACGCAAGGAATTAATGTTCCGAAAGTTAACTTCAGGGTCCATGCAGGAGCCCTCTTTTAAGGTCCATGGAGCTCTCTTTTCATTAAGTCTCTCCGTTCAACGCACTTTGTTCTCTACAGTAGTAACCAAATTTTAGCCTGATATTTTCAAAACAGGTGCAACTAGTACTTTTTGCTTGTATGTTACACCTGTGAACTTCATTTGATTCTCGACTTTTTCAATACGGGCCTCTGGGGTTTTCACCCTAACTGGACATGGCTTAGTGGATCACACCATGGGCGTATAGTCCTACTACTTCGGATATTTTACCCTCACACAATGTTGTATTTACGTACATAAATTTTCTTCAACATGCGAGTTTTCTGCGCTCTTTGAGCGCACGTGTAGCTTTCTCGTGCCATTGTCAGAAACCGACGTTATTTCTTTTATCCTCTCTATCAACCACTCAAACCAGGGAGCAGTGAGAGACAGCTCCCTGCTCTAATCAATCGGCTGCATGTTGGATATAAAACTGCATGGTAAAAGTTCGGTTGCTACTGACTTCTGAAAACACACCCAATGCTCCCCGTGCCGGCGCCACTGAACCACAAAATGATACCTATATAGTGTACATTTACGTACATGTATATACTTACACGTATACGTATAATGTGTATGTAAACGTATACATAGACCTATACAGTTTGTAGGCCTACACAAAACTTAGGATTAGGATTTCACTGGCAGCGTGCATATTGCTTACTCTTCACAATGACGTCGCGTGAAGTCAATGCATAAGGGTTTAATCAGCGCGTTTCAATTTGACATACTGGCCGTCAGTGCTCATGCGCAAAGGAATGGATCTTAGTTACGATTGTTGTACACTGGGCGCCTGGCCGTCAAAATAGAGAGACTCGCGAACGCGGTGACTTCAGTGAAAAACCTATATAGAGGCTTTGCAATTACTTCACGGATTCGCCATGCTGGAGGACACT